>JAYDZK010000070.1:10045951-10064944 GCA_034509185.1 Euphonia xanthogaster | reverse complement strand
TGGATGGATGGATGGATGGATGGATGGATGGATGGATGGATGGATGGATGGATGGATGGATGGATGGATGGATGGAATACAAGCAGGGTCACACCACTGCTGTCCCCACAGCCTGGCCCTGCACCCATCTCTCTCCATCACTGCATCCCTCACTGATGGATAAGGGGAGGGAAATTCCTCGGATACACAGCTCAGCACAGATTAACTGGGATTTAGGGCCAAGTGCCACAGGGATCCTGGCTGGATCCAGGTAGCTGGGAAGCCCACACCAGCCTGCTCCTCCAGGCAGCAGTCAGGGTTAGGGTAAGGGCAGGAGGCAGCAGTGAAGGAGAAGAACCCAGACAGACCCTGCTCTGCAGCCCCACAGTCCCAAAGCACATTCCTGGGATAGTTGGGATTTTTTACCTCCAGCATCCACAGCCCCTGGCTCAGCTTACCTCCATCCTTTGCAAACACAACTCACATGGACCCTCATCCATTTGCAACTTGCAGGGATTGCAGAGCTTGAAAGAAGGGGGAAATTAAGAGGCGGTGGTTAAAATGTTGATTCTGTGTGTACTGTGCTTCTTGTCACCGATTTTCTTACATCTTGCCACCACCACGAGTTTCCTTTGAACATTTCTGTCCTGTTTGTAAATGTTTCTAATTGACAGTTTCATTTTCTTCTGTACTTTTCCCCTCAGCTTGTACCTGCCTTTGCTCTTGTAGCTCACAGACATTTGCTCCACTCAGTTACTTTGCCTCCCAAAAAGACTTAAATACTTAGTCTGGGGCAGCCATTCTGATCAAACCCTACTGAAGCACACATTCCTTTTCTTTAAACTATTTTTTTTGTAATTGGAGTTCGGCGGGGTCGGGGAAATGATGTAGCATCATCCAAGCTACATCCCCTTTTCTCCCCTCCCCACTTTCTATTATTTAACAGTCAGCAAATTAATAATTAATACTTTGCATTAAGCAGAAAAAAGCATTGCCCCCACCGCGGGCCGTGGTTTGGGCAGGGCTGTGTTACCGAGCGGGGATGGAGAAGGGATGGAGCGGGGAATGGAGCGGGGAATGGAGCCGGATAGGGGATGGAGCCGGAGCGGGGATGGAGCGGGGATGGAGGCGGAGCGGGGCCGGAGCGCTCGGGCGCGGCGTAGCCGGGCTCAGAGCACCCTCTGCCGCCTGACGAGGCGAGCCGGCCGTGCGGGCTCCCAGCCTTTCCCTGCGCAGGGAGAAAACGGATACGGCTCCTTCCTAATGAAATAACAGCAATTACAGAGCGTTTCCCAGCCGAGGGTTTCCATGCCGTCCCTCAGCGGGAATTCAGCTGAGGCACGGAAGGGATGCAGTCGGTGTTAATCCCCTCTGACAGGTGGAGGCACGGGAAAACAAGGACCAGCTGCCTCCACGATTCTCGCCTCTTTGTATTATTTTTCCCAGGAGTCATTATTGCCTTCCCCCTCGCCCCCCAGGGCAGGGAGAGCCCAGCACTGACCTCCTTCCTCGCCCCCACCCGGCTCCACACTGCCCCGGCTCTCTGCCATTAAACTCCTGCTGAGTGTTGAACTACTTTGTCAACGTTTTGATTTCTTTTTTTCCCCTCAACTTCTCACACTTCCTCACACCACTCCCTTTCCAAATCCAGCCACAAAATCCTCTACAACCAGAGTGCTCGCTGGATATAAGGGAAAAAACCCCAGGAGTTTTCCTTGGAAACTTTCCTTCGCATCCTCATCCTCAGAGGGAGCATCCCTCTGCAGTTCCCATGTGCAGGATGAAACATCCACGAGGCTCCTTGCTGGACAATTATAATATTATTCCATTTTAAGCAGCTTTGAGTGACACTTACACAGTCCCCAGTTCTGCAAAATCAGCTTTTGTCAGGATCAGGGATACAGGAGAGCTGGTGGGTCACAGAGAGACCCGCTTGCACGTTTCAAAAATGTGCATCTTTCATATATATATATATAAAGCTTTTTAAAATATCTCTCAGAGTATGCATGTATTTATACACAAATATATACACAGATACACATATTTCATGTGTATATATATATATATATATATCTGTCCAAAAGCTAGGTGGGCTGGGAGCAGGGGCAGCCCACACCAGGAGGAGCCTGGGGGATCCCAAATCTCCTGACCTTCCCTCCGTGCTCACAAAGCAACTTCACAAACTCACAGAAGAATCCATGCTAGCCTACAAACCCTCCAAGACAGCACTTCCCAGCTCAAGAATGTGATGTTGGCACTGGGGGGCTGAGCCCTCGTCTTCTCCACGGCCACTGCTGACCACACTCACCCACCACACTCCACCTCCCCTGCTCCCTGCCTGCTTCTGTTGCCAAGGAGATGGGGATGCTCACACAGACCTGCTTTGTGTTGTGTAGGTATCAGGTTTAGCTATTTTTAGGGTATTTATTTTTTTAAATTATGGGCTGTGCCAGGCACATTCCCACAGGATGAATGTGCTCAGAGCTTCCATCTCACCCACCCTGCTCTGCCTCACACCTTGGCTGTCCAGGTCCCCCATTTTCCCCTTCCCAGCAATCAGCTCCTGCCCTCACCCTGGCCACATGAGCTCCTGGGCATTTTTCCATCAGGGAACTGAGTTTTGGGGAGTTTTTCTGGGACCAAGCTGCACGGACAGGAGGGAGAGGCCTCCCCTGGGTTTGGGGAGGAGAGGGCTGGATGGGAATGTTGTCCATCTTGTCCATCTCCACTAGTGCAGTCAGCTCCACCAGCACAGCTGGTTTAGAGCTGTGCTCTAAATGGAGCCCTGGAAATACCTGTATCAAGAATAAGCAAATACACAAAAATGTGTTCCCACCACTCAAGTAGGAGTAAGTAGGAAAAGCAGGAATTTTCACCATACAAATAGAATTGAAAGGACATACAAAAACCACTATAGGAAGGAAACCCACAGCTTCAAATCACACACCACTGCTGTGCATCAGTGTGGAAGGTGAGAATATCATTTTTTAAAGGAACTTAACTCTTATTACTCAAATATAAATGATCAATCCCACCAATTCCACCCGAAGGTGAAGGGCCTTACCTATAACTTACCCAGATTTTACTCTTGTCACTCTCAAAGTGGAGCAAAGGAGCTGAACAGTGACACACTCAACATGACATGAGGATTTTCATTTTCACTGAGAGAGGCTGTGCCTAAACATCAGCACGTTGCTCTCCAGGGAAATTAGATATATTGTTCTTCATATTCCAATCTGCCATAATTGGGCAACTCTCCAACATGTTCACTCGAAATTAGAGCACCAAATGTATCACAGCAAACTAGAAAGCACTCACTACTTTTTTTTCTTTTTTTGGCAACTTGATTTTGTTATTGGATTGAAAAAGTACATAAGTGCTTAAGTTAAACCATGCAGTACTTTTACAGAGCAGTAAAAGGCAGATTTGTTATGCATTTATGCAGCACTTTCACAGCAGTATGGTACCATATCACAGCCCAAATGCTGTTCGTGTTGTTTGTACAAGTCCTCTGTTGACTTCAGAACAGGGAGACTCCCAGGAGGAAACCAAACAGGGTGCAACCCAGCTGCTTCCAGAGAATAACAGTAAATAAGCTGAGCAGGAAAACAAAGGGAAGATAAACTGTTTCACAGGAAAGTTATTTCTGAAGGGGCAGAACAAAGTAAGATCAGGCAGTGGCTATGAGGCCTCCCCACAATGTGCCCCGAGCTCCCCTCACCTTCCCACATCTGCAGCAGCAGTGGGCAAGTTTCCCTCAGCTGACACAAGAAAGCATGACTGAATTCCCAAAAGCAAGTTTTAAAGAATGTATTCCCTTTCTCTCACAGCTCTACGGCCTCTAATAACAACACAAAATGAAGGAGCTCTGGTTTGTCCCCACTGGGCTCTGGCACAACCATTCCCAGGACTCCAATAGAAAAGGGCAGAGTGCAGGGTTTGGCCACAGCTGATTTGCAGGGGAGGGACAGATCTGAGTTATTAAAATGCAGTTTTAATACCTCCAGTTGTCATCCTGTGCAATATCCTAACTGGGGGAAGCTTTTGTGGTGGGCAAATAAAAGTCAGGTCAGCCATGGCAGAGCAGCCTTGAAGGTGCTGCCCTCCCTACTCATCCCTCCAACAAACATCTCCCAAATTAATCAGCCTGGCAACTTCCATAGACAGGGAAATGTCACCTGCTAAAAAACCTCCTCAAATACTGAGGAGCAATCCTTGCCATGGGGACTGCTCACATGGCATTCCCAAAAATCTAAAGATTGGGATCAACCCACACTACCTAAACCTTTTCCTCCTGGCACTTTACACCACATTTTAACACATCAGGTCCTTGCCTAAAGCCCTGCTGTGCAAAAATCCCGGCACAAGCACTGGAAGTCTTTGAAAAGGGACCCTCCCACCTTGCACCCCCAAGCACAGGGCTCTGCACACTCACCTGGGCAGGTGGATCCACACTCCCACACTGCAGGGAAATGTCACTCCTGAAAGTGCCACCACCCCAGCCCAGCTGCCATCCTCCCTCACTTACCCCAATGGTCAAGACTCTCCTCTGCAGATGGACAAACAGCTGTAAACCTAAGAAAACAGTTAAAATTGTCATTGGAACTCTTTAAAATTTGTAATTTAGACAATCTCAGAAATGTGGGGAAACTTCTTGGATCACAGGGAAACCTCCAATAAAATATTAAATACTATGACATTGGTGTTATTTATCATGCATGCATCTCTCACTGTATATTAAAAGGTTTCCTGAAAACATATCTATTTAATTATAAACCTATGAAATAGGAACAGGCTGAATTCAGAGTGCCTTATTCTATCCTACTTGTTCTGATCAGTTTTTCTGCTGGGAAAAGAATTATATCAACAGTTCAGCAACATTACAGCTATGCACTACCCAATCAAAGGTGTTTGAAAAAATAGAGAGGTATCAAGACTTCTAGGAAGAGAGCCCACTACAAGTCACAGACTTAGAAGAGAGAAGGAACCTGTCCCTGACACTGAGCTGAAAGAGGATGATAAAATAAAGGTGCAATAAACCCTCAGTGACTCACACATAGAACATCCCAGCTGTGGCAAACTGCAGTTTTGGGGGTGCTTTCAACAAAGGTGCATCACTCTTGGTACACAGACCTAAGGAGAGGGGCAGTGAATTCTCTCCCACATTCACCCTCAGTCTCTGGTGGAGCTGCACAAGTTCTGGGGCCAGGAAAGAATCATAATTTCTCTCTCTACAGGTCACTGACACACAAGAGGAGTGCTGCTGTGCACAGGTATTGCCCTGGAAATGCCACCCTTCCCCAGCTGTGACTTCGAAATGCCAAATTTCTGAGCAGCTTCAAGAACAGTTACTGGTTTTATCACAAAAAACCAAACCAACAACAAATGAAAAGAAGTCTTCAACTGCTGTGAGAACTCCACACAGTGCCAGTCTACTGACAATAATGGGTCAATTCCCCAGTCCAAAACTCCATGAACTGGCCTCCATGAACTGCTGGAGGGAGATGGATGTTACCAGCTTTTCTGACTAACAACAGGAACATTTATCTTTAAGCTGAGAAAAAATTATATGGAGTGAAGGGCTGCCTGTGCACTTAAAACCAATGTTACTTAAACAGAACCAAGAGCTCTCCTCTTAGAGGAGATCTCTCCCTCCTCCCTTGGCCTCTCTAGAATATTTCTAAGCTACCAAGCAGGGAGAGCAAAGAACAGCACACCAGGTAATAACTTTATTTTTTCAGTTTCTTCCCCACTTACCTGCCACAGCTTTGCAGACACTGTGCCCAGTCAGTGCCTGGCCAGTGGTGATTAACAATTAAAACCTGCTCCTGCTACAATTCAAGAGATGCTCTGACAGTGTTTTGGCCAGAAGTCAAAGGTGTTTCTTTCCACTTAATACAATGACACAATTTAAAGGCTGTTTGGAGTTTACAAACAAGGAGATCTCGGGGTCAGTGTCACACACAGTGTCAGGTGAGCACAGCCCTTTAGGAGCTGACCCTCTTTTTCCAGAGACGCTCATCTCCCACGGGCCTGCTGCCAGTGCCTGTTCACAGCAGGGCTTGGGGCAGCAGCCTGGGCACAGATTTCTCTGTATGCAAGGAATAATCATCAAATTAATGTACTAGCAGGATTAGGCCCTCAAAATTATTAGGTTAATTGGTCCATGAGAGGAGGAATAAAAAAAATACAACCCAAAAGCTAAATATTCAGTACAGAGCATCAGAGATGCTTCTCAGATCCTCATGTTGATAATCAGAAGCATCCCTGATTATTTTCTTTCATAATTGTGCTCCAAATTGTGTTTTACGTCCTACCTTCTCCTGCAAACCACTTTAGCTGTGTTTGAGGGAGCAGGCTGCCCTCAAGGAGAGGCTGTTTTATTAAACCTTCAATAGACAAACACAAAATATTTCAGATGTTTCAGACACCTTTCCCTGCTTAAAAACCAACCAAACCAGACCCACTGCCCACTGATGCTACTCCAAGACCCCTAAGACAACCATCAAATGCCAAGATTTATGAAATCGCACACCTCCAAAATACTGATGAAACAAAACAGTATAAAAACATCCCAAAGTGCACCTTTAGCAAACAGTATCCCCTCAAGCAGACTCATCTTTTACTGCACCAAGAAAAATAAATCCAAGTGGAGATAAGATTTAGAGAGAAAAATACATTAGCAAATACAGATAAATTTGTTTTTAATAAAGGAGTTAATTTTCTTTCAATCCTATATAAAACAATAGCAATTAAAAACTTCATTTTTGAAAGTAAAATATTTACATATGAACAAGTAACTGTGCAAAATTTACATGAAAAAAAATGGAAAGACAGGATTTCCTAAGAGACAAAATAAAAGGGGTGTAACAGTTGTCAGGTGTTGATAAAAATACTGATCAGCATTCAGTTTACACGCAAGAGAGTTAAATTCTACCATGAGAGTTCACACAAAGAAAGCCAAAGTATTTACAGTCATAAAAGTACTATCAATAGACAATTTAATACAATAACCTCTGAAAATATAAAGAACCAATTAGTATATTTGTAATAAAAAAATAGGTACAAAGAAGGGACTTTGCTCTGGACATCTTTAAAGTAGGCCCACAGCTTGCATACAGTCTTTTAGCAAAATAATTATAGTTTACATAGCCATTTTTATGTTATGTGCCAAAAATTATGTACAATTACTGACAAAATACACCAACCATTTTTCAACACTTGATTCACACTGAGAAAGTCTTCTGATGATTCCTCTCAACTTTTGATTTTATTTAATCTAAGCTTTCACTTTAGCTAAAAAACACAGTGCAAGTAAAATATATTTATGCTGAAAAGGTTTCTCTTTTTTTCCTTTTTTTCCTTTTTTAACTTTACAGCTTTACAAACTATAGCAAATAAAATGCATTTTTACAGATGCTGCTAAAACATTCAGAAGTAACCCTCCTTTATGGGATTTCAGGGCCTCTAATAAGCAATAATGTGATTAAAGTTGAGGTTATGTTTAAAATTAACTGTATATCCCTCTAGATTTCGAGCATTTGGGGGAAAGATAAATATTCTTTAAAAATCAGTTTGCTTTGCTAACTGACTGTTTTTCAAAAAAAAAAAAAAGCTAAATGAAATGAGGTCATCTGCTGTAGACATATGCCTATGTAATGGATTTAGCTGAATAAAACTGAACTAAAATGAACAATTAATGTTGAAACTGCTACAGGGCTGACAAAGGGTAGCTAGTTATTTGCTAAACGATTCCATCAGTCTTTATATATGGCTTGTTTGGCAAGAAGGCCACTCAATCAAGAGATGAGTTAAAATTTAATTGTCCTTTTATAGTATCCACAGGCCTTGTAAGTATCCTCACTGTTACAGAAATGTATTTCTCTTATACTGAAGAGTTTATTTATAAACAGGAATATAAAACTGTTCCATGTAAAGAGGTGGTTGTTTTTTAAACAATATCCCATTCGCTTGTTACAAAAAGGCGTCATTTGCAAATATATTAAAAAATGTCCTCAGGCGTCTCTCCGTCAAAAATACCTTGATCTTTTCCATTTTACTTAAGGAATGCTTTGTATAGCAATAGTGAATGGCTTGTCTCTCGCTCATTTTCTAAACAAAATATGAGGTCCCTGAGGTTCACCCGCGTTATCCTTTGTCGCGTAAACTGTCTGGTTGTTCCAACTCCAGAGCTGCCTGGGACTGCTGCACTCGAACCAGATCCCTGGGAAGCACAAGAACAGGTCAATCAGTCCATGCCTGAAAGCACTCCAAAACTTTACAGAGAAAATGTGTGACCTAAAAACCCTACATAGTCAGGTGCTGCTTCGAGTTTTTAAAATTTTTTAAGCCTTCTGATGTTTATATTCTTGTAACAAACTTTTTCACACACTTTTTGTAAATAACATTGTTTTGGATTTTTTAATAGAAGACGAGAAATTTGATAGACTGTTGGTTTGTTTAGTGTTATTGGAGAGGTGGCACTGTCACTTCTGGAAATCTATAAATGCTAGAATCAGAAAATAAACTCCCCCTCTTTTACCTTAAGGACAGCAGTGTGTGCGTGTCGCGTTATTCCATGTCCTATAGTAACAGTCAGGCAGCTGTACACTACCAGATTAGAGATTTCCTTTTTAATTCTGATTTATTAACAACAGTTGAACAATCACAAGTTTTCTGTGGCACTCAATACAGACAAGAAAGCCCCAAAGCACTGCCTGTGTTTTTAGGAAGGCACTAAGGACAGGCAATCCCAAGAACCAAACCAAACAGAAAGGACAGGATTCTTCACATTTCCAGCACACAGATGCCAAGGGCAGCCCTGGAGCTGTGGATGACCTGGGGAGCAGTCCTGTTCCCAGGACTGTGAGGCCTTGAATCCATGATCTCCATGGCAGGGTGCTCTCCTTCTGGTGACAACAGCTGTAACCAAGCTCAGCACTAAATTTAGGAGAAGCTTTCCAAGACACAGTCACATATTCTCTAATAACCCCTGAATGCTTCTCCATCTCTCAGCATCACTCATCCCTCTGGCACACATTGGGAGTTCCCCGGAGCGGCAGGATAAACAGGCAGGATATTATGATATCAATCACTTAAGAAGAAGAAGAAGAAGAAAGCAGAAAGCAGAAGGGAGCAGACGAGCGGCACGGAAGGGCGGGGAGGGCAGGGCGGGCCGGGGAGCAGCTGCAGCTGCGCGCAGCGCCCGGCAGATGGCGCGCGCCGAGCGGAATGCAGGCAGCGGCCCGGCTCCCGCCGGGAATCTCTGCGCGCTGCCCGGGGATTCACCGAAACAACCAATGCTTCTGGAAACCGGCTCCATTTCTGAGGCCCAGCTGCAAATTCATTTTCTCCTCCAATTTAATTTATTATACTAATGTTAGCTTTTATTTTTTTAATGAAACTTTTATACTTTGCAACACCAAACACAGGCCAGCAGTGAATACTTTTCTGCCACTGTGCTTGGAGAATTTTCAAAACTATTTCTTAATAAAAACACCCCGAACTTGAAAAACCCCAAATTTAGAGTGGTGCATGAGCCTTGTGAACAAGCCGCTGAGGCTCCCACTAACAGGTGTGAAAGTAATGAACATTATTGATGTTCAAACCAACCTAAACCTGCACTGGAAATGTTCACTCTGGGTTAGCAGAACGCTGTTCAGGGCAGGTGAATGTGCTTCACCACAGTGCTAACAGGAAAGTCAGATTTTTTATTGTATTGATTTTTGATTCTGTTTTCAACATTCTGTTGACCCAGTGAACACCAAACCACTAAAATCCTGTTGTTAGGGCTGCTGAAATGCTGGCTTTTCAAGGGAAATTTTAAGGCACTTGCACAATTTGGCCATCTAATTTTCACCAACTTCGGTGGAAAGTGGAAGATGCTGGAAAGTACTGGATGCTAACTAAATTTTCTCATGTACATATGATTGCCAGAAAACAGAAAGAATGGCTGGAAGGGGTTTTATTCTTGGTTTTTAAATATTCTTAGTGAAAGCTCAAGCCTGAGCTCTATTATGTAGACCGTAATACTTGAAGTGCAAAGGTAAAATTCCAGGAGTCATTAAAGACACAGAATTATGTATAGAATAAGTTAAGAAGCTTTTTAGTAACTTTCAGTAAAATCACATGAACATAAAACTCTCAAACTGACAGCAACCTTTTTGTTGAATTTGGAAACAAAACATTGCAATTACTACTTAGAAGTGATTTTACATGTAATTAAGAGTCAGCATTTGTAGACATCAAAAGCTTCCATTTACAAAACTGTGTCTAAGTAACAACAAACCTTATTTTCCACACTTCTTGTAATATGCCTTAACCACAAACTGCATACAAATGGTGACAAGTGGAGCCCAATTTAAAAATGTCAAGTGACACAGCAGCAAAAGCACAGCTGTGAACATCAGATCAAAGGCAGCTGCTTCTTAATTAAGCAGACAAAAAGACTGGATTTCCAGGGAACCTGTAGTTAATTGGTTAACCAGTGATTAATCCAAGATAACTAAATTAGTCAGATTTAGATGAAATACAAACAAGTGTTCACAGGAGATGCAAAATACATCCCATAACCTAAGTGACATTAACAGACCATTAAGGTGGCACAGCTGAGCATGCAGGAGTAAGCAATACCAACATTAACTCTGCATGAGGTACTTCAGCATATTCCTGTGAGACAACTTCATTTGTGTACACATCTATCTTTGCAAAGTGCCCCATTCAGTAATTTTCATAATTTTAAACCACATCTATAAACCTTTAATAGAGTCATTTGTCAGCTTATATAAAAACAAGTCTTATTCTCAGTAGCAGACATTTTAGTAAATTTCAAAACTTTAAAAGATGCTCAAGAGCCTTGATTTTTTATAAACAAAAATAACATTTACTAGTATTCAGATTTTTCTCTACCATTTTATATCAAGCACATGTAAATTATTGCTTCCAGCAATTCAGTATAAAACAAGGTGAACTCTTTTGAGGCTTTTCTACAGTATAAATGCTTTAGCACTGAAAGTTCAGAATTCTCCAGGAGTAATAAACAGGACTATTAAACTATTACTATTCTGTCACTTGCTATCAGACACAAAACCCCACAGGGGAAAATCCTCAAATTATGAAGAGAGCTTTTGGTCCAACAAATGACAATTTTCAAAAATGTTTTGTTCTTTTTAAACATTAGAGAAATCCCATATTGAATGCCTCATGCAGAAAGCAATTTTATACTATTTCTTGTTTATTAACTTGTTTAGAAATACAGCAGATAATCATGTACCAGAATGTAAACTAAATGAATCAGACACTGAGCATTCCAATACCTAGTCTGCAGAGAATTTTTTTAAGGCAGATTCAACAGTAGAATGTCCAGAGGATGGGCAAGAACATCCTGATCAGAGGGAACTGGTCAAACTGATCTGCTGTGGAGACACTAAAACTAAGGCAAATCAACTGCTGAGGAGAAAAATTAGGTAAGCTCCTGTAACTTGAAGCTCCTGCTGTCAAATTTAGCAGTGGCTTAATTCAACCACCCCACCTACCTCAGCATTACTCTGCACTTCAAGTTAGATTGGTTATAACCCCAAAAATCTTCCAAAACTAGGGAGGCCCAAAAAGCTGAGACTTGTTAGATCAGAGATGGTTTTTCTAAGATCCCTCCAGTTCCATGAATCAGGGAATGACCACTCAGATTCTATTCCCTATGCCACTACAGGTGCTAAAAATTGATCCTGGCCTCGGGGTGAGCAAATCTGAATACAAAACATTTCCGCTGCTCAGAGAGCTGCCACAAACTGGGAAAAAGCTCTGAACAGAAAGGTTTGCACAGAGGCTGAGGCAGCAAAACCAAAGGTGACAATTATACTGTACCTCTGTCCCTGATCCAGATCCTGGGGAATCAACTTTCCTTTTCTTCCTGGGACCGATGGCAGCTAACGCAGTCAGGTTGGCATCCCTCTGTCTCATTTGTGCTAGCTCTTGCTGCTGCATCTGTGTGTGCCAGAACAAGGATGGGTCATTATTTCTCTTTCAACTTCCAAAATACAAGTTTATGTTAAGCTCAGTACTCACCTCCTTGGCCTTCTGTTTCAACCTAAGCTGTTCTGGATCTTCTTGTCGAGATCGAGACTGTGTTGATAAAGGATGAGCAGGAGGTGGTTGGAGGAAAAGAAAGAAAAAATACCTCAGTTACAAAAGCAGTTAAAATTATATATGAAAGCTTTTCTTAAATTTCAGCAGGAAGTGGGGAATACCTATCACTCCCACAGAGGATAACAGTGGTAAACAACTTCTAGAAAGTAAAAGTTTTCCTTTTCTTAATGTTTTTATTTTTGAAAAAGGCATCCCATTTTTCTGCTTTGTTAAAGATAGCCAAGGAGTAGCCAGGCAATTATGTCTTAAATGCAATCATTACAAGACACAAATTACAAGACACAAATTACACAGATGTGTGAACTGAATTACACACTTTGCATATGAACAAAAGAATCAGACCTGTACTTTTTGGAACAATTCCTCCCCTTGCTGAGTAACCAAGCACTTAATCAGAGCTGATCTTTCTGCTACACCTACACACAGTGGTCAGGCTGCAGGCTGAACAAAGTGCACCTGAGTGACCCAAGACCATTTACATCAGCAACTGCCCATTTCACTGGGCACCTGCATTCCTTGTGCGTGTCATACTTTCAGAATAATGAAATAATTTAGATTAGGAAAGACCTTTAAGAACATTAAGTCCAGCTGTTTCCCCAGCACTTCCAAGCCCACCACTAAACCATGCCCCCAAGTGCCACATCTACACAATACTTCCAAGGATGGTGACTCAACCACTGCCCTGGGCAGCCTGTTCCAGGGCTTGACAACACTTTCAGTGATGAAATTGCTCTCAATATTCAATCTAAACCTCCCCTGATGCAACTTGAGGCCATTTTCTCTCATCCTATCAAATCCTGAGTGTTGTTAATCCCTTACATTTTTTAGGCCAACAACAAAATAAATTTGGATTTTGACATTGTCAACTCATGCTGGATCACAAAACTAACAGAAAACATAGGTTGTTTTGTGAATTATTTCTAGGGTACTTTTATTAATCACATTAATTCTGTATTCACTAAGTAAAACCACAGTTTAATTTTCACATTCATGTTTACATCAACTGCTTCCTATTTATTGTATTTCTGCAATTTATAAAAATCTTCCTGAATTCTATTTCTTGTCTCTATTACATTTAAGAGTACCACCAAGGTATAAAATTAATCTTTCTTTGCCAATGCAAAAAGCAAGAACTAAATTTCAAGACTCCTTTTAATTTGGGAATATGCAATGACAGTGGCAAAGAAGTTGTTTCCCATGCTTTACACCGAAAAGCAAAACTGAGCTCTAGTTAGGAACACATTCATCAAGTTCCATCTTTGAAGATTAGTCTTCCCCTTCATTGCAAGTGTTTTAGAATGAAAAGAAACTCTGCAGTTTTGATGTCAAAAGTGACACTTTGCAAACACGTGTGAAAGCCAAGCACTTGCCTTTGCTGCGCGCATTAAAATTTCCCTTTCTTGTTCATCTTTACGCTGCTTTTCTATTTGATCAAGTTGTTCAAAGAACTTGAGCTGTGCCCGAACGTCACTTGCTTGTTCATATCTTTCATCATCCTGAAAATACAGCAAATACGTTTCTCATTACTCCCTTAAAAACAAAGCTGTTAACTTGTACTGTACTGGGGAAGAACATACACATTCAAAGCTCCAATGTTCACTTTGTCCTTTTCAGACAAATAGCAGGAGTATATTTACACCAGTCAAACCAGCTAGAACTCTTAAAAGCATTTTGTTCTATTCCATGAATCATCAGATTTTGACTTCTAAACTAATATCATCACAGCTTTAACCTCTCAAACATATTCCACAGAGCTGTGTGGTTTTTTAAACACTGTTCAGGCATTTGCATCTATTAAGAACACACATCTGTCAGATAGCAGTCTCCTGGGGATTCAAAGCAGTGCTTTTATCTGTCTGACTCTACAATCACTCACACACTAAACATTTGACATAATAAATAAAGGGGAGGGCACAGCTTCTTTGCATTTGTTTTAAAACCATTTTGTATATGCAAGCTGAAAAGCTCCAGTCACCCATGTGTATTAATATCTTAATGGAAGGTGAATCAGTCAAAGAGAATAACAATCTGATTTCACAGGAAAAAGAACACCTGAACTCCTGCATTACAGTCAACACCACAGCCTGCTGAATTTGTGCAATTCTGTCATTTGATTTAAGCAATTAAATACAGTTACCTTGTAGGAAATATTCCTTTGTTGAGCAGTCTCTGATAGTTTTTCCACGAGGTTTTGTAGTCTTTGTTGTGTAGCATGTGATACGTAGCTAACTACATCAGGATGGATTTCTGTTATTCCATGTTTTTTACCTACAATCAGAACACAAGTGGGTTGCAAAAAATCATTTTACAATACAACTAAATATGAGTAAAATCTCAGTCATAGAAATTTAAATCCCCTTTTCTAAATATGATTTGCCGGTTTTTTCAGTCAAGGATTAAACAGGAAATTACACACATATTAAAATTCATATTAGTTTAACAAAATTGACAATCTATTAATAAATGCTGTATACTACAATGTAACAAAGAATTCAAGATTGCTTTTTGTTCCACCATCAATTCCAAATTACTACGTAAAGCTGATAAAAGTGCTTCTGGACTTATTTCATTGTTTGTGTCATGCTTGATACACCTTATTAGTTTACACAGTCAGACTTTCAGCCAGATTGAGTAGTTTTGATGTTGAATTGCCATCACTTTAGAAGGCAAATCTATGTTTGCTATTCCTTGACACTATTCTACTTTCATCAGACAAATGATTTCCCACAAGCATCTGAATATACCAGAAAATACCAGAAGGTAACGACTCCAGCAACTTCCAATTATTCAAACCAATTTCTTTGGGAAATGCCTTTGATTAAACCTAAGAGTAGTGAAATTTGTTTTTATTAATGTTCAAGGTAAAAGAACATACCTATTTCTAATATCCTTCTTTGTAAAGGTGCTGGGAAAAGGAAGGTTTCGTCTTTACAGGACCTTGTTAATGTGCCCACGAGCTCAGAGTTTGTCGCCAATATCCGAGCACTTTCTTCTGACAGGTTGACTCCAGCCATTGATGCAACATCATTAATGTCATCATCATCCCTTAAAGGAAGGAAAATTTATTACAATCGTAACATTTAGTGCTTATCTGCACACACTGCTATGATACCACAGCTGCACATAATGAATTCCACCATAAACCTGAATAATTAGTTTTACATTTTATTTGCTTTTGTGATATAATAAAATACAACTCATTTGTTTGTAAATGAGAAATTACTGCTTTGACTTCCAAGAGCACTAATTTTGTACTTCCTGTTTTTTCCAAGATGCTTTCTTATGTAATGTTTCAACACCTTGAGAAACAGACCAGACAAATCACTACTACAAAACAATAATAATCTGCCCTCACCACCAAGACAGGCTGTACCTCACCGAGTAACTCAACCAGAGCTGGGAGAAGTGAAGGAATGAATTCCACTTGCTTGTCTGGGCAGGAATTGTTTATGAGGTTTAGTGCCAGCGAAATGCCAAAACCAGTCTGGCACGAGTATGTCCAGTGCTGTTTGTTGAAGTCTTTAATGAAGAAGCAAACCTGCCCCCAGAAAATCCACCTCTAGGTTATTTTGAGTTTCCCCAGATGGATTCAGCACCAGGAAGGTCTGAGTTCAGCTGCCCAAGCACAAACATACAGTTTCTCACCTAAAAGAGCCTCCCCCAGGTTCTTTCAGTTTATTCTTCTGAGCAGCAGCTACTTGTGTTGAAACAGTGGCAATAGCTTTGTTTCCAGGTAATACTGCTGGTTTTACCACAGGTACTGCAAGAAGACAGGATTTGTACTCCATCAGTAAGAGTTCACATATGCAAGCCACTCACAGGTAGTTATGGCAATAGGTCTGGTACAAAGAGTTGACCTCTATAGATTCTGTCAGCATTTCACCCAGGTAAAAGCAGGACCCCTTCCCACACAATTCCAGCAGCCAAACCATTTCTCTGTCAATGCCCCCCTGATAGATCTGTACCCCCAGCCACTATGGCACTACACAGTGGAAGATTTTACCAGTAGTACAAAAAGGGCACTTAGGAACTGACATTCATAGAACCACAGAATGGTTTGGGCAGGAAAGGACCTTGAAGATCATCTCCTTCCAACCCCTCTGACACCTTTCACTAGACCAGGCTGCTCCAAGCCCCATCCAGTCTGGCCTTGAACACTTCCAGGCATGGGGTATCAACAACTTCTGTGGGCAAGCATTACCTGAAGTGTGGTTTAGGGATTGCTGCCAAATATGGCATATCACAAGTATCTTGACCTCTTACCTGTCTGAAGTTGATTCAGTTGGATTTGAGGAGTGGTGAGCATTATGCGACTGTGTGGCTGCCGCAATGCCACCATGGGTGTCTGTGTCAACGTTACTTGTGGAGGCCTTATCAATGCCCCTGCTTTTTGAGACTGTTGAATAACCTGCAAATAATAAGGAAAAAAAAAGAATTGTAAATAATCTGAGAATCAGGTGGGAAGAACAAACCCTGAGAGCACTTTAACCAAGATGCAATTTAAGAGATACTATTTTTATCAGATCTTTGATTGGGCCAAACCACCAACTTAAGAAGTACTATCAAAAAAACCCCTGTGCAGTAACAAACGCTGCACTCCAGCTCACATACCAGTGGCGTGGACTGCCCTTGTTTACTGACACCAACTTGTGTGGGCTGAGTGAGGCTGATGACAGGTTGCTGGAGGGTACTGGTGACAGTGGCAGTGGCCTTGCCCGCCGTGCGCTGCACCGAGGAGCTCAGCAGCACGGCCGCCGCCGACGGGATCGTGGCTATCGTCGCCTGCGTCGTGGGCTGCTGCTGCTGGCTCTGCTGAATGAAAGCTGCAGAGTCTGGTGTTAGCTGTCTCAAGGCAGGTAAACTCCTCTGAAAAGGGGAAAGGAAAGAGTTCAGTTGTTCAATCCTGGCTCACACAATATTAATTGTAAAGAAGCGTCGTGTTTTGTTTCAGTCCATTGGATCGGTCTGTGTACATCTGAGGAAAGGTGAGCACACAGAAATACCAACCTGCTCCTATTCAATAAGCAGGACAGAGGGACAATACCTTTTGGCTATCATGGGCACCTAGGCTATGCAGCCTACCTGGAGCCCCTGGTATGTATTTAACAATTCAAGCCCATGCTGCCTTCCTTGACTGTTGTCCTACAGCCTACAAGTCACACTGGAACACCAGGGAAGATTTCAGAATAGCTCAACAGAGACCACAGTGTTTCGGCAGCTTCTTAAATTAGTTGTTTTCTTATGGCAACAATTTTTGTCCTCAGGAACAGCTCAAGGTTGAACAAGCATTTAAGAACCCAGAAATGTCAACACACACCTACAACTACATCCCATAATCATACATTAGTCAAGCAGTCACATTCTTACAATTCAGTACTGTTGTATTTTCACTGATTTCACTGATGCTAAATGTTTTGCAATAAATACTATTTTGAGATTTGCTGAACTACTATAAAATTTATGTCAAATGTGATTTATCACTGGGAGATGACAAATTTCCCGCTTCTCCAAACCAGTTTACAGCACAGGCAAAACTTCCCCAGAAGGTACCATTTTCTATATCACTGAATCCCTTTGCTTTCTAAGACTAAAAAGAGAGCAATAAATCAATTCATAGGTTTGTGGCTTAAGTCATAGAAAGAAAACTTTTCAGATTTCTCCAAAGAGCTACTATGTGTCACCATAGCAGAAGTTACATTACTGACTGTGCCAATGAATCACAGTAACAAACTCTAGGAAGTAAGACACAAAAAGTATTTTTAAGGGAGCAAAAACCTAACCAGGCACCATTTAAAACTTCCTTTAACTTAATTTTGGAATTCCACCTATAATGGCAAAGGATGTGTTTGTGTTCATTGCTGCTGATATATAAGCACAGAGATAAAGGAAGAGTAGTGAAGACAAGTTACCTTCAGGAAAGGCACAAGGTAAGGTTGAGGTGAAGAATTAAGTTCTCTGTAGAGCCTACTGGTAAAGTCTTCTGGTTCAATTTTTCCATCCTTCAAAACAGAAAACTCAAATGAGCAAACTTGTAGAAATTAATTTTTATAGCTATCCAACACTAAAAAAAAATAAGACTTGGGAACACACTGAAAATAAGTGGTTTTAATCATCCCTCACTATTTTTAGTTACCAATAGCTTTATGGTAGTAACCAATTTTACTACAAATTTCAAATAATAGATCTAAAGACCTCTGGTTACTGCATGATGGAATACACACAACCATAACTTAAAGGTTGCTAACAAGTAGGCTAAGCAATATTAGCATTCACTCCAAAAATATTAAATATGTCAAGCTTTTATATTAGCATCAGGCAAGGTTTATTACCTTCTTTTTTGTAAAAACTTGTGATTTCCTACAGTCAGCTATTGCACCAGCTGTAGTGTTTTTCCTCAAGTACATAACAGATCTTTTTATTCATTTTTTTATCAAAATGTACAATTTAAACAGCCACTACTTGCATTGCTCAGACTCAAACTGAACTCATGTTCTCATGCATGAATATAAGCAGTAATGTCTCAGTTATAAACTCAATGGAAAATTTATCCATCTATTTTAATTCAGAAGAGGCAAAGTTAATTTGATTTAGCTCAGCTTTTATGAAGTCCATTCACTGAAGGAAAAAAAAGAAAACCAACACAAAAAAACAGTTTTGAGTCTGAATTTGCCTAGATGCTGAATTTAACAACTTCTGATGAACTTTTCTTACCAGCAGATTCTGTACTAATTCCTTCACGTTAGCCGCAGTCTCTGTGGACTGTTTTCCAGATGATGCCAGTTTTATTAATGTGGACAGAAAGTTTTTGCATTTCTTCACATTTTCCATAGTTTCCTTAGAAGGAAGGGTAAAAAGAAAACAATCAGAGAA
>JAYDZK010000070.1:10021157-10045851 GCA_034509185.1 Euphonia xanthogaster | reverse complement strand
AAGAAAACAATCAGAGAAAGGAAGACAAACTCCTCTTAACACATGATCTGACCATATACTCCATGATATAAAGTCCTGTAGTTCACCAGTACAGAGCAATATTTATAGATACACATCCCTCACCTTAAAACACAAACTGATTGAAATTATTATTTTTCTTCATATACTCATACATATTGTACATTTTTGTTACCAAAATTTAAGGCATTGGGATTCTTCATCAAATGAGGAAACACCAAGTATTTTAAGAATGGCACATTGTATATGGGAAAATACATGTTTTAGCAGGACAAAAAATAATAAAGCTGTTGTTTCACAGGGCACAGTACATGGATTCTCCTGTTTTGCAGTCCTGGAAACATGCAGCTTGAATCAATCAGTGCCAACTGCTTATCCTTTCTTATAGTGATTCTCCTCCACAGTGCTGAACAATTCACTGTTCTATAAAATACATCTAATATTTTCTAAATGAGTGCTTTAATACTGTTACAGAAACAAAAACACTAACACCTATCAAAATTCAAGTGACCTGTACCCACACCTTGTAAATTACATGGTTCTATTAAAGTTTACCTTTTCAAGGTCAACAGCTCACAGGATTCCTGCATCTTTACTAATCTCCACTCCCATCTGTGTTTACAAGTATGCATATATATGCACATCAATCATGTGTGAGTGGACAAAAAGAGATGTTACATTTCTCAGAATCTTACTGTGGCAGCAGTGGAGGTGGCCGTTGTCCCTTGCACTGTTCTCTGAGGAGTTCCAGTTTGTACAGCTGTTGCTGTCCCCAACGTGGTTGTTTGTGCAGTACCACCCAGAACAATCTGAGGCTGCAGAGAATAAAAACACAAGATTATTTTCCGTGGAACGTACCAAGAGCCTGTTTTCCTGAGCCATCCAACCGAAGATGAGCCACAGGGCAGCAGAACACCTTTCACAGCTGCTATAAATAAGTTGCTCATGGTCTGGTGCAGTGGAAGAAAACGGCCACCAGATGGCACTAAAAACATTCGAAACGGGAATTCCAAAAGTTGATTAAAAATTGCGCGATTTTTGGTCACTGAAAAAAATACCATAAACCAGTGGGGTGCCAAAACTCAGGTAAAACAAGTGCTGAATTCCTGTGAATTCAATTTGCCCTTCTGTTTCATTAAATGCCACTTCCAAGGGGGGGGAATTTCTAAAAAGGCATAACTGACACAACAGCTTTGGTCTTATTGAGGTCTTTGTGATAAACAACAGGACAAAACATTTTTCTAGTTTTGTAGACAAATTGGTAATTTGAAGTAGAAATATTAGCCCCAAAGAATCACAATTACAAGCAAGATCCTCTCCCATACACAGCTCATTCATGGGCTTCCAACAGTCTAATTATTAACAACAACCCAGTCTGAGAGACAAATTCCTACCAAGCTACAACTGACACTCAGAATGTTTACAAATCATTTGTAAACTTGCTCTTTATATAAAGATGTACAAAAAACAAGAGGCTCCCTTGCTGCCAAAGCTAACTTTATTGGTATTTTGGGAGAAACTAAGGGAGAGAAGGATTTTATTTGTCTCCTTTTTTTTTTTTTTTTAAATCAGGATAAATTAAGTCCATGGCATGCTCATTACAGCACAAAATATGCAGATGGAATGATGGTGGTTTTTTTTTTTTGTCCTGTAGAACAGCAGTGCAAATTAAGGAGACTCAGTTAGGTAAATTAACTCTTAGATCTAGAAAGATCACTGGCATAGGGAAAGGCTCTCTGAGGGGAAAAAGGTTAACTGGATGCATAGCAAAACCTGCATGTTTTAAATTAAAACTCTCTAATCCTGTCTACTCAAAGGATAAAGAAAGCACAATGAGACAGATTAGGAGACAGCAATCATATTGTATCACTGCTGCCTGGAAGCCATACGGAGAATTTCACACTCTTGCACTGTTTTTTAAACTCTTGACATCTCAAAAAAAAAATGTCCAAGCAAGCCCAAAATGAATAGAGGCCAGCCCAGACTGACATCAGTCTCTCTCTGAGTTATCAGTCTCCAGAAGGACACAGACCAAAGCAGACTCATGTGAAAGGCAGAAGGCTTCAGGAAGAGAAGGCTGCCAGTGCAGTCATCTTTGCAATTGTAAATTTTGCTGCAGAATTCAGAGGGCTGCAGATCCACCACAGGAATAACACCACAGCCCAAAACCCAAGGGGAATTCTTGTCATCTCCTTTAAGAAGAAAGCATAAAGGTATTTCATTTCAGTCAGCGCTGTGACTGTACAAACTACAAACACAATACCTTTAAGTGGAGGTATGTATAGGTGTAATAAGAAATAATACCAATATACATATAAAAAAATTGTACCTGTACATCCAAAATACGCACTGAGACCTGCAGATGTTTTAGAAAGGCTAATCCAGAAGGCGTTTCTTCCCTGCACTGAGCAATTGCCCTTCCTGTGTGCCTGGCACCTCATGCACACATCACTTCCCTACACACTCACTTGCACAACCGGGGGCCGCTGTAGCGTTGTCGTGGGCTGCACTGTTGTTTGAGCCTGAGACACTTGCTTGATGATAGTAGTTGGTGTCACCTGTCGTGCAATAATGGGTGTTCCTGGAGCCTGGGGAAGAGGGGAAAAAAAAATCATGAACACATCAGTGCCTATAGTTCAATACCAACTGTTCTATCTAGTGTTCTCATTCTGCATTATTACAAATAACAAAGAATGCATCTGAAGCACTACGGAACTCCAAGAAGGATTTTCAGTCTTTAACTTGATGCAACTGTCAAAATCTTGGTGTACATATATCCATATCAACTTTTTTCTTTTAGTCTTGTATTTATTCTGGGGAGAAGAGTTGTAGACATTAACCATATATGGTCTTCTTTATATCAAAGTTTTCAACTTAATGAGATTCAGATATGTAAAAATATTTTTGATGAGTAACAGCCAAGCTGTAACAGAATTAGGAACAAAATGCAATGCCTATGCCTTGTGGAAAGTAGATTTAGATTAGCTATTCAGAAGAAATTCTTGGCTCTGAGGGTGATGAGGCCCCAGCACAGGTTGCCCAGAGAGGTGTGGACTCCCCATTCCTTGAAGTGTTCCAGGCCAGGTTGGGATGAGGCTTGAAGCAACCTGGTCTAGTGGAAGGAGGCCCTGCCCATCTCAGGAACTGGATGAGCTTTAAGGCCCCTTCCAATAGCTTTCCAACACAAACAATTCTGATATTCTATGAATCTATAAACAGTCAATACATCCCAGTTAGATCTATGGTTTCTTCACTAGTATCACACCTTACTTCCTCCTGTATTCTGCACAGGGAACAAAACAGTTTTTAGCAGCACAGCTTGCTGGACTGACCTGCACTGTGGATATCTGCACTGGGGGTGCACTGGTAGGTGTAGCAGGACGAGGAGTCAGAGTGTTCTGAGGTTGAGACTGGGCGTGTGCCTGGGCCTGCATCTGAGCCAGGGCTTGCTGGGGGATCATCAGCAGCTGCCCGTTCTCACTGCGCACCAGGACCATGCCTGCAAAACAGAGAGTGGTCAAGGAACACATCCTTTGCAAATATCAAAGAAGATATTATTCTGTTTGGTTTTTTTATTTCAAGTTGGGTACATATGGAATTAATGTACTGCTGAAGGACTAGACAGCTAGCAAGAGAGGTTTAGAAAAAAGTAAAATACCTATTTTGTCTAGAATAGCATAATTTCAGAAATACTCTATCTAAATGCTTAGTATGGTGTGCATCAGAACACAGTGAGGTGTATCTGCCCCAACCACAAATATTTCATTTGACTAGAAGTTAAAATGATCCTGTAAAAATCCTACCTGCTCTTTACTAAGAAATTTGTTTTATGAGACACTACAAATAGAAGAAAATCCTGCCATTAGACAAGATTCCTGTTAGTTTTCTTTAAGAGGGGAAGAAAAATAATCAAACCCAGGCTTCATTATCAACAGCAACACAATTGTCTAAGTTCTAAATTAATTTCCCATAACCAATTTAGTAATGAAAGTGGCTATAAAATCATAATCTCTCTCATGTGCATCAGCAACTGACTGCATTGTGCCATGTTACACCCCAAATGAAAAATAAAACAGAGAGGGAAATGAGGAAGTCATTCCCTGCTCAGTCACTCAGATCAATACACTTAACCCCACTGGGTAGCTGTAGGGAACCAGATTTTAACAGGCAGAATTTCAGATGTGATTCTCTCTTCCTTGAAGGCACAAACAGGATCTGGACAACATGAACTGTCTGCCAAGAGCTCCTTCATTCAGCTTTGCCTCACTCACTCCCTGAGAGCCTCAGGACCTCATCAGCTCTGAAAAAGCCACCTAAGGAAACAAACTGGGCACTCAAAATTAGTTGGCTTTTCTGAGCAGCTACAGGAAGAACCTTCGCCATGAAAATCAAGAGGCACTAGTGAAATCAGAAAGTTTTTCTTAAGTGTTGTTCAGTGAATCAAAAGCCCATACACACTCCCCAACAATATCTGGAGATGTGGTCTATTGCATCTCAGAGCATGACTACTTCAAAAGAATCGAGCTTTTATTTGCTTTTTCTATCCTGGTGAAGAGCTGAAATGTTTACAGACAACGCCTTAAACAGTTTTCTTGGACACTTTTACAAGTAAACTGCAAAAATTCATATACTGATTTCTACAAAAATGAGTTCAAAAGAAAAGCCTTAGTTGATTTGCCTCTAATTTTTTTCCTTACACTCTCTACATTAACTCTCTTTTAATGAAGCAGAGTCATACCGAGATGTTAAACTAGTTTACATCCAAAATGTGACTTTCCATCACAACTTATTTAAAAGTGTTAAGGTGGGACCCACAAAGTGCTATGGACAAGTGTTATATCTAGAAACAAATATCCTCAAGTGTTTTTCTGTAGGAAAGGAAGAGGGGGAGAAACTTATTTATTATCCTGCAGACTGTAAAAGTAAATACTCTTCGTTTAGCTGGCAGGTCCAAAAAACTATTTTCCAAGCCATTCCAAAAAGTAAGGTTTCTTCTCCTGTAACTTATGTAGGGAGAAGTATTTCCTTTAAAATAGCAAAGGCACACGCCACCACCACCTCCACCACATCCTGGGAGAGCTTAAAGACCTTAATAGTAAACATAGAGCTTGATGCTGCGGGCTGCTCATCAGAACCATCACTGCACTCTCACCGTCAGCCTAACACTATGGGGAGGGGGCTACTGACAAAGGACAGAGAAACTGAACATTTTAAAGACCACAGAATGACCTGCTACTACATCAACCTCACTCCTGCACTAAAAGAACCTGGCATCCTCTTCAATGTGCAAACACAAGATCTTGGGAAATGAACTCACGTTGCCCATTTTTGTCATCCCTCATAATGATCAGCTGAAGCTGTTAAATGCTGAATTGGTGGAAATCACCAATATTATTATAAATGAAATCATCAGTACTGTGGCAATCTGATTAGAGGAGCTATTTTCAAGTCAAGATCAAATATTAAGGCTTTCTGAGTACTTACTTAGTTTCTAGCAACTGAAAAGGCCCCATACAACTACCTATGCCTGAGCTTTCAGAAGTCCTTAAATGTCACAGAACTACACTGAAACCCCACAACAAACCCTTTTAACTAAAATTCACCAGTTTGGGAGTTTCCTAAGATACCCTAAAATTAATGTGCCATCCAAATTCCTCAAAGAGTTATATATTTTTTCCTTAGAGAAGTAACATGAGAAATACTAAGCCTACTTTTGGATGGGAGGGTTTGTTTAAACTTCTTTCTCAGTGTAAAAGTGACTGAAGTTACATGAAAGCACCAAGCCAAAGCAGTTCCCCTGCAGATGAGATCATTACAACATCAGGCAGTGGCCCAGTGCCCTGTGATACCCGTTCCTCTCTCCAGCTTGACACACCCCTTGGGCTCAGCAACGTGTCTGCACTACACACTAGCACACCAGTATGGTCAACTTACTGCTTTGCTCCACAAAATATGAATGAGGAGAGAGAAAAGATGGGAAATAACCACAAAGTGAAGGTTCAATACCCCTGAAGTGCAAGCACAACATCTGAACAATGAAATATTCTCCCTGAGCTACATGCAAAATTAGAACATGCCTACACGTTAACATAGCACAACTGCTCAAACAGACAGTTGAAAAGCATATTAATGTGAGCTTTAGAAAACATATCAAGAAAGTTCAATTTTTGGCAGCAGACAGACAAAACAATCATTTGTAATTCAAACCCTGACTCTAAGCACTACCCTGTTAGATTTCTAACTCCAGGAAGTCTGAAGTACTTCTTTCAAATATTGAAGTCATAATAAAAAAGTAACTCATACAAAGCCACATTTATATCTGTCGTTATTTAAATAGTTCTTTTATTCCCACTCAAATTTGATACACAGTTATTTTTAATTTATATAGTTTCTAACATGTCATTAAGTCAGTCTCTACCACTGATAAATTCCTGTACACACAAGGCTACATACAAGCATAAAGACAGTTACTACCATCTGACTAGTCCTGCAAAAACTTTAATCACAGTATGATGATATGAGACATTTTACCTGCTTGCAATGTTAGCTTGTTGGTGTCTGGGTGACTTTGGGAAAAGTGTAAAAATTCAGAATGCGATGAACTTGAAATTTGTGTGCAGAAACTCTCCAGTACTACAGTGTGCAGGCAAGGAAGTTTTGACTGAATACAAAACACCCCTCCTTGAGGGCTTGATGGGAATTCTTTAAAAAGGGAGATGGAGCTGCTCTCTGAGCTTCTGTCCCTACAGTCCAACTACAAATGCTTCTCCAACCCAATTAGCTAAAAAAGGAACTCACTAACCCAAAACTATACCCAAGCTGGCATTAAGTGGATTTTCAGTGAAGTTCAGAAGGGTCATTGGAGATAACTCGATTATGAATTAAAAACAAAAGTCCCATTTATCTCCTACTTTTAAACAAAATCACTGTGGGACTGTAACATCCCTTCTCCCCATCCATACATGAATCTCAGTTAACAATTTGTGACAATGAAGAAGAGGAAGGGCTGACAGCCACATGTGGGGAAAAAGAAATTTCTTTCCAAAACTTACATTTTAAATATTTAAACACAGGGAAGTATCATAACCTCAAACTCCAATGCATAAAGCTACAAATGCTGAATGAACCAGGTCAGAACTGACTACCAGGTACTAGAAGACAGCTAGAATTGTATAACTTATCTCACTGTTTCAATTAAATTCAGCAACATACTTAAAGATGGAAAACATCTTTCTATTTTATCAACCAGGTTTTTGTTCCTGGATTAATGGATTAATTACTGCTTGAGATCAAACAGCTAATAAACATCACTGGAAATGTTCAATTAGAAAAAGGTGACAATAAAACCTGGCCATTTTAAATATCTTTCTGCCTTCTTTTTCCTAGAAAGTCTGATCACGTGTACTCTAAAATCATATTCACTATTAAAAATGCAAACATTCAAGAATTCTTTCCAAGCCTCTCATTAAAAAACTAATTAAAATTAAAATTAATTACCATTTTTGTTAGAAGCTAGATGCTTAAGAGAATCCTGAAAGAGGTTCATATTTGAGTTTGAATTAAACAATTCATCATGGCTCCAAATGAAGGATTAACAAACTAGTTGGCTGTTTCTGATGCCAGAAAAACTTGTGCTCCTGACCAGCAGTAAGGTCACCTCATATGTTCTTGCAGTGAAGACCTTCCCAGATCCATCCTGTTTACAAGACTGTTCAGGATGGAAAATGCCATCATTATGTGATGTAGCTGCATGATTCTGCAGGGTCATCTTTGCCACTTGCTTATTTGTAATTCCATTTGCTAATGACATTTCCATTTATAAAGTGTTGTGCTTTGGGGTTTTTTCTTTGTTAGTGTTTTTTTCAATTAATAAAACGTGTAAAATCATGCACTGGAATAAAAAGCAAAGAGTTCTGGCCATCGGACATATCAGAAAAACACAAATCAGACTTTTTTTTCTAATACTTCCCTCTTCCTTCTTTCTTTGAAACATGGCTTGGCTTAACAAAGACTAAAGAAAAAAATTAACAGAATGATAAGGAAGACTAATAAAATATTCTGCAGCCTTTGCAGACCATTCTGATTATCTGTGTAATTTCATACACATACTACTTTCTTATTAGAGAACCCCTACACCCAGAAAACAAAACAGTTTCCCGATTTGTTACCAGTTTTTACTGGTAGATCTTGATTAGTAATATTTGTAAGAGCTGGACTTTCCAGTGAGGGAGATAAAACCACCTGCAGACACAGCAGCACCTTCAGATCAGTGCTCTGAGGAAGTGCACAGTCCAGCAGTGTCACCCGTGACAGCCACACCCAGCAGGAGGCCACTCCAACAGCAGCATGTCCCAGTGTCACCTCCAGGATAATGCTCCATATCCCAGTGCCACCTCCAGGATAATGAATGCTCCATAGCCAAGTGTCACCCCTTAGGATAGCTCCAAATCCCAGTTTCACCTCCTGGATAATTCTCCATATCCCAGTGTCACCCCTCAGGATAACACTCCATATCCCAGTGTCACCCCTCCATGTCTCAGGGACTCCATCCATACTATAGGGGACACAGTGAGGGACTGCCTCTCCAGTTAGCAAGCACCTAATGGGAAGACAGAGCAAGGTGTGCCCATGCTTCTCACAGGGCTTAACAGTGTACAAGGACCAAACTCCTGCCTGTGAAATACAAACCCTACACAGGACCCTGAATCCCAAGTGACATCATCTGTCACTATCTGATCCCAAGTGACATCATCTCTCTTTCTGATGCACACACTCAACAGAAGAACAGAAGGTTCAAGCTTACAGATATTGCTTGTTACCCACAATGTAGTTCATGGTTAATCCTGATCAAGTCAGAACCATTACTAAGAATCTAGACTTTCAATAAGTTGTTTTTTTCTGAGACATAACAAAAGAATTCATGGATGTATGATCTTGAAAGTGCATGGAGAATATCCTTTCCTAGTCTTCTGAGGAAATTCTCTTCTTAAAGTAAAAAGATAACTATAAACTTCCCAAGAAAAAACAACTGGGGTCAGGGAGAGCTGCTAGGCAGCGAAGAATCAATAGACACACATGCTGGTGTTCAGAAAGGAGGTCCAAGCCTGAAAGAATAACCAGAGGACTGATGCTGCTGGTGCAGAAAACCAAAGTCCCTACAAACATCTCTAGAAAATGAGGTTATTGATCATACAGTGCACTGACATCTGACAAACCTTCTTCAAATCCTAACTAGATTTGCCAGGGAAGCTCACTAAGAGGTTATCTTCACGTCAAAGCCCTTTGGGCCTTAAGCTCTTGAGCACACACTCATTTGTGGCAAGATGCTGCAAACATTTGACATGGCAGAAAAATCTGACAGTAATCCTAAGTGGGCTGTGCCATATTAGCAGGAGAAAGCTTTAGGAGAGAATCCTTTTGGTATTGTCAAAAGAGATTCTGTTGCAGCAAAAGAGAAAGTGAATGTGTGCGTAAGGTTATGCAAGTTATCACACACACCACAAAAACCATCTAAAGCCAAGGGGCTGAGTCCATGCTCTGTAACTGACTGGATCAGGTTACACAGGGACCCAGAATGACAAAACCCTTCTAAAAGGACAATGTTTTTAAGATTTTTCCAATACAAAAATGCTGGAATACCAGACTGAAAGCTGGAGAAAAAGTTGTCAATACAAGCTACAGGAAGAGATTTTAGAATAAGTGGTGTATGTGACAGGGTCCGTTACTGCAGAAAAGGGAAAGATAACCTGGTTTTGACATCAATGCTGTCCAACAATCCACCATTCCATCTCTTCCAGTAACTGATCCACCTGGAAAAACTCTACAAGAATGAAAGCCCAAGGAAAGCAGAAAGAACCTATTGAAGTCTACTAGATCACTGCAGCTCCATGAAAATCTGGGTCATTAACGAAATCTTCCCTAACACTACACAGTTTCTAGCAGATTTAGAATTATTTACACACATTAAAGAGCAGCTTCTGTAACAAACCACATGAGTAGCAGCTCATGAAGGACCATCTATACACCAACTCATGAAAAACAGGGATTACAAATCAAGTCGAGTAGAGCAGAAGTGTAAATGGTAACAGAAGTGCAGATTACATGTTACTGAAGACACACTACTTTGTACTTGAGGAGAAATGTGCACCACTGTTAAGTATATATTAGATATACTTCAGTTTAAGTACTTAGAACCTCAGGAGACCTGTGCTGCACAAGTCCAGAAAAAAATCTACTTGAATTTTCTTGCCAAAGCCTTTGACCTCATCAGCAATCTGAGCTTTCAAGTTTCATCAACAAACATGGTTGTTTTCCGATTTCTATAAAGATACCTTAGCTCCACAAGGATAAGCACAGTGCCTAAGGAGAAGTGTCCACAGTGCAGGGATCAGGACGTATCAGCAAACCCAACAGCTCAAAACGACCCCATGACCATGTGAGACTGCAGCTGCTCCAGAAGTGGCTGCCCTGCACTGGCATGACGAGGTCAAGCTGCACAAGCACAAGGCGGTGGTAGGTATGTTCCCTGCTGAGCTGCAGGTCTGCAGGCTCCATAAAACTGCCAGGCAGTGACAGAGCTGTCCGGCACACGGCACAAACCTGTGCCAATTCCCTCATGCCTTGCTCCAGAGCAATGGGCACCCCAAAGCCACAAGGCTGAGGTTCTGCACACAGCTGTGCTGAGCACACAGGACACACTGCACCCAATGAAAGGGACCTGTTAAATGGCCAGCACCCGCTGCACTGAAGGTGTTCTACAACTTACCACAAAAAAAAAACATGGCAAGACTGTCACATGTTGCTTCAGAGCACCTCTAACACAAAATACTTGGAGTTTCTCCTGACAGGCACTGAAGACTGGCATGGCACAGAGTTTTAGACAAGAACTACAAAAGCAAATTCCATTTCCTTTTCAACTCATATCATTCTGGAGTAAGGAGAACTCCACCCAGACACAGAGCCTAGAAGTTAAGATACAACATACAACAGCAGCACTCCACTGTTGGCTACCACTACTCTAATCCAATGTGCACACACGGATTCCAACCAGCCATTACGGTCTCAGAAACATTAATTCTTCAACAGCTGATTTATGATTGTTGTCAACACAGGTGAAAGATACATTTGCAAATATCCTCAAGAATCCTCACTGCAGTGCACAGAAAGTGCATTTTATACAGATCAAGTACAAAAGTTCACATTATGAAAAACTGCTTGTTTTTTCTAACAGAAGAGTCAATAGACAAAAAACTGGATTTAATTTTAAACACTTTTGCTTACTCTTACTATGCAATAGTTCTGTTTCAAACAACACAACTGAACTGTCTAAAACCATACTGTCTAAAAGGTAAAGAAGTGAATCATTTGTAAAGTATTGATTCACAAACCTTTTAAGAATACAGTTAAAGGAATAATGTCATGTTGGAATGCCAAAAAGACACTGCATTTAAGAGTGATCCCATATGTAAAAAATCTTACCTGCTCATTAGAAGAGGTGTGTAAGAATTGTTCTGGGAAATACATCATTTTATATAGCAACAATTGACAAATGCTTCAACAACAATGTGATTTGCAACTATTTTGACTTCTCTGGAAAGCTGAATTCCTTGAAAGTGTGTTAACACTCCTTTCTAGTCAAGGATACAAAGCTAGAACACCAGAGTGCTCTGTCAAATTGCAACCCAATCATCACACAAATCTGTCTGATGTCGAAACAGCTAAGAAAAACACTATCAAGAGCTAAACCAATTGCTTTAATTATTGATCTCCAAGCAATTCAGATGCAGCTCTGCCATTAATTTCAATGTACTTAGATCAAACAACAAAGCAATTATACCAAGCTCAGATTTGGGGTTCGGAAAGGAAGACACAAAATAAAGTGTCACTAATTCTCTACATCTGTTATTTTAAATAGGAGGTTTTAAAACTCAACCTGTCTTTATTTGTGACAGTTTGTTTGTACCAAGGTGTGTCAACATTAGTGCTGTTCAAGCACCTGAAGAAATGGGAAGGCCGAGTTATTTTGCATTTATTACCAGAGTCTGCACAGAAATACTTAATGAGGAGTACTGCTTTAAATCAATGCTTTCTTCCTTCTGAATGCAACAGCCTAAAACAACTAAGTCTATGAGGAGCCATGAAGAACACATTTCTTTTAATTTGTCCCCACTGTGAATGGCCCACTCAAGGTATACACTCTGTAATTTTAGCTGATGTCACCTTTCCAGCTGAAGCTGTGGAGACCCAGAGCTGGACAATTCCACTGACTGACAGCTCCCCAGGGCAGCCTCAGCACAAATATTCCCTCCACATCCTCCTCTGTGAATTCATGCCTCTCTCACTGCCCATACAGAATTATTCTGCTTTGAGAATATGCCAAACACTACGCCTGCAAGTTCAATACAAACCATCAACTGGGACATGATATTACATGCCACTTGGCTGATAGCAACATTTATTAAGTAGCTCTGCTTTTGCAGTTAGTCTGAACACAGAAGGAGAATTATTTTCACACCTGTAAGCTTGAATTCAGAATGCTTTTCAACAAAATCAGGTTTCATTTTGATTTTTACTAACTGTCAAATGCACAGTCCTGAGTAATGACTAAGCTTAATGACTGGGTATGACTAACACTTATAAATAATTAGTGCCTTTTCTCCCCCTCCCCCCTGGAGGACAGGGAAGGAAAGAAAATCAAATGATACACTGGCAAAAAAGGAAGAAAGAAAGGAACTAAGAGGTTGAATCTCAATGCATGAACACTTGTATTTTCTTCCAATCCACCCTTAATACTACTGCAAACACCACCACACGTATGTCTGTTAAAAACTAATAACTCCTCATGCTTGTCTTTTAACTTCCACACAGTTCAGTCACTGTCAGCCTCCCTACTCCAGGTCTCTTCTCCCACACTGATCCCTCCACAAACACTCTTCTGGTCCCCTCCATCGACTCTTTTGCCACAGGTACTGCAATTGCTCAGTGCTACTCCTTGGAGCTGGCACTTGTGACTCACGAGAGCACAACTGGTCCCACTCGCCACACCACGACTCAGGCACAAAGCACCTGATGTTATTACATTGGGAGAGAGGCTCTAAATTGAGCCTTCCCTTAAAGAAAGGTTTTATTAATAAACTGAAGGAAGGTGTGCAGACAACTTAATACAGCCTTGCTGCCCCCCAAAACCCTCTCAAAGACTCGAGCACAGCACCACACCTCACTGCTTGGCTTTTGTTTATACTCTGCTATCTGGAGCACACATTTCTCAACTGCACTCGTTGTCAGCACAGTCTATCCAGCACGTGCTTTATTCTGCACAAAAGCACTGTGATAGCTTTTAACAGTTCAGCTACTCTCAGAAGCATCTATTAACCAAGTTATAATCATAAGTTAGACCATTTTTACAAGAGAGGCTTACTCAATTCAATACAAATCTTCGGACAGTCATGTCAGTCATGTAAAATAATATTACACACTGCTGTGAGTTTTATGTTATTCATAGTCTAGGTATTGGGTTACTGAAAAATACATTTTGGTAAGGCATTTTAAGGGAAAAAGCATCAAAATTAAGATACATAGCATTCATAAGTTACAAGTCAAATTTATAAACAGGGATCTACCATGGCAAAAAGTTACTTAATTTTAATCAATATACTTTTCCAAACCCCACAAAAAGAGCCTGGTATCCAAACTGGACCTTGCACTAAATTCTGTACAAATACCAAGTAAAAGCACCATCCCTATTTAACCTATTTTATAACACATTTACACATTTTGCTGAGCATCAACCTTTGATGTTCAAAGTGCAACTTTCTGACTACTGGTAATCTAAGTACAGAAACCCATAGTTTTAAAATGTTATTTTGAGTCTGACAACAGTTACAGACCCAAACATCAGATACATTTGTAGAATACCTTAAGACAGTTTTATTGAGGTGCTGAACAGATCTTATTGCAGGTTTATCAATTCCTTATAATTATCACCTCTTTCTTGATTACTGATAGATCTATACCATTATCCAGTGACAATAATCAACATTTTGTTCTCACAAAAAATATTCTGTATTTTAAAAAACCCTTAAAGGCACAAATAAGACCTCAAGGACAATTATTATCTTTTACATTAAATTTTATGCTAAAGACACCTGAAGAGAATTACTCCAAGATAGGAGGGTTTGTGGTAAAAAACTGGTTCTCAGTTGAGATACCTGCACCTCCAGAAGACAACCAGCTCTTCTGGGAAGAAATTCCCACAGATTAGAACTGGTGCAAAAATTTCCAGAGTAAGCTGAGGCAAAACTGTCCTAGAAGGTTTAAAACAACCAAAAAGCTCTATTCATGTGTCTATGGCAAGAAAAAAAAAAAGCCTCATTTAATCTGAATTATGGATGTTCACATAATCTTTACACCTGTTTAATTACAACCTGTACACAGACCAGGCTGTATCAGCAATGTTGCTTCTCTTACAAGGAAGCAGATACAAGAGGGCTGATACAATTATTTGCACACAGGAATAGACCTGTGGCTGTGCAAAGAAAAAGCCCTTTGTCACCCGTGAGCAACACTCTCTCCCTAGTTTGGCCTTCCTTCACACAGAGCTTTGGTGTTCATAACACACCTGAAATAACTGTCCATTAACCAGGACTAAAACCTCCTCTCTATCATTGTGATAGATACACATGTGTTTCTCTTCAGTTTTGAGAAACTGTATTTTCAAAATTCTTATCTTCATGCCACTACCTCTCCAAATCTCTCACAAGAGATAATGTGCCTAACAAAGGTAAACTTGCTAACAGTCTCCCAATTAGCAAAAGCCTTTTTTCCTTATATGAAGCAACGGCAACAAAATCAAGGAGAAGTTTCAGACAGATTAACAGAGTTACAAACATTCATAAAGTTTCAACACAAACAATAATCTTGACAAGAGTAGATATTTTAAGGTAAAAATAATGATTTTGAATATTTCTGACCAAAAAAAAAAAAGAACACCGTAACAAAAAATGTCTAATGTGTTGACTTCTATGTCCAGTTCTTTCTGAGCAGACGCAGTATTGATCACATAGTTCCTACAAAAAGCAACCTTTCCACACACCAGCACTTTCTCTTTCCTTGAACCCAGACAGTATTTTCAACTGTTGTAGAACTACTTCATAAAATTTTTTAGAATTATATTTACTTATCATTTCCCAAAACAGGGAAGACAGACAACAGTAAGAGCTCATACAACAAAATACTTCATTTGAAGAGTTTGTGATATAATTTGTCTCCTATCAGTGGCCCAAACGCATGCATTTTCACCTCACTTTGCTAACAGGGCTGCAGCATTCTCTGTTAGTAAGGGATTCAAGTCCTGGGCGACATTCAAATTTGTGGTCCTCAAACCAAGAAGGTTTCACAAACAACCTGCTTAACTTTCCAGAGATGGAAAACATGTAATTTCTTGCAGAGTGCAAAACACTTCAGAAGAAATAAATCACTTCTGGTTATTGACCAATAACCTTTATCACAAGGTTAGTGATACCCAAAACCCCAGAAGATCACAATTTGAAGATCATACAGATGTATCCATACATACACTTCCAAAGGCTGTTGGGAACAGTATTTTTCATAACAGAACTGAACAATATGTAATCAGAGTTAATAGCTTCCATAGCTTAACAGAATCACAATTATAGTCCCATTAGATCCCATCACTTAACGACACAGTCTTATCAGATGTGCACAACATCAAGACACTCTTTTTAACAGAACTAGAAAACCCTACTGCACAGCTCTCTGAGGCTCAGGCTCTTTGGGGTACAAAGCCAAACACACAGGAGTCCTCAGCTAGGGAAGGTGCAATGCGAACAAACACAACTTTCAGTCTGGTGACATATGGCAGATCTGATGTAGCAGATTCCAAATACAGCAGAATGTTCCTTTTGCTGATGCATGATTTGAACATAAAATCCACCCTGCACCCAGAAAAGTTCTGCAGAAGAGATCCATGATCATCTTCCAGAAAGACAGACACTGCTTTACACGCCAAGTACAGGACTCCCAAGCTCTAATCCTGGCAAAATATCGATTCCTGCATGGCCTTTGGGCAAGTCAGAACTTCTCTAACTTGCTCTTTCCCCCAGCTCTAAAGCAGAGTTTATACTACTTCATTTACCAGCCACACAGGCAGGTTGCAAGGATTAAAGCATTTTGTAAAATGCTTTGAAAGTAAAACATACTGGAAGTACTCTAAGAAACCCCCATTGTCACGGTGCACTGCAGACATTATTTTTAACAAAATCGAGCCATGCCAACACACTTAACAGGCATAATATTGGCAGCACATGCAACATACAGGGAAACTATAATGAGGATATGTTTGAACTCGCTTACTAGTCAGTGAGAAATAGAAGCAACCACATTCCACTACTTCATAGTATTTTCCCCTGTTCCTCTCTGTGTTCCTTGCATTATGGGGTTCTGATCATTTCCTCATCTATCTACATCCTAGTTCCTTCAGGGACTTCTCGGGTACACGTTTCAAGTACAAAGCAACCCAAAGAATGAGGCAATCAGTATGAAAAAGTAACATAAATTGCTTACTTTGATTCTTCTCAGTTGCCACCCTTCTCCATTTTTATACACTCTCCTTTGCCCAACCACCTACTACCCCAACTCTCAACTGAAGGAAATGGAATTACTCTTGCAGAAGTTATTTTTCAGTTACTCCAGCTCTCGAAAGTACAACTGCTCAAGTCAGAAGGACCCAAACTCATGCTTTAAATTATGTGTTCAGGCAGTTTTCCCATCTGAAAGCCACTATAACCATGGCCTGAGTTAGAATCCTTCTTGGATAGTGAACACAAGCTAAAAACCAATCTGCTTCTACAAAAAAGCTCCAATTTAATACCAAATGAAGTTTTGAGCCTCTAAGGCCATGAAGAAACCTTTGAGTGTGCATATTCATGTTGATCATCTCCCAGGATGTGCAGATGTAGAGCACTGATGCTCTTGCAGGTATCCTTTGCTTCTGGAAAGTGTCAATGGTAAGTTTTAACCACTGCTAGAGTTCAGAACTCTGAACATCCCACTGTTAAAGGGCCCCTTTAACAGCAGTTTCTCAGTCTGTAAAAGGCCTATCCGGCCCTCACCACAGAAAAGGCACATGAGATGCCCTTCAGAAAGAAAGCAACAAAGAAATCTGTAGTCTCATCGCCTATCATCAGCTACTGGCAGATCCAAGTGAGTTTTGGGAAAGTAATAAAGAAGTTTTATTTTTAGATACAAGGCAAAACAATTCTCTTCTACAACAGCTGCAGAACTGTACCACTGCTAGTGGGAAAACTGGTCATGACTGTAGAAGTAAAAAAAAAAACAAAACCATGACATCTCATCCTATCTGCTATCTTCAAACAGGACTACATGTCACCAAACCATATTTAATTAGGAAAATGCCAGTCTTTATGACCAAGCCACCAAATTTTCATAACTACTAACAGTCATTCAGAAGGTAAAAGAAAACAGAGGGACAGAGGGAAGTGAAAGTTTCTAGATTTCAATTTCACCTAAGCTAGTAGAGAAAACTGCCCAGACCTACCTGCTCTACGCTATTCTCACTGCATCCATTCAGCACTCACCAATCTGCTTCTTTCTCTAAGCAGACCCCTTAAATACTTATTATGAGATGTTTGTACATAAAGATAAAGGAGAAGACAGTAGCAACACAAATTTGCAAGAAGAGAAATCAAATCTTTGAACCCCAAGCTGACAGTAGTGCTAGGTAAGCATAAACTCACACATGCTGGGCTTGTACTACAGCACTGCTGGACAAGATGGGGTTTTCAAAAATTATTTTGAAGTACCCAAGTTTTGCCAATTTACAAGGTAATTCTACCCTGTGTCAGCAATGACCTCCAAACACTTTACACACTCTTACAATGCAAAAGACAAATTTTAGTGAATAATCCCAGTTATACTTTTCTGCAGACTTTTCTGAGCACTTCTAATAGTGGAACATTGACTTACCACTTCAACAAACTCACTGATTTTCTACCTTTTACCACATTATCGTACATAACACATTTCTCATTACTGAAGTACTCAGAAACAACAAGCTTCATTCAATTCATTTCCAGTCAGTTTCAGTAGTGTTGCATCCTTAAGGCAGTATTGTGCAAACTTTTGTTCCTACCCCCTTACAAAATTATTTCACAGTATTTCAATCTCTTTTCTAAGAGGGTGTGAATAAGGTTATTTTGGGACCATCATCACCCAAATCTGTCCAACTGGAGCACAAAGTCCCAAACACAGGCTCCCGAAGAAAAGACTAAGGACAACAATCCTCTTCCTCAAAGATGCCTAAGTGGAAAACCATTAATACGTAGATACAATAGCTCAGTTCCTTGGAGAAGAAATACACCAAAATCCAGTAAGGTCACAACAATTATGGCCCACTGGCTCTTCAAACATCTCAAATTTGGTCAGTCAAGGCTTGCTGCACAATTGCCTTGATGCAATACAAAGCATTATTCCAATAGTAATATATTTTAAAGACCATTGATGGAGTTTATTTTCCACATGGTCTTTCAAAGAAAACATTTGAAACCTTGTAAGGTTTCTGATTTTCAAGTCCCAGCTTATAACTCCTGCTGACATTTTACATTCTGCTTTCCATACATGTGACACTGTAACTGTATTTTGGAGAGCTAGAAACAGTAATTCTAGATAAGAAAATAACAGTAAAATGTGCGCTGTCATGGTCAAACCTTCCATCAGAATTTTCTAAGTGTTTGTAATTCTTGGTGTAAAAAGCTGTGTGTGCAGTGTATGATTTCAAACTGCTTCAAGCACTGTCATAGAAACTCTTACTAGCACACGCTATTAACTTTTAGAAACAAACTTGTGAATGCAAATTTGATGCATGCAGTAGGTGCACAGCACACAGGCACCACAGCTGCAGCTTCACACTGCCAAACTGCCTCTAAAAACCCTAAAAACTAGATGCTGTCGTTTAAAATACAATCTCAAAAGCACAGCCACCTATTCTCCTTTCACTATGAGTGTACCTGCACTCTGCTGAAGATCACAGTAGCTTCCTGTGGCCAGATTTGCAGAGGTGCTTGGCCCTTGTGCCTGAGAGATGTTTGGAAGAGCCTCACAACTTAAGTGTTTTGAAACAGACAGTTTATGCAAAGCATTTTTAAAGCTGGTTACTTTTGCAAAGTATAAAAAACAAACTTAAGCAATGTAAAAGAAAAATAATCAGTTCCACTAAAAAAAAATATTTTTTAATATTAAGCCTGTCTTATCATGCAAGAATTCAGTTTCCAATCTCTATGTATCCAGTCACATATACTTGCTTATTTTAAGTCATGCTTATTCTTTTGAAGTTATAAATATTTTGTTAAGTGTGGGGCAGAAAAAAAAAAGCTTCATAAAAATACAAGTTCTTAGAACCTGTATTGTTTTACTTTGATCTATCAAGAACTCCAAAGGAACAATTTATGGTCCAATTTTGCTTAAGGACTGGTAATGCTGCTTCCAAGAGTAGCACATTTCAGGATGCTGTGGCAGTCTGAAAACATCAGCTACCTGAAAAAAGGTCCCACTGGACTTCACAGTAGTATTTTCCCCCATAATCAGGTTTATAATGCAGTATTAACAAAAAATGTAGGTATAAATGGCACTAGACTAAACTGGATCAATCCTCTGATACAATATGGCAATAAATAAAATAAAGCTTTTCCAACCTATCAATTTACAGGCTTCAAATCAAGCACAATTTCAAGATCTGAATTTTACTGCTATTCTTTAAATTAGCAACATGTCATTCAAATTACTCATACATGGAATAATCTTTTACAGGAAAAAAAAAAGAGGAATATTTATACCAGTTAGTACTTGGATACACAGAATGTTTGACAGACTTCATCAAACTACATGGCATCACATACCACAGACAGCATATTACACAAAAACACAGTGTTTAGTAACACAGCAACACCTAAATCCTGATCTACTTTATGTGACAGGTGCATTCTCTGAGGTTGGTCAGGAGTTCCAAGAGATGTATTTTACTAAGGCCACTTGGATTTGACTAAGACCACCTACTAAAACCACCACGAATTTCATTCAGTTTTAGTAGCAAAATTCAATTAGCTCTTCTTTGCATACTGCCCTGAAAACAGTGAGCACTAAGAATACAGCCCTAGCATGTATTATTGTGAGGACAGGAAGCAATGTGTAGATTCACAAGTATTTGCAGTTAAAAATCAAAGTGGATACAAGCAAAAACCCTGACTCAAAATAATAGCAAATATACAACATTAAATCTCCAGATCTCGGATATTTAAGGAGGGACAGAACAATTCTGAAGAAATAAATGCTTCTCATCCTGCTTTTCACACATCCACTGAGTTGAGGACTAGATTCCTTGTCCAGAGATGCTCAGCACTAAGCATGAGACTAGCTACTACAAAAGCTGCAACCCTAGACACAACAGGGTGAGGTAAGGACATAGGAAGTCTGCCTTTTGTATCAGAATGCCACTGACTAAAAAGATGATCATAAGCTTCAAATCTGTGAGTTTTTAAGTCAGACTTTGAAGGTATTGAAAACCAAAGTAGGTAGTTTTCCTGTGTTGTATCTGCTGCTTCTCTGTTCATGAGAGCTCTGTGTTAGTGGGGGCATGCAGGGACAGGAGGGAACCAAGCAGCACATAAAGGTTACAAACTACTGACAAAACCACCTGAAAATTCAAAATGTCTGTTGTGCTAATGAAATAACAATATTTCATTAGATAATGTTCCATTGTCACACTTTGGCAGCTTGCAGCTTCATCTACACTCACATTGAAACAAAGATACCAGGCAGAATTATTTTCAATTACTGCTGAAAAGACTTTCTGGTCACCCAAAATCAGACACTAAGTAGTGGAATGCTACTATGCTACTACTACTCAACACCAGACCATTCTCATTGTTACATGTCATGCCTCTTCACAATTCACAATTAAATGGCACAGAATCTTACTTGGATTCCTTCCTCCCTGCAAGATACACACTTCCAAAATAAAACCCCTCAATCCTCTGACTTACCTGGTGGTAACTGAAAATTCTGAATGTTAGTTGGATTCTGAGGTGGCTGAGGCAAACGAGGTGCTAAAACTGTAGGAGTCAAAGTTGCTCTGATTCCACTCGTAGTTGGTGTTGGAGTCCTTGGCAGACTTTGTGCCACCGTATTGGCAGTGCCTTTAGCCATTCCTGTGGGGGTGCCAGGAGCTGCAGGAGGTATCCCACCAGGATTGGGAGCAACATTGGAGAGCCCGGCTTGCATAGTTTGCCCAATAATCATGTTACCCCCTGTAGTACTGGGCTGGCCAGCAGTAGCCAGCGTCTGCTGTTGGGATACTGCCTGGACTATAGTTTTAGGAGACTCAGATTTGATGACCTGTGTGGCAGGAGCTGCTGGCACACTGGAACCAGACTGGCTGTTCACAAGTGACGTCTGAAGGGAAACTCCAGATCCCACAGTGGCTGTGGCAACAGCAGGAAAACTCCCCACACTGATGGTTGAATTGATCACAGTATTGCTCCCGTTCTGAGTGGCTGCACCAGCTGCAGCCACCGTGGGTCCTGCTGTGTGGATGGGGGGCCTCACCAGCGTTACCGTGGGCGCCCCGGTGCCGACGCTCGGCGGTGGCTGCGAGGAGATCACTGTGGGTGAGGAGGAGGATGCAGAGGACACAGCAGTATTAAGGAAAGAAGTCTGGATGACAGTGTTAGAAGCTGAGGGTAAAACAGCATTAACAGCGTTTCCTTTCCCCACAGATCCGGGTCCATTGTTAACGAGAGGGGCAACAGCAGGTGCAGGAGCGGGGTTGGCAGTCACAGGAGTCCCAGAGAAAGCAGCACTTCCTGTGTGGTGAGAGTTCATCACCACGTTACTCCCATTCAAAGTCTGCACCGTCGTGGTCCCAATCTTGCCATTCCTGGTGGACAAGGCAGTTGCCATGGTGCTGATAACCACCGATTTGCCCTGACTGAGGGTCCCTGGAGCAGCAGTGACTTCCGATCCTCCTGCTGCTGCAGTGGTGGTGCTGGTGCTCGTTGTGGTGGCTCCATCCAGAGCTGAAGTCTGGGACCTGGTGTTATGATTAATAACACCCCCCTGCACTCCTCCTGCCCCTGCAAAACAACAACGAGGTTAAACAGAGCGAATGAGCAAGAAGAGAAGTCCAGCAAAGACAGAATGTTCTCCCTTATCACCAGGTCTTCTCCATCTCCCAAGCTGCCTGCCTGGAGCCAGGAAAACAGGACAGAGTACAAACTGAACATGGCTTTGAATACGTTATTTTAAAGCCTCCAATATCCCACCAAAGACTGGCAGATCCAGTATTAATTGTAACACCCCTGCTTTTGACACTACAGTACAAAACAGGGAAAAGACATTTAATGTGAAACAAGGGAAGTAAGAAGATCACCTAAGACCTCCTCCCCATTCTGGAGCCTGACATCCCATTTAGAAACAGGACTGCAACTGCAAGGGGGGGAAATGGCCATGGAAGACACACTACTAAGACATATTCCCTATACCCAGCACACATTACTCTCTAATCCTGTCATCTCCTACAAAGTAAGTCAGTCAGATCAGGAGGCTCAAAAACAGCAAAATATGAAAAGTGAAAGGAAAGAAAAACATCGGCCTGGCAAGATAAGAAGTACTGCAAGGCCTGGAGCAGGTTTCTAGAAGACCCCTCTTCCTCATTACAGAATTTGTTCCGACGGATCTGAAGTTCCCACAGCCCGAGATAGTTAAAAATAAATAAATAAAAAGCAAAGCTGGTTTTCAGAAGGGACAAGATGATGTAGCTTCTTGTCCTGAATAATCCTCATGCCCCTTGATAAGGCCTGGTGTTAGCACAAGTACAATCACACACAGTCCAGGTCCTGGCCCTAAGGAGACAGAAATGGGAAAAGAATAGTGACAGGCAGACACTGAGATGCACATTATAAGGGTCAAGGAGATCCTCCTAGAAGAGCTTCATCAATCATAACAGACGGCCTGTAGTATCTTCTTACACTTCAGCAAGACAAAATCAAAAATAAAAAAGGGGGGAGGGGAGGAATTGCAGAGAGATTCTGGGGAGACATTTCTTTCCATCCCCCTGAAAAACAGCTTCCCTCCATCCCCACGCAGTGAGCCCTCAGTCCCAGCCTTCACAATGCCCCCCTACAAGGCTCACAAGACGAAGGGGGGAATATTCCCAGGCAGCTCCGGGGGTGGGCGGGTGGGAGAAGGCGCTGTGCAAGGTGGGGTGTTGTGGCCTGAATTCCCCCCCTTGCCGGGACCCGGCGTTGTGACTACCCCCCCTTGAGGGCAGAGGAGGAATGGGAGGTCCCCATGCCCCCTCCAAGCCCCTGGAACAAGGGAGGGGGTGCGGGGGGAATATCAAGGCAGGCAGATATGGGGGGGGGGGGAGCATTTTGAGGGACTTCCTCCCCTTGAAATCCCCCCTCGCTTCCTCCTCTACAGGAAATAGGTGTCATGATTAATAACACCCCCTTCCACTTCAGCAACAGCGAAGGGGGAGGGGAAGGAGCATTTACACAGACAGCTAAGGCGGCATTATCAAGAGGGAATCCCCCCCATAACCTCCACCCCTGGAAAGGGAAGGGGAGCAATCACAGGCGGCATGGGAGGCACAGCCATGACCAAGGGGGTGGGCTCTGCCTCCTTCAGTCCCCGAGATTAACAGAGCCCTTTTACACTCCAGCAACAAGGGCAGGAAAAGCAGAGGGGACCGGCAGAGTCACGGACGGGCACTGCCGGCTCCTTCTGCGGGGCGGCTGCCCCCACACATGATCCAACACCCTCGAGTAAGCACGGGCGAGGAGGGAAAATAAAGGGGAGGGAGCAGAGGCGCGGATACACACCGAGGGGGCATGATGAGGGGAGGCTCTCCCCCGTATGATCGATACCACCCTTTGCACTCCCGCTCCTGCCACAACGAGAAGGAGGAGAGAGGGAAAAGGGGGGAAAGCAGTGAGGGAAGGAGGCAGCGGGAGCTGGGGAGTGGGGGGAGGGGAGGGCCCCTCTCCCTCAGAGCCCCCCACCCCTGCCCATGTTACCTGCTTTTGTGATCTCTGGGGCACTCAGTCCCATCTTGCTGCCGCTGCTGCTCTCTGTTTGGGCATTAGCATTGCCTCCTACTACTACTCCTCCAGGGCTGGGGCTAGGGCTGCTGCTGCTACTGCTGCTGCTCACAACATGGTTCCCCAGCAGCCCCCCAGCGGCCCTCAGGGGCTCCTGCGCCTTGTGGTGCTGGTGGTGGTGGCCGGAGGCCGCCAGCTGGGACTCCAGGGAGCCCACCAGGTCGCTCACCACCTTCTCATCCACCTCCGTGTTCAGGAAAACCTCATCCAGCAGATCCGAGCCCGCCGCCATCTTTTTTTCGGAGGGTTCCTGTGAGCGGCTCCCTCCTCCCCCCCCTCCCCTCTCGCGGCTCCCTCCTCCCCCCGCCCCGCTTACACTCGGCCCCCCCGCCCAACAGCGCACGCGCGAGCGCCCGGCCCGCACATCACCGGCCGGGCAGGGATTCCGCCCGCCGCTGATTGGCCGGCGCCCGCGCTATAAAAGGCCGTGCAAATGGCTGCGAACGCTTAGTTGGGAGTCGGGCGGCGGCGGCGGCCCCCCGGCG
>JAYDZK010000070.1:9990565-10015050 GCA_034509185.1 Euphonia xanthogaster | reverse complement strand
ATGCTCTTACCAAGCCTTAGGAGACAATAGAATTCCTGAGCAACCTTAGTGAGATTATAAAGAAAACAGACACGAAAGACACTGAACTGGAAAGCCAGTGTAGACAGAAGAGGTATAAAAACATCATCATTTACAGAAAGAAAAAAAAATGAAAGCAGTCCAGTACAGGAGGTTTGTTTTGGTTGTAATGAAATGAGATTTTATCTAAACTTTTTGTGCATTTGGAATGCAGAAAGTATGTAAGGAAGATTTTGCCGAGATTTTGTTTTGGTTTTTTTTTTTTAAATGACTCCTCTGTAATAACTGATTAAAATAAATCATGCCATAGCTTCCTTATTGAGCTGTCTCAGACTTAATGAAAACACAGCTAAAAAGGCTATTAGACAAGTTTATTTTTTTCTGGATTCTCCAGCAGTCTGAATAGTTAGGGATATGATTCCAGACTCTAGGTTACTTTCTTACACTACCTGAAATATATTCTCACTATCAGAGAGAGTTCTGGAATTGCCCTTATTCCTTTAACAAGCTTTTGCCCATTTTGGAAACTGCAAACAAATCAAATAACTCAGTTAAATATGGGACGTGTTCCCATAGTTGCCTGAAGAAACTAGTGCATATTTTGAAGCAAGTCAGACAAAGATTTTATCTCTTAAAAGACAAGATGGGCAAAACTTCCAGCCCAAAGGAAATGACACGCCTGGATGTGGGGCCAAGGGAGTCATGTTAAGTTGTTCCTTACTGTTACCTACCTTTGTTTGTAGGGGGTATCTTGCAGTACTCCTCCAATACCACACAAGAATAACAAAGTTGCTGTCACTATTCTTCAGACCAGTTCATGCTCCAAGTTCGACTTGCACAAACCTTTTGTCTTCAAAATGTCCTGCTAGCAACTGTACGTCCCAAACAGCCTTTGGAAGTTTGGCACAGGTGATGTCATAGGCAGAGTAAATGCTGAGGATGCTGCTGAGGAAAATACAGAGTCCAAGATGAAGATGTGAGGTCTTTTGGAAAAAAAATTAAACATATTAATCAGAATTAAGTGAAAAAATTGAAAACCCAAATCTCTTTTTTAGTTACTTTACAGGGAAAAAACCCCGTTTTTTAAAAGTGCACTAAATAACAAACATCTTATCATGCATAAAGTGATGGAGAAATGAGGTATGAGGCACAAATAACACAAAGGCTTTGGAACAGTAAATGTCAGAATTGTCACATGTTTGTGAAAAGTGTGTACACAAATACTACAGTGGTAAGGAGAAGCATGAGTTAGAAGGATCCCAGTTTATTATCATACAAAAATTAATGACTTCCTGAAACTGCACTAAAATCCTATTGCTATGAATTACTGTACCATTCTTGGTATCTTTAGCCTAAACCTGAATTAAAACCTATAAACTTTAAACTCCAAAGCCTCTTCAGTCTTATTTTAAAAAGGAAAATAACCAAGATAAATGAAGAACACCCTAGAAGATAAAACAATGACTAATAATTCATATCCTCAAAGACATTTCTAAAACATGACTTTTAAAACAAGTCCAGGAACAATTCAAGCCATGAAAGCTGCAGCAGATGTTGTGCAGGGAAAGAACAGCACACTGCCAAGGCTGGTAAAATGATCCCTTACCTCACTGAGCAGAAAGAAGCCGAATCTACAACCCATTTGTTAAACAGGTAAGGAGGGGGAGATTCTTTGGCTGAAGAAGAATGAATGGAAATGAAGTCTCTGAACTAAAACATCTCATGAAGAACTCTCCTCTATGTTCTCAGCCCAGTGATGTACATTATTGCCCTATGGTTTGATTTGCACAGCAAGAGCTGTACAGCTGGGTCTTGGTTCAACCCCACTGAAGCCTCAGTGCCAAGGAAATAGTGCTCAGTACTGATAGCTGGAATGTGTTCAATAGTTTGGAGAAAGAAAAGTCCAGAGAGGGAAGGAGGAGCCCTTAAAGAAACATTGCTGTTGAGCTTTCTGGAATTTTAGCCAAACCCAGCTGGTGAAGGTAGATTTCTGTCCAGGGAATGGTGACATTTTCTGGTCTGCAACATCCAGGGGTCTGCAGTATGTTTTGTACTCTCAAAAACATTTGATTTTGTTCAGAAAAGACTGGTCCCAGAGTGATGTATCAGGCTGTACTCACAACTGCCCCTTGGTCTCTCCTCTGAGACACTGTCAGGTGTACCAAATAGGTCTGTTGTGACAGTCTGGTTGTAACTTGGGCTCTCTTCAGCCCAGAAGTCGATTTAGATCATTGGTTATCACTGCAGCTCTTGAACCTCTCAGAAAGTTGGGCATGAAGCTCAATACACAGATTCTTATTCTCCCAATTAATGCATAAATGTGAATCTCTGCAAAATCTTCCCCTGCAGACTAATCCTCTGCAGCATTTCATCCCTATAAGCCAATTTTTTTGCTCCCTTTCTCATTTATTACTTCCTTTTCTCCCTTTCATTGCAGTGTGTCTTCAATCCACCTTTTGCTCACTTCATGCCTGGAAGAACTTTATGAAATCCCACTTTTATCCCATTCCCTCACATCAGTGCATCTGTGAGGATACACAGAGGTTTGCCATTCACTTCAGTGCAACATATTCCAAAGAAAAGCAGCCTATGCAGCAAAAAACCCAGTCAGAAATTTCTCCTAATGGAGTATCTTAGTATCTTAGGCACTGTTCAGTTCTCCCCACTCTCCTAGACAGACAACTATACGTCTTTATGCCCTAATTATTTCTAAACTTAGGTCTGAATCCTCTTTTCAATGGGAGATAGATGCATAAATACCTTTTTTAGAATGTGTCTGACTTAAAAGTCTTCATCCTTCAACTTTTGTCACCAAACTGCAAACTTCAGCTTTGTCAACCTTTTTTTGTATCACATACACTATCTATCCATTTAACTGTCTTTATGAAAGGATCTCTTAAAATTATATCCAGCTTCCACATCTGTGAATAAATCACTACCTACTTAGCCAGGATAAATTCATCTTGCCATTCAAGATCCAGAAAGCCTGAGAATAAAAGGTGCTTGCCCTTCCTTAACTGCTTCATTCCCCAAAGCTGCAATGACAAAGTGAACTGCAAGAGCAGGCAGGATTTTGGGCTGCGTTCTCAGTCTTATGTCTAGTACTGAGTGTGGGTTTTAGTCTCATTCTTATAAAGTAGACACTGGTGGAGTGGTGTGCATGTGGAAAGTCTGGAATAGCAGTTTGTGTTCATTCTAATAAAACATGTTACACGTGTCCAAGATTTACTTTTATAAAAACAAATAAATTTATGTTCCCACCTTACTCTGTTGCATCCAAAGTGACTCCTTGATAGATTAAGACAATCAAACACAACTTTTAAGTAGATTCATGGCATATAATCAGCAAAGACTGGGCAGGTCAGAACAGCACTGTTGGCTTATCCCACCCATTTAAGTGGATATATTGATACATCTTTAAAAAATGAAGAGTTCAGAAGTCAGACTGGTAATTTGAATCTTCCACATGGAAGTGCTACAGAAACAGAAAAATTCTCCAGCATGCTTTTGGAATTTTACCACTGGATTTTCACATGTACAAAAAGGAATTATCATTTTGCATTATAGCAAGGAACTGCATTACCTTTTAGAAAGTAGTTGATTTTTCAGGGAAAAGAATATTTGATTACAGCATGAAAAGTGGCATTGAATGCATTCATGGAACAAGAAAATAAAAAAATGTATCATTGTAACGTGAGCATATTTACAATGAAGTTGGTTAAAGTGTAGATTAAGAGCCTGGTAATTCTAGTAAATAATACAAAAAGCTGGTTTTTTCATCTTTATAGGTAATTCCTTATCTCAGATACTGACACTGTACATTATAAACACTGTATCTGCACAAAATAAGATTGTTTTCAGCCAAACTCACGTGAGCATTTTTTCCTCTTCTGTTTGTATTTCATACAGTTGGAGGATTCAAATAAACAGTGCCCAAAGTGTGGTTTCACTTTCATGCTCACAAACTCTGTGGGTCTGGGTAAGAAGTTTAATCTCTCTGCCATCTCCTCCTCACTGGTAAAATATATTTTGTCTTGACTGTGCAATGCCCTTGGATTGCTGAGAAGTGCAATGGAAAAATGCAGATTTATGCCAATGCCACTGAATACACAGTCCTGGTACTAATTAAAAGAGCCAAACCCCCACAAGCCTAAAACTATGGCATTTTTTCTATTTTTTTCTATTACTTCTTTCCCTATTATTTCCTCATTTGATTTTTTCTACACTCAAAACTAGACACTCCTCATACAGAGGAACTAGAGATGTTTTTTCATTAGGGAAGTTTCCAACCATCAATTTGCCCACTAAAGGGCACTGTTTACTGCAGTAAAAAAGGAATCTCTGCTTTACCTCTGTAAATTATACTTAAGGCTGAGCTAAAAATCGAAAAAGGTTGACTTTAAGGGCTGAGTTTCTTATTCAAAATTACTGCTTTTCCAATTAATTTTTTTTTTACTTTATATTTTTTAGGAACTCTATGCTAAAACAATTCAACAAGGAGAAGACTGCACATATGTACGAGTGGAAAGGAAGAACCTGCCCTGTTCAAGCAGGGAAGATCTGCTCTTCAGGCTGTACAAACAGCACGAAGAGTAGCACCATAAAATACATAAGGTCACAGGGCAGACAGCTTGGGGCACTGGGAGAACAGCTTTCCGAGCCATGGTGTGCAAGGACGCGGGAATGAACCTGCGGGCTGCTTTCTCCCGTGTCGCTGTTGTATCGCTGATGGAAGGAAGGACGTAACCAAGGCATGGGCGCCTGCAGCTCCAGCGACCCTCCCGGCTCTCAGACAATGGCTCCCGCTGCATTGTCCCCGGCTGCTGGCTTTGAATCTTAATTCGAGTCACACAAATTAGCGAGATCTGTGCACTCTGACCCGCTGCCCGAGACGCAATTGCCCTGCCTGATCCCCGTGCAGCCTCTCGCCGGTGAGTGATTTCCCCTCCGTGGCCATGTCTGCCAGATGCTGCCGGTTGTCTCTCATTGACCCGCAGATGGCCGGGAAGCCGGAGAGCTCCCGGGAGACGCCGCACGCAGCGGCCCCATCCTCCAGCTGCAGCCTGGCACGGGGTGACCCGAGCCGGGCCGGGCCGGGCCGGGCCGGGCCGGGCCAGCAGAAGGAAGGCGCGGGGCGACCCACACAGGACAGGGCTCGCCGGGCACGCGCGGCTCTGCCAGCACCAACCGCGGCACCGGAGGGAGAAGCGGCTTGGGCAGAGGCGGCCATGGCTGCTCCGTGACGGGAAGGCGATGGTCTCCTTCCCCCCGCGCTGCGTGACAGCAGCTCTGCCACAGCGGCGAGGGGTAATAACACCCGGTGAGGGGTAGTGCCACACACGGGGCAGTGCCGCCCGGGCCAGGAGCGGTGCCACACGAGGGGCAGCGGCACAGCCCCAGTGTCACAGAGCCGCCCTCAGCCGCCCCTCCCCGCGCGCTCCCCTCAGCCGCGGCAGCGCGGGAAGCGAAGTGCGCGCGCTCCCGCCCCGCCCCGCCCCGCGGCGCACGTGGCACCCTCGCCCGCGCTAGTCACGTGACGCGGGCCCCGGGTGTTCCCCCTCCGCCCCTCCCCGTCTGACCCCGTCTCTCCCGTCTGGTCAATAGCGCGCGGCGCATGCGCAGTAGCGCATCACGCCCCCCGCCGCCTCCCCCCGGCCCGTCTCCCTCCGCCCTATATAAGCCGCGCGCGGCAGGGTCCCGGCTCCGCAGTGCGCGTGGGCGGCGCGGCGGCTCCGCGCGGCTCTGGGACCCTCCTCCCCTCCCCCGGCTCCGCCGCCGCCATGAGCTCGGGGACCCCCTACATCGGCAGCAAGATCAGCCTGATCTCCAAGGCGCAGATCCGCTATGAGGGCATCCTCTACACCATCGACACCGAGAACTCCACCGTGGCGCTGGCCAAGGGTGAGGCGGGGCCCTGTGGGGGGCGCGGGCGGGCCTAGGCCGGCGCTGGCTGAGGGGACGCGGCGGGGGCCGCCGTGCCGGGAACAATGAGCGCGCCCGGGGCCCGCCCGCCCCGCGGGGCTGCGGCGGGGTTGGAGCCCCGGAGCCCCGGGTCCGGAGCGCTGCTGCTCTCCGTGAGTCAGCACTGACAGGGGCTGCGCCGGAGGGGCGGGCAGGGCCCGGGATGCTGAGCAGCCCTCGGCTCTCCCCGGGAGCTCCCGGGCAGAAGCGCTGCCGGCAGCGCTGGCTCCCCTTGCTATTGTCAGAAGCGGGGAGGTGACGCTCGGTATCGCTGTGCGTGCTTCGGTTCCCCTCGTTCGGCTGTGCCCGGCTGTGTGTCGGTGTTCGGCTCGAGGAGGGCCCCAGGCCGGCGCTGAGGAAAACAGTTGCTGTTGCTGTCTCTTTGTTCCTTCTGTGATCGATAACTGGACTCTGCTCAGGTGAGGAGGGTGGGAGCTGCTGCACAGAGCGCTGTGGGCCACCTGCACGTGGGTCTGGCTCGCCGACCTTCCTGGCTCCTCAGCGAGGCTTTACATTTTGTTTCCCTGTAGAAATGCTGATCATTATCTTTGAAACAGTGTCATTTGGATTCAGTTGTTACCTGTGCTGGGAACTCCATTTCATTTCAGTACAACCTGTCCTGTCTTGTTTAGTCCCTCAAACATGAACTTACTCCTGTACTGCTTTTCCAGTCCAGCTTGGCTACTTCAGCTAAAGTGCATCAGCGTTTTCTTTCCCTGAGTTTTGTCCTTCCTTGTTCTGGAAGTTCACACGTTCTTCATTGCCTGCAGCCAGCCATCGGGGTTGTCCACAAAACAAACACCTTTTGTTTTGAAAGGCTGCTTGCTGGCAGGAGGCACTGACTTGCCAGATTCGCAACTACCCGCAAGGCAGTCTGTGCCCCAGTGTTTACCCAGCATAATGATGTTTATATGATGCTGGACATTATTTAACACCCATTGGAGTGTCTTCTGAAGTTAAAAATGCGAGTTTTCTCGAATTTGCTTTTTCTGTAGGAATGTAGCTGTTTATTTAAATGCACGGATGGACCTGTTTGTGTTAGTGCTTGGCTCAAAGTACTTGAGAAGTTGCTGAAAGGATGCAGTTCCTTTCCTGTAGGTGCAGGAAGGTCTTCACCTTTACCCAGCAGCAAGAAGAAATGCTTCTTACATAGTCCTGCCTTACACGTTGTACTTGCTTCTTCAGAGCTGGTGTGTTTCAAAGGCATGTGTGATTGAAGTGTGCTATATGATGTGAGTAACTGTATGCTCTGGATAAGATTTCTGGCAGTTCTTGTATTTATTGGTCTCTCAGTGTTCAGTTTTGATGAATTGGAATGCCTAAGAAGTGGTTGTTGCAGTAGGTAGGGAATACATTTTTCCCTACCTGAAGAGCTGTTCTATAAACTTTACATCGTAAACCCTGCTTTTCATTGTAGCTCAGGGGGGTTTTTCAAATTTAGAGACTTTATAGCAAATCAAAATTAGTGTCAGAATTACAAATGTAGTAACAATGTTGTAGTTAGTCAAGGCTGTATCAACCCGGTGTGTGGTGTCAGTGGTTTAAAACACTTGATCTCTAGAGGCACTAGAAGGGCCATGAATTACTGACGTGATGTTGAAGTTGTACAGACTGCAGGTATATTGTCGTTAAACCCTTGATGCCACTGTTTAAACACTTCCATGTGCAATGCAAGTACCATTCTCTTTAGTTCTGTCATTCATAAAAAAATATTTAAATCGAAAGAGACCTCAGGAAATCTGGTTCAGCCTCTCACTTGAAGCCAGGCTGACTTCAATTGATTTATATTTGTTAAACCTCAATATGTGCACAGAATCTTAAATGGTGGAGATTCAATGGACTTAATTGATCACTACAAGAAGGTTGTCTGTTTTGTTAGAGGCTAAACTTAAATTGCAAACAAAGGAAGTTTAAACCCACTGCTGTCCTGTCAGGAGCTTACTCTCCCTTAAGTAGAAGTCTGAAGAAATTGGAGTTTTTGAACAAAAAATATCCATGTGAGCTCTGCTTTCCAGTCAGTCTTGCTGTGCTTTCTGCCCCTTAAGCTCAACAGCCCTACATGAGTAGGAGCTGTGTTGTAAACCAGGAGCTGCGGTGTTGGGGGATTGATTTTCTGTTCATCTGTAAGCAATTGTCAGTAACTTCATGGTAGGCAGCCCTTCCCACCTCCACAGGAACTTTAAGCTGCACTTTCTGCTGTGCCAGAAGCAATTAAACACCTGAGGTGCAGGGACAGGCAAGCTCAACTCCTACAGCCCTGTTTTGTCTACAACAAGGACTTGGCTTTCCACACCTTTTGTGTTAGAGACCTTGGGATCAGCCAACTGTGAGGCTGCCTGTGCAGCTTTGGGCTTTGCAGGTCATGTGTTTGTCCATGTGGAAGATGATGGGCTGATCATGGTGCTTTCCAAGTTAGCCATGGAATCCTGCAGGAGCCCTGGATACCTTTAGTACATCTTGCCACGAGCTGTAATAATCTAATTTTGAACAGAGAGATCAGTGGTACAGTTCACGTCCAAAAGGCTACAAGCATTGCTTTCAGTTTATAATCTACTTCTGGTTGACTGGGTTACAGCTGTAATATGATCAAACAGCAGCTGGAGATCTAAAATAACTTGGAGAGGTTATTTACCCTAGGAACTCATGGAAGATGGCCATTGAAAGGAAGTGACTGACAGATTGTCCTTGTACAGCGAAGATCCCCTTCCTGTTAGGTGCAAACTGAGGTGCTGAGCAGTGTGATAGGGACATTCTGGCCTTCACCTGCTCCTTGGGAGCTCACCTGTGTGTTAACGGGGGTGAAGGCCATTTGTGGCACCAAGTGCTGCCTGATGTGAGGTGAGCCACCTGCATACACCCTGGAACAGGACTCTTGAGTATCCCTGGCTGCAACTGCCAACACTTCTTGTAAGTTAAAAGCAGCATGGTGTGCCGGGGATGCTCAGTGCATCCACTTCTGGTGCTCTCTTTCCTGGGAGGATGTGGTGCCCCCATCTGTGTGACAGGAAGAGTGGCTTGTCCTGGTGGAGGTGTTTGTGTTTCTGTGATAACCTGTTAGAAGCAGTTGAGGGAGTCCAATACAGAGTTCTTCCACTGGCAGAAAATGTGTATCAAGCCAGTATGTGCTGGTACTCATCTGAACTGGGAGTGCCTCTCAAAGACAGAAAGCAGCCACCTAGTGAACTTGGGAGTTTTTGTAACTTGTGACTGAAATTTCAAGCTTTTACCTGTCAGTGCTACAGTGATATAACTATGCTGTATTCCTGTGCCAATAATCCAGTCTGACCTCTTCTTCCTTTAATGTCTCAAATTAATTTATGCTTCTACCTAGTAGTTGCCACAGTCAGCTGAAGTATTTTTTTTTCCCCCACTCTGATGTGTGACATTGCTGGTTGTGTCTGTTCAAGTATTCTGGTAGCTGGCACTCAGTAAAGCCTCCCTAAGCACTTAGATTTATCACTGATGGCTTGCTTTTTAGTCACATTAATCATAAAAACAGTGACATTGGAGTAGAGAGGGAATTTTAATAGGAAGTTTTTATCATTGATAAAACCACCTCTATCTGCATAATAAATGTATGAAACCAAAGGTGCAGATTTGAGCTCTAAAGCCTTCTGTGATTTCCCCCTGCTGCTTCAGGGGCCTCCCCAGGATCTGGTGCAGTTGTCTGGAGCTGAATGCCTGCATAGGACAGCTGCTGGGGAGGGAAGGAGAGTACAGGACTGTGGGGAAGTCCTTGGGTTTGGAGTAGGATTCTTCACTCCAGCTGGTCTATGGTCTTTACCTTCACAGCTTGATGTAAACAAAACTGTTTACACAGGCTGCTGAAAAAGTTGGCATTTGAGGGAGCAGATGTGTGTGAGAAGGAGATTGAGGGTTCTGGAAGTAGCTGTTGTTGTTGTTGTTACAAATGGCAAGTGTTGAAGGAATACTTTTTAATTGTGTGAATGTGAGCTTGCAGAGTGCTGCAGTGGCAGTTCTGCACTAATGTCACTGTTTCCATGCTCCAGTGCGATCCTTTGGGACCGAGGACCGGCCCACAGACAGACCGGCTCCTCCCAGAGAAGAAATCTATGAGTACATTATTTTTCGAGGAAGTGACATCAAAGACATCACTGTCTGTGAACCTCCAAAAGCTCAGCATACTCTGCCACAAGATCCTGCCATTGTCCAAGTAAGTTAGCCTGAAGTGTTGGTAAAAAGCTGAGATTGGTGTTGAAGGATTGCATTTTGGTAAAAACTTACAGAAATAAAGGCAAGTCAGTGTCTCCAGGAATCTTCAGATTATTTAAAGCATCCTGAATTTTGTTGTAATGTTTAAAGTAGCAGCAGCATTAAGACTTCAGTCAACAAAAGCCAGAGCTAGCTGAGAATGCAGGAAAATCATAAAGAGGTAAACTAACCCTTCTCAGAGTTTACTTAAGCTTTAGTAATGCTGTACATGAAGTAAAGAATCACTGCCAAAGCAAGTTGACTGTTGGACACTGTAAATGGAAATGTACTTTGTCTTGTTACAGTCTTCACTGGGCTCTGCCTCTACATCATCCTTTCAGCCACATGTGCCTTACAGCCCGTTTAGAGGTATGCCACCTTACAGCCAGCTTGCTGCCAGCTCTTTGCTTAGCCAGCAGTATGCAGCTTCCTTAGGTTTAGGTAAGTACAAACTTTACTTGCTAGAATAGAGGGATGGTCTTGTATGCAGCTGCTGTGAAAGCAAATAACAGTAACTAACACCAAACTCCTTGCCAAGTGTCAGCTGCAAGGAGCAGTGAATAAGCAGCTCACAACTTTGTGCAATGGTTTTACTGCAAGGAGGCCTATGTTTCACTTGTATGTGCACACACACACATGAAAGAAACAAACTAAATAGCTGAAGTTTCTTTCTGAAATTATTGGGAATACCTGACAGTTGAGGCCAGTTAATTTCTAATCTAACACACCTCACATCACATGTAAAAAGAACTTGTATTTCCAGAGAGGACTGTAAATAAGCTGCTCTAATGCTGTTCTAGAGAATCTTGTATCTCTTTCCAAGTCTTTCAGATGTTTCACTACCTTGTATCTTATCCATGTATCTCTGCTCTCTCTTCTTCCCTCTATCTCTTTAGAGAAATTGGTAAGCCCTCCAGCATCAGCAGCTGCTTCCAGCCCTAGCTCTTCTCCGTCTCCACAACCTGTTTCAGAGCCTGACATGTCTTCAGAGCCCCATCAGCTCTCTTCCAAGGGTAACAGCAGTTTGAGGACTCCAAATATTTGGAAGAACTGCATGGCACTTGCAAACACTGTTCTTGTTAACCCCTTCTAGAATGATAGTGCTTATATGGGTAATGCCAGTAGAACTAGTTTGTTCTCAGCTTTTTTTTGCCTTTCATTACGTGAAGTGTGATTGCTCCTGTCCTAGAAGTATCAATTAGAGAGACAGGAGAAAGGAAAAGTCCAGGACAGTGGATCCTCTTGTGTAAGTATCAGGAGAAGGATGAAGCTTAGAGATGCTAATGTTCTGCATCCTGTCCAGGAACGTGTGTCACCATAGGGTTTGGGTGAGGAATTGGTCAGCCTTTCCTGGAAAAAGAAGCACACTGCTTCAGTTGTGGGTGGCCTTGTGGTTGGAGACTTAGGCTGATCAAAAATTTGGTTGTATTTTCTATAATTGAGGGAACATCAGGGTAGATTTCATGCATGATGGGGCATTGTACCTTGTCCAGACTCCCAGTTAGTAAAGCATGACTAACAATTAGTGATTCCCGAGTAGCAGCGATAACGTGGTTCTGGATGCTTGCTTCTATGTGTAAAACCTTTAGAGAAGGTTGAGTTGAGATACCAGACTGACCTTCCTCAGAGCAGGGTGACCAGGTGCAGCCTGCATTTAAACATGATAATTAGTTTTATCTGGTTTTAGCTTAAGCATGTATGCTTGTGTTGGCATGAAGCTTTTTACTTACTCTCCACTTTTGGCCATCTATCTGTACATAGTTTCTCAATACTCTGGCTAAACTTTGAAACTTTCTCATGTTAAACTTGCACATCAGCTTTGTCCTACTCAATAATCCTTAGGATATGTCTGTCTTCCTTGCAAGTTTTCCAGGTATACATTAACTGGGAACCTGCATGATGTAACCTAGTGGGTATATCTCATGTTGGACTTGGGAGACCCAGAAGTGTCAGTGGCTTGGTTTGTGTGAACTCTTCAGCTTTTCACTTTTCTTGCTCTTTTAATATATTCAGTTAAAGTTTGCTTCCAAGCAGTTCTTATGCATAACTACATGAACCTGTAGTACTCCAAACCTTCTAATTAAACCTAGAATGCAGTGTTTCTTCTGAGTACTGAAGACTGTCACTTTTTAATATAATTGGTGTAAGGTATACCAAACCATGAAAAGTATTTACATGTTTTGTAGTGTGAATAAATAAGCCTGGATGGAAGAGCAACAGAAGTCTTGGTAACACTTTGGCCTTGACCAAGAAGGAATTTAAAAGGGTAACTTTGAGATCCTGGTCTGGTTTCAGGTTTTCTTTGTCTGAAAGCTCTAACAATAAGCAATGAAGTTGAAGGACTTCTAAAAGCGGCTTACAAAAGGGGATATAGCTGAGGTGCTTAAGCTTTTGCTGCAAAACCTTTTTGACAAAGTGGGGTAACTTTGTTGAACAGTTTCAAGATGGTGAATTTTTGTTTCAGATTTAAAGTTATCATGAAAAGTAAAATCCTTCATAAAGTAGAAATTAGATTTTGGTATAAACTGTGAGTGACTGACTTGGCTTGATTGTTTAATGTTTGTCTAACTTGATTTAAGAAATATATGGGTATATTTCCTGAAACTGAGGCTCTGGATGTGAGAGCCATGACTTGTATGGCAGTGGTGCCTTACCTGGTGCCACTTAAATTTAGCCTGTAAAGATGCACACTCAAGGCTTTGACCAAACAGTTTCTCCCTAGAAGTGGGCAGGGTTTGAATGGTGTTGGCTCATTTTCTGAGAGGCACTTAGTCATTGGGATTTTTTCCAGGTGCTGGCTTTCCTTCTGTTCACCCAGTCCGCAAAAGCCCCATGGTAGAGCAGGCTGTCCAGACTGGCCCAGTTGACAGCATGAATTCCCAAAAGCTGCCCCCAGTGAAGGTGACTCCGGGGATTCCGCGCAGCGCCCGGCAGGTCCCGCAGGCCAACAGCAAAGCGAGCGGTACGTACACACCGCTTCAGCCCTGCCTGCTGGGCTGGAGCAGCCTTCCAAGGTGCACTGCAACCCTGAGCTGGCTGGGGATTGTTCTTGTGCTCCTTTAAAGTTTATCCTTCTTGTTCAGTAGATACAGTTCAGGCAGCACCTGTGCAAACCCAAGGACAGGTGAATGATGAAAACAGAAGACCTCAAAGGAGAAGATCGGGTAGGTTAAGCTGACGCTAAACAGTCTCAACAGCCTGTGAAGGCAAGTGGTGTTTACTTCAGTGGAGGATTAACTGACAGAAGACTGGGAGAAAGCTTTGGGCATCCAGAGATGTTTCCCTAACAAAACAGCTTCTGGAGTCGCAGAAGTTCAGAACATTCCAGGGACAGAGTTCTAGCGCCTTTTCTAGAAAGTTGCAGGTATGTCATAAAAATCAATGCTGTGACTTGGCAGCAGCAACTCGATTTCTCTGAAACCTCAAGTATATTTACTGGGAGAGGCAGCCTGTTTGAGACTTTCTAGAGCTTTTATAACAGAGAGGAGCTACGGAACACTCACCTCCATAAAGCAGGATTCTTATTTCAAAGTGGCAGTACAAGCATGGGCCAGAAGAAAGTGACATTCAAAGATGTTTCTGCCCAAATAAAATGAGAAAGGACAGGAAACAACACTTCAGACTCTCAGGTCTTCAGATTAATTAGTGTGTAGAATGGGTTATAGCTTTTTCAAAAAGGAGTGGATAGCATCTCAGTTGGTAACTAGAAACTAGACAAAGCACAAGCTCCTGTTGTGGGTAGGTGAGTCTTTTGTTGGATTTTCTGAGACCTCCTCTTTGCCATCAAGATGGGTTTTAGGCTAATTATAGTGCTGTGTTTGCAGGTGAAGAGCAGACAGATAATTTACCCCACCTCTCTCAGCTTTTATTGCTGTAGTGCTTGTTCTGACTTCCTCTCTGCACACTGGAAGGAAAGTTGGGGGCACTCTTAGTGGTAAGACTGACATCCAGGAATGCTGCTCAGAAAGTTAAAGTGTTGCTGTAATGTGTCTTCTACAGCCAAAATCAGAAGTTGCTTTCAAAGAGGTGTGGCCTAACCACAGGACTGGAAGCCAGAAACTCCTGAGTTCTATCCCTGGTTTCCTCTGGTCTTGAGCAAGCCATGTAACCTCCCTTGCGTTACCAAGTGTTTAAACTCTCCTGCTTTCAGGAAACAGGAGAACCAGAAACCGTTCTAGAGGACAAAACAGACCAACTACTGTGAAGGAAAATACAATAAAGTTTGAAGGTGACTTTGACTTTGAAAGTGCAAATGCACAATTCAACAGAGAGGAGCTTGATAAAGAATTCAAGAAGAAACTAAACTTTAAAGGTTTGTGCCTTCATTAAATATGAATTGCTGAGGTAGTAGTAAACACTGCATAGACAAACTGGTTTTGAGAAACTGCATGATTACTTCTCAAATCTTGTTTGAGGGAGCAAGAGAATAGATGGCTCTGCAGTGTGTGCCTCAGGGAGGTGTAATATATTTCATTATCTTCAGATGACAAAGCAGAGACGGGGGAAGAAAAAGGGGACCCTGGAGTGGCAACCCAAAACAATGATGGTAACGCAGAGGAGGACCTGCTGGGGCCCAACTGCTATTATGATAAATCCAAGTCTTTCTTTGACAACATTTCTTCAGAACTGAAATCTAGGTGAGTGTTTTTTAAAAGTTTGGTTTTTAAATGAAATTTTAGGCATAAAATTTCAGATATAATCTATGTGGCATGGTTTAATTATTTCAAAATTTTAGAACAGACTTTAGACAGGGAATATTGCCATGCGTTTGGTAGCTCACAAGTGATGTGAACCAAGCTTCATCCAGTGAGATCAAACCAAAACATTTCAGCTGATGTGATACACTTGCCTAAACTATGATAGAGGAGCTTCCATTTCTGTTTCCCGGTACTGACTTTGAACCCATTGAATTTAAACAAATTCCTTATCTGGCTTGTGGGAGAGGAGGCATCAGGGTCATGCTGTACTGAAGGTGCAGCTGGCAGACAGGAGTGAGCTAAGCCTGGAGATGGGGCAGAGAGGTCAGCTCTGGCTGTGGAAATGCATTAGGTTAAATGTTGGGAATATGAAGGGAAAGCTTCAGCTTTCACTGCCACCACTGATGCTATCAAGTGCTTGGATAAATGAGACATCCCTTTAGTGTCAGCATGAGGGGTTCCCTTGGCTCTGTGGTGTGGCTGCAGAGGGGATGGGCTAGAGCAGGTACCCTGCAGCTGCTGCTTGTTGCAGTGCAGCTCAGCAAAATCAGGGGTTGAGGCTTCCTCTCTAAATGAGCTGGTGGTTCTTTAATGTTTGTGTTCAAGCTGAACTCAGCCTTGCTCAGTTCCAGGCGCACCACATGGGCTGAGGAGAGGAAGCTCAATACAGAGACCTTTGGAGTGTCCGGACGGTTCCTTCGTGGCCGCAGCTTCCGAGGTGGATTTCGAGGTGGAAGGGGGAGTGGAGCAGCGAGGAGAAACCAAACCACTCACAGAGCTGGTACTGGCAGAGTGTAACTTCAGAGGCAAGTGCTCTAGCAAGAGTAAATACTTTCTCTGAGCCAGGTTTGTCTCTTACTCCTCAACTGAACTGTCTGTGCAGTTTGTTTTGCCCTCTAGTCTCATGGATATATCAAGAATTGTTCTTTATTGGATCTGATTGATATTTCTCAAGGGTAGAAGGAGATAGGGGTGGTTTAACATGTTAATTTCTTGGTCTCACCTGTCTGAAAAGGCTCAACTCAGGCAAGCAGCTTTTGGCTTCTCTAACTAAGCATTTCAGCTGATAAAGGGGTGTGAGCTTTGCTATTTCTCTTCTTGGGAGAAGATCCCCGTAATATCAAATCTAATTCTACCTTTTTTCTGAATAGGTTCAAACATCTCTCCTGAGAGAATGAAACTGTATATAAAAAGAAAACAACCAACTGCTGCACTAACGTGGGAAAATGGTTCATATTGTTTACTGTCTCAGCTCAAGCGACAGAATTTCATGTACTACTGCTTATATTTTGGACTTACTTTGGACCAGCCACTGTCTGCTGGAATATTTTTTGGAAGAGGGAATGTGTTCAGGGGTACCTTCTTCAGGGTGTCTTTTCTTTTTGTTTGTGTTTTTCAAGTGCAGACTAACTTACACGGTTCTTCTTTCTGGGTCTCTCAAGGCTGCTATAGTCTAAGCTCAAAGTCAGACTCCTTTTCTGAACCCTGGAGAAGAGAAATCATGCTGTTTTAACACGGAACCAAAGCTCACTTGAAATAAACCAGCTATAATTTGTTTGTTCTGAGTAACCAAATGGATCCTTTGGTGCTGCTGGTCTCACGGATCTTGGCAGCAGGTGTGAAGTAGCACTTGGTATCTGGAGAAATGGATTCCTGGTGCTGAGGAGTTGTGTATATTGTCACTTGGGAATACTGGAGTGTTGATCATGTAGTAGTGTTTCTGACTGTACAGCTGTTTGTGGGCTGCTGCTGGGCTGGAGGTACCACAGGACCGTGGCTCTGCCTTGAGCTGCAGGGTGCTGGGAATGCCTGGGGCTTGGAGCTCCTGGCTGGAGCGTGGGGACACCATGTGGGATGGGAGCAGTGACTGTCCCCACTCATGTGCAGAGTTTTTGGCAGTAGTGACTGTCTGGGAAGGAGACCTGAAGCTCTGACTTGTTTGCCTCGGTTTGTACCTCGCTGGAGGCAGCACCAAATGCAAACAGTTCTCTGTACTCTGTAGACTGTGGTGGAACTCTTTGGAATGTTTTCATTCAACTAGGGATGGGAGACCATATAATGAAGCTTAACAGATGGGCATGTTTAATTTCTTTCCTCTATACCCCCATACTGTAAATAGTTTAGTTGTTTTTCTTTTGTTTTTAAAAATCTGTATGTGGGGAGAGGGCTGGGAGGGAGGGGTTACCTTTGTTTGCATGAAATAAGTGGGTTAAATTGCTATAGGCATGTGTCCCATTTTTGGTTGGTAGGGAATTTTGTTGAAAAAGCACCTTGATGACTGAACCCCTTACATAGCTCAAGTTTTTTTAGTTATGCATTGACCTAGGTTACTGTAAAAGCTTGGATTTATTTTTGTAGGACTTTATTGCTGAGAATTAGAACATAGCAGTGGGGCTGCTCTTTGGAGTAATGTAAATTGTAATTATAATAAACATGTAAATGTTTAATGTTTCCCTCCACCTCTGTTCTGTACATAGCTCCATAACATCACTCCCTACACCTCCTCTGGCACCTGTCCTTGCAGGGCTCCCATCCAAGCTGCAGAAAACCTGGCTGCAGAGCTCTGGCAAACCTGGAAGTGTTACACATTATTGGAAAAAGGCTGAAACACCCAAATCAGGCACTGCACATTGTACTGGTGCCTGGTCCCATGCTGGGACTCAGCCTAAGGAGAGTCATGTTACTCCAGCCTTGCAGAGGGAGGCCCTGGGGTTCTCCAGGAGCCAGTGCTGCTGCTGCAGGCCCTCGCTCACACCTCTGAGCTGGGCTGTGCTGAAATGGCTCACTCAGAGCTGCTCTGCCTCTAATTTTACTGCTGGCAAAGCAGCTGCTGTGGCTCTAAGTGTGGAGATGGAATTGCACTGCCCTGGCAGAGGATGGGAGGAGAAATCCTCACTGCTCCTGTGTAATCACCATTATTCACATGTAGCTGTGCCTTTTCAGTTGAGTGGGATCAATTCCCTTGTTTCCACATAAAGCTTCAGATCCCAGGCATCAGCACACCCTTGACACTGCTGAAGTTTGTGTGAAGCCAGGTGATTGCTTGGCTCCTGCTGTCCAGGAGCAGTGGGGACTGGTGGCTGTGGCTCAGCCCTAGGGCCTGTTACCTGTGAGCCCTTCTTCCCCAGGAGCACTGGGGGCTCAGCTGCAGCCCTGTCAGCTTCCCCATGGAAAATTCCCAGTGTGAGGACAATTGTAGTGACTTGAGCAGGAAACCAAGTGCAGCTTTTTTTACTTCAGTGTTCCAGCCCAAGGATAAATTAACCTGGTGTTCCAGGACCATGCTTTCTCTGGCTCTTGTGGTCTGATGTGTCCCTGAACAGCAGCAGCACTGCTGCTTCCCTGTCCTTGACTCCTGTGGGATCCTCTGCCCACAGTGCTGGGCAGCATTTCCCTGTAAACAGCTCTGGGCTGTGTGAGAGCCCAGCGCTGTGAGCTCTGCTGCCTGGAGCACCCCTGGAGTCCCTTAGTGTCCTGAGCAGGGACTTGAGTACCAGAGCTGCCCCTTGCAGGCTCCTGGGCCACATTCAATCCTTGCTGTGCCTGCTGTCACCTCCAGTCCTGCTCTGACCCTGCCACACCCTCGGGGTGTGTGAGAGCAGACTGAAGAGCTGCTTCCAAGGGCAGTTTGGTTCTACCCACGTGGTGGATACCAATGGGGAAACTTTTACAATAACGGAGCACCTGTTCCTATTGCTTCAAGGACTGAGACTTGAGAGTGTGAGCTCAGGTGGGGAGGGGCCTGAGGCTCCTCTGAAATGAGGAAACAGCTCAAACCAACTCCTGGGGTAAGAGGTAGAGAGGAAGCATGTGAGGGCAAATACCAGAGGAGAAAGTGGAGGAGCTACAACTCTGTTGTATGTAACACTTGCTATAGTTATGGTTTAGCTCCTGGTGCATAAATCCCCCCTGGGAACCACACCAGAAATGCTTTACTCTGAACCAGACTTGGATGCACCCGGCCATGCACCTCTGCCCTGAGCATGTGCCTGCAGCAGCACATTCTCATGCTGACCCCCAAAACAAAACCGCCCTCTGTCCTGTCCTTTAGCAGTACAACACACACCTGCTGTCACAGGCTGCTGCAAGGCAGACCCAGCCTCTTCACCTTGAAAGATGCCCATTAGGGAGTAAAAACCCCAACTCCATATCAGTTATGTTGAGACCATAATACAACCCCTAAGACAGCTGCTTAAGGTAAAAAAAAAAGGGACCTGCTGAGAGCTGACAGTGCAGAAAAGAACCATTAAACAAAGTGAAGTGTCCAGGGAAAAAAATGCAAGCAAAGTCTCTGTCCTTTAATGGGTCACTGCTGCTGTTCTGTAGCCAACCAGATCATCCTGGGTAATTAAAATCCAAGGAACAGACAGGGTTTTTTTAAATAACAGCTTTAAAAAAAAATCAGTAGGTTTATTGTAGATCTCAAGAGAGCACAGTATGAGTAACTGGAATGCCTACATGTCTATACAGAATAACCCATCACTCGAATTAAAAAGAAGCAGCTAAGCGGGTGCATTTCATTCATCATGATGTTTTCTTCTGTTTTTTCTTTTCATTTTCTTCCTTTTCCTTTTCAATTTCAGCCACATACTTCTCAATTTCTTCAGGGTTTAGGATCTAAAATAGAAACATGGGTGACCCTCAGGATACCAATAAACTTAAGAGACATTCATGGAAGTGATTCTAGTTCTGCCATGGGAAGAACTGCTGTTTATCTGAAACCAGGTACCTGCTGCAGACACAACAACATTCCTTGGCCACTAAGAATAAACTGAAGTATTTGTCAGTGCAAAATGTGAGATTAAGTTCAGGCAGATCAACAAGGACAGTATCAGAGACGGGCTCAAGGGGAGAGAAGCAAACAACAGCCTCACCTTCAGTGGCTGCTCCCGTCTCATGACTGCCAGCTCGATGTTCTTCCCACCAGACTGCACCACCTGTGTGAGGCAGAGGGAAGCTTTAGGAGCCTGGCCAGGAATTCACTCCAAAAAACCCCTCTCAGGTTCTCCTTAGAAGCAGAATAGATGTGGATGGGGTGTACTTCACTCCTCAGCTCTTAAGCTCCCAACACCAGCAGAACTAACTCTCAAAAGGGTCTTCATGTGGTGCCAGTGCCCTGGGCAGATGGAGAACACCTCAGCCCCACAACCTGACCTGTGCTATTTTCTGTATCTTAAACTTCAATTAAAAAATAAAATATTCAGCATGTGCTTTAGCACATCTCTGGTGCATTTGTGTTAACACCCAGAACTGAAGTCTATTTTCCTCCCCAGAGCTGCTGGTAAGTTCTGTGTAAACCATGGAAATTGTTACCCCAAATATTCTGAACCTTGAATTCAATCCAACACCCACAGCCTACAGTAAACAGCTCTCAGAGATCCTTTGCAGTATTTCCTTGGGACATCCACAAATATTTTCCCATATTCACATCTAAGAAGTGAATCTGGACAGTGAAAAGCCACAGAAGACATGTGAAACAGCCTCACCTCAAGAAGAGCCTTGATGACAAGTTTAATAGTCAGATCATCTGTTTCAATGGCCTCATCAGTGTAGTTTTTCTCCAGGAACTCACGCACAGATTTGGCTCCTCTGCCAATGGCATTAGCCTGGAAACATTAAGGGGAAAAAGAAAATGAATGGGAGTTTAGAAAAGATTTCATTTGCAGAGTAAGAAAGAAACACAAAGTTGTACAATTGCATAATCTGTCACACACAAGGACAGTTACCTGGCACAGGTGGGTTGGTTTTGGGGTTTTTTTTTAAAGCAGGACAAGACTTCCCAAGGAAAGCTGAACTGCAGATGGCCACTCTCAGTACATTTGATCATTAAGGATTTTTGCAGCTGTGAGACAGCACCATCTGGCCAGCGAGATCTCCCCTACCCCAATCCCACTTTAAGGGAGACATTAACCCACAAATATTCCCTTTCCAGCGGGGACTGCACCCACTCACCTTCCAAGCATGGTAGGTGCCAGAGGGGTCAGTCTGGTACAGCCGGGGGGTCCCATCGAAGTCGAAGCCCACGATGAGGGCGGAGATCCCGAAGGGCCTGCGGCCATTGCTCTGCGTGTACCTCTGAGCACAAAGGACACAGCTCAGGCACCTCTGAACACATTCCCAGGCTGCAAAGCACACTCTGGAGCAGTTGCAACCAGAAATGCTTTTAGCTGGCTCTCTCCATCAGTCAGGACTCTGTATCCCATGGAGCCCCTACGGCAGGCAGGTGAGAGGTGGTTCCTGTCCAAGCCTGTTCCTGTCCAAGCCTGTTCCTACACCTGTTACAGCTTCCAGAAACACCTCCCCGCCTGCTGAGCGGTGCTGAGGCAGCCAGAGCCAGGTCTGCAAGCCCAGTGTGCCAAAAAATACCACGAGGCCACCTGAACGGCTTTCACCGATGATTTGCACTGATTCCACAGGAAATCATGGCAGCTCCTGCTGTAAGCAGGTTACCCTGGAGCCATGTCACAGCCCTCCTGGGACACTGCTAGCAAAGTCACTGCCATGTCACACACCAGGGGCAGGGGAGGGCTGACACCCACAGCACCACAGCAGCACGACCTGGGCCAGGTGTGTTTGCAACAGGGTGAGAGAAATGGTGAATGTGCCAAAAAGACAGACACAAACATGAGATTGGATAAAGGAACAAAGTGAAACTCTGGAGTGGTGCCTTGCTCTGACAGACCAGTGATTATTACAAGAATCACATTATTACCATCACCATTGCTCCAGCAGATCGGTGCATAAGTAAATTAAATTTTCTCTAATTCTCACTGGTGGCTGAAAATCAATTTAATACACTGGCAAATGAGTAATTTTCTCACAGAACACAGCTGGGCATATTTTGATGCTGCAATTCATTATAAATTCACGACTATCAAACATAAAACATATTAAAAACTGCACCAATTTGCTCCCCTCTTACCCATCCCTGCAATGGCTTTGCAGGAGTTAAAACTACCAGGAGCCATAAGAAAAGACAGTAACCCAGGCCCACTGTTCTGGGAGTGAGATGAGCAGGGTGTTCCTGATGACATCACACATGGAACTGCAGGCCTTGCAAGCACTAACTGCTTTATCTTGGGGGGGAAAAAACTCAAACAGCACTCAATCATTCTTTTCCATTCCCAATAAAAACCCACAATGTGTTTTTTAGCAGGTAAGTGGAGCGAGGCCAGAGCACAGATATTTTACACAACTTGAAGAAGTGTCAGATATTCCATGCTGCACAACGTGTGGTTCATGTTACACATGTGACACACCTAACTGTACATAATGCATAGCACAGGCTGGCACGAGAGCACATAAACCACCTCTGTCAGGTCAGGACACAGCCTCAGCAGCTCTGAGCAGCCCCAGGTACCTGTTTCAGGCTGGCAATGTAGCGTGTGATGTACTCCACGGTGACAGGGTCCTCCACAGTGAGCCTGTGGCTCTGACACTCCACCCGAGCTCTGTTTATGACTATCCTGGCATCAGCTGTCAGCCCTGAAACGACAGAGTGGCCTCAGAGTCATGAAAAAACCTCAGAACACCAATCTGACCCTAAAAGGCCACAGGGTCAGTGTCAACAGCAAGAGAAAATCAAAGCAGAGCTCAGACTCAAGTTTGTTGAGCAAGAGCATTTGTAAGGCAGCAGAAGGTGGCTAATGCACAAAAATAACTAAAGGGTTTAGTTTACAGCTTCCATGTTGGTGAGTTAAGTGACACACACAATTCTGAACAGGCAATGGGAGTATTACTGACAGCATTCCATATCCCAGCTAATTTGCTGTGCTTATTCTCATACACATTATTCCTCATGCAGTCCAGTTTCATCTGCCCAGCAAACCTCATCTAGATAATGAGGCTACAGCAGCAGGATGTTAGCTGACAAAAGTGTGTGACCCTTTAAAAACAAGATTTCCAAGAAATTTAATTCTTATTTCACATTTTAGCTAATGCTGCCATTTTTCACTTACAGCCTTGTTTTCATTAGAGAATTTTTCCACAAGTTTGTGAACATCCCTGCACATATCCCAGACCCTGGCTAAGGGAGCAAGGCAGGAGAAAGAATTGAGCCTGTCATTCCTGCACACTGAACCTAAACCCTGTTGTTTTAGTCAGTTAAATCAGATCACCCCTTAAAATATTATTGACACTGACACTCTATTTCTCTATATTAAAAAAAAAAAAAAAAGAATAAGCTGCTGTGGAAATACTGTGCTTCCCACAGTTCTCAGTCAGTTACACCCTGTATTTTGGGTTCTCAGATTCCATAAACACATCCAAAGGTGCCCCAATAACTGCCAAAAGCCCTGAAGGGACCATGTACCTGCAAAAGCCATGCAGACATTGTCATCCAGAGCACAGATCTTCCTGACAGTTCTCTCATCCTGCAGCTTTGCCACTGACTTCTTCTCCACACCAAGGACAACAATATCCTTCCCTCTTACTCCAACCTTCCATGCATGAAAAGAAGAAGTAAAAAAGTTAACCTAGGTCCAAAAATCCTGATAGCTGCAGACTTTACCCAAGTGAGCAGTAACCAAGCACAAACCCCCACGCTATAAGCATTACCCCAGCTTGAAGTCAGGATTTAATTTCCCACTCAACCCGGAGGCAGGACTGATGTAACAAAAATTGCAATGCATTTCAGGGTGCAGTTTCATCACCAGTTTATACCAACCTAAATCCCTGTGGCTCCCAAGAGACAGACTCCAGCTCCTCTTACAAACTGTCCTTTCTCCAACAGCACCATCAGTATTTCCACAGCCATGGAACACCCCACTAGTCCAGTGGCACTGCTCAACTGAGAGCCCAAGGCACTGAAGATCAGGCCAAGTAACACCTACAGCTGCCAAAATGTTCTGTCTGTAGCTGCTTTAATGTCCTAATTCACACCTTGAATACACCTTTTCCAACACCACGGAGGAAAAAAAAACCTTGACCCTTCCCTTTCACTCCCACTGTTTCTTACAGGGGCATGGGAATCAGCATGTTACAAATGTTTCCAAAAACATTAAACTCAACAAGAGACAAGATGCATGCTGTCTCCACTTTTACAGTATTTTTAATTTGTGAAAAAAACGAGGAATCTATTTGGTAATAAATCTTGTTACATTCATTCCCATCCCAAAAACGGTAAATTCTCTTTTTGGTAATGGCACTTAAAACATACTACAACTATTAATACAATTAAGAATTTTTTAAATTAAAACTTATTATTACTAGAACTTATTACAATCACTAATACAACGGTATTTGCAAATAACACTTTTTTCATCCTCCCCTAAATGAATTAAAACTTTCATTGAGCAAAAGCTTGGGGCAGCTGGAAGCCGGGAGAAGCAATGTACTCCCAAGGGCTTTTACCGACGTGTTCCAATGCACAGGGGCTCTGCCTCGTGCATACACAGAATATACCACACTCTGCAGCGCCGACGGACCAGGAGAGGATCCCTCCAGGCCCCACGCACCGCGGGAGCCCCGCAGGCAGCGCTGGCCTTTGGGCAGCCCCACGGACGATGGATCCCCCCGGGAATCTCCTGCAGCGGCTCCCGCTGCCCCGCGGCCTCCCGGGCCCGCCAGGCCGGGCGCGCAGCGCGGCCCAGCCCCGCC
>JAYDZK010000070.1:9974390-9989420 GCA_034509185.1 Euphonia xanthogaster | reverse complement strand
GGCGTTCGCGGGGCGCAGATCGTACCATCTGCGGCCGCCCCCCTCCCCGTGCACTGCGGAGAATCCTCGCACGGCAATAGCAGCCAGATAATAACAATATTATTAGAGCCTGGAACCGATATATTATAGACACATAAAAATCCCCCACCATGTCGGTTGCCTTTGCTTCTGCTCGCCCAAGAGGCAAAGGGGAGGTCACCCAGCAAACTATCCAGAAGGTAAAAGAGCATGCTTTTATACAGACAATTTTAGACATTTATTCTGTCCATGCTCCTGCAGCTGGAGGCTGATTTCTAGGGCGATCAGGAAAACTCGTGAATTTGCGAGGGCTGCAGAGATGGACAGCTGGAGAGAGGTGGGGGAAGGAGGAGGAGGAGGAGGAGGTGGAACAAAGCAAAGGTGTTCAGATCGCTGCAAAGAGAGCGAGAGAAGGACGTAGGGAATAAAATCGGGATGGCATGTTATCCCTGCTGCTCGCCAAGGGGAAACGCTGCCAAGCATACATTGGGAAACGGCAATAAAATTTGCAAATATGCGATTAATTTATGATGGTATGTCAGCTTCTGGTCCCCAAAGAATCCAACCTAAAAAAAGGAATTGAAATAAAATACTGAATTTGCAAGGGTTTTCTTTTGTATCTGGATGCAGAATTTTAATCTCTCAGAAGATAGAGGGAGCACCAGCCACTGGTATTTTTCATAAACTAATATTATTATTATTGTGATGTGTTTATTGATGTTTAATAACAAACAAAGGTTTTGAAAATTTTTCTCTGGAGAGAAGATCCCTACATGGGTCTCATGTGGAGGCCAAATCAGAGAGTGCCGAGTTGGGAAGTTATTGTTTCCTATTTCCCAGGACTGGCAGCACAAGCAGACCCTGGCACCCTTCTCCTGCAGAAGGTGACGGTCAGGAGCGAGGAGGCTGGAAACGTCAATAAAGAATGTGATGTTTTTACTGTCACTGCTGCTTGTCAGGTGCATTTTGCTGTCATTTTGGCCATTCCCCATGGCTCAGGTGTGGTGGCAGCCAGGTGTGAGCTCCCTGTGGTCCCTTCTCTGACAGTGACCAGGGCAGAAGTGCCACCACCAGCACAGCAATTAATCTGCCACCAGGGGCTGTGCAGCCAAGCCGTGATCTGCTGCCAGTTTATGACTTCTAGGGGACAAAAATCCCCTCGGTGGCAGCGTGTGACAGAGCAGAGCTAAGGGCAGAACAAACTGCCACGAGAGAGGCTAGAGAGATGACTTGCATCTCAGGAGACTGATTGGAAACATCCCATTTTGTGGAGCTCTTGCAGCACGTGGTGTCGTGAACCAGTTTGTTTGAAATACTGAAATACTTCGGACTCAGTGAATAAGTTCTCCTCTAACCTCCAAATGAGTTGGAATGATTTCATAATTCAGTTGTTTGTAATTAAACCCACACCCAGAGACAAAGGGCAGATAAAGTGTCTTCTGTTCGATTTTCAAGTCCTTCCATTTTTGCATATTCATAAACTTCATGGAAGCTTCAAAATGTTCTTTCTTTAAAAAAAGTGAGTGGAACCATTTCCCATCTCAGGTGCATTTGCTGGCAGGTTACTTGGGGACTGTTCATCAGTGTTGGGCTGTTGGCAGTGATCTTCTCTTTGACAAACAGCAATGCTGAGGAAGAGACTTGCTGGCACAGGAACTGGATGGGATTTATAGTCGAGAATGGAAATGGAGCAGAGAGAGCAGGAGAAAAAAACACTCCAAAAGTCCTCATTAAAGTGAACTTTTGAGAACATATCCAAATTTCAATGAAAAAGATTCTTCTTATTTGCTTTCATATTATATAAGCAGCTTATTTTTATTTATTAAGTCAATTTTAAAAGCCTTTCAAAGCTGTTCTTATCCCAGTATCAAATATTCCTAAAATAGATTTCACACGGAGGAAGTCAGAGCTTTTGGCAATAGAGTAGTGGTGGTGCTCCTCTAAAATAGTTCATCAAATAGCATTTCCAGGGCAGTGAAATTCAGTTCTGAACCAGAAATGGTTCTTTCCTCAAGAGCTCTCCTGCCCTGATGACACAGTGGTTCAAAAGCCTGATCTTGCAAGCACTTGATAGCAGTGGTACCTGCAAGCTCTATTATGCCAGAGGCAAATCTAAATTTCTACATGCTGGTATTTATTTTATTCATTCAGCTGGAGAAAGTGTGCTACATTCACAAGAATTCTGGGGGAAAGGGACAAACTAATGTATCTGAAATTTCAGAACAAATCAGAGGATATTTTAAGCTTTAATCATATTATGAGCTCATTAAATAAAGGTAAGGACATATTGGGATATAATTCTTTTAAACATGGTTTCAGTAGCTGCAGTGATGCAAATTTTGTACTTCATCAGGTTCAGCTGTCAGCATACTCTAGGAAAAGGAGGGAAAGGAGTAGGTTTAATTGTTTGAAAGTTTGTTTCCTAATTAAAAGCAGGCATGGTAGTAATACCTGATGTTTTGGAAAGAGTAGGGTGATACTTTGGGATGAGGCAGAGATAACTCACAGTGAAAATGTTTTCCTTCTTCAGCATCAGAATTTATCTGCCATTTAAGGAACAAGCTAAGTGCATGAATTCTTCTGTATGGGTATTTCAAGTAACTGCTTTAAAAATAACTGTTTATAAGTGAATCAACCTTGTCAATTCAATCAATGAAGTCACATGTAGGTAATTTACAACAGCCAAAGCAACAAAACTGCACAAAACACCATCCAGGGCCAAGGAAGGTAGAGAATCACAAAAATACAGGACTTCTATACAATTCTCATGGTAACATGTTCTGGTCCTATTTCTTTTATGCAGATGCTGGATGAAAATCACCACCTAATACAATGTATTATGGATTATCAGAGCAAGGGGAAAACTGCAGAATGTACTCAGTGAGTATTACAAATTGGGGAGTTTGTTAGAAATGTTTCCTGAAGTCTGGCTCTTCCCTTTGCTCAGTGGCACAGCTGTTGGTTGGCTCTTGGAAACACTCCTGTTCCTTTCTAGGAGCTTTTCCAGTTCATGGAGAACTGTGAAGAAGCATAAATGGTTCTGGTGGTGTTTACTTGAGTAAACACTCCAGTTAGAGCACTCTTGAAAAAAATCATGCTCTTCTCAGCTTGCTGGCAGGGAGAACAGGTTTGGGCTTTGGAGTTCTGGAATTTCATTCCTATCAGGGCACTTGTTAGACAGAGAAGGGAGAAGTGTCTGATTGTTGGAGCAGCTGACTGGGCATCAGTCCTCAAAGATGGAGGTCCCAGCTCCACAGTTCAAAGTGCTTTCAGAGGAGGGTGTAGTTTGTCTCTCTCTTCCCCCAAGTTTATCCTTTTGTAAAAGAGGTGTTGAGCACACTGATCCTTGATGAGAAACATGACAGCACAGACACAGGTCATTGCTACTGCTATTTATTAAGGCAGATTAAAAATGGGTTAAGGTAATTTAATTAACCATTTGTAAATAGGGGGAAAAAAAAGAGAAATACTTGGAATTTTGTGTACTGTTAACCCTTTCCAAATGAGCTTTACTCCTTGTTCTGTAGATACCAACAAATCTTGCACAGAAACCTGGTTTACTTGGCAACAATAGCAGACTCTAACCAGAATATGCAGTCCTTGCTTCCTGCTGTAAGTACCAGTACAATTACTGTAAGTAATAATTAGCTATTAGCATAACTAATATGTTAGTGTATATATATAACTATATTAGTTATACTAATACAATATATTAGTAGAACTAATATATTAGTAGAACTAATAGTTATTTCCCTCAGATACATTAGCTATGCCAGAGGGAAATGTTCTTTGATTCTGTCACTGATCACTATAAATGAACCCTTTTTTAGTATTTTTCCAGCAGAAAGTTTTGAAGTGGCAAAGTAGACCACCAATCAAATGTTACTTTTGTTGCACTTAAATTATGTTCTTTGGGACATTTGTGTTAATCTCTGTCCCATAACTCAAGGGTTATGATGCAGTGGTGCAGATCTGAACAGCTCCATTTGTTCCAGATTCAATATTCTTACCTGTTCTTACTCTATTCTTTACTTGGGGGGGAAAAAATGCTGCTGATTTGCATCAGAAATCTAATTCAACACTCAGGCATTGGTTTGTCTTCACACATGTTGTTATTCTTGCTCAGTGGATTGATTTGGGAAGTACCACACATAACACAAACTGCAGCATAGCTTGGCAAAGGTCAATCTGTCACCACACTCCTGTGTTGTCTTTGCTAATGCATTCCCCACGGTGGTTGTGTTTGGAAATCCATGTGAGTGCAGAGGAACGAGCACAGAAGCCACGCTCTGTGACAAACACAATAATTTCAAGCCCTTCACTGTGCTGCTGCCTGTCAGCTGCTCTGTCATGCTCAATGTCATTCACACAGAGGAGTCAAACCCAGAAAGATTTACCCGAAAAGCAAAGCAAACACGCATTTAACCGAGACGGTTTTTAGTCATAGCCAGGCTAATTTGGGGGCTGCTATTTTTCTAATTCAAAACCTAACCAAAAATTTGCTTTTCCTCCTTGTTGTTTCACAGCCACCAACGCAAAATATAAACTTGGGCCCGGGAGGGATGAGTCAGAGCGCCTCCAACCAATCCCTCCACTCGCAGAGCAATCTCAGCGATGCCATCGGGACCGGCCTTCCTCCTTCCTCCCTCATGCAGAGTCAGATTAGCAATGGTGAGCTTTGGTCCCCTTTGTGCTGCTTTGCTGTTGCCTGGCAACAAAATCATTAATGCAGAATATACTTCGAGAGCTGGAAAAGACCTCTCCTAACTCACCTTTCAGGCATATGGGGATTTCAGGCACATGCTGAAATCACCACAAAATGGCTACAGGCAGGAATGATGTTGGTTTCTGCAGAGTGCTTTGTGTTTCTGCAGAGGAAATTGAAGACTTTTTTTTTTTCAAATGCATGATGAAAATCACCGAGTAAAGATGCATCCAAGTCTTCAGTAAGAAAAATTATATGTTGCAGTATTTTTGTCATGGAAGTGGCAGGGCTGGCCAGGGTAAAATGGAATTGCTTGCATGACTGACCACACAACCAAGCCTGCAGATTGCAAAGACCTTCCAGGATACATTTCTCCTTACAAATCATTTGGTGTTGCACCAGTCTTTGTCCTCTATAGAGGCTTGCAGAGGTTGTACTACACAAAGAATTTGCACAGACATTTCATATTAATAAGATAATATAATCTGTTTGGTTTTGTTCATGCAACTAAGCTAATTTAAAAACAATTTTTAATATGTGCATTTTATATTATGAATAATCTGTTTATTTTGTAGATCACAGTAATTCAGTCAGTTGTTTCTGTGGGTGTCTCCCAGAGTAACAGAGAGCAAAACCAGTTTCTATAAATAGAAATATCTGATTGTAAAATCACAGACCTTGGCAGGGGGACTCAAGAGCAGACACAAGCCATGAAATTACTTCTGAGTTTTTGAAAATCCCTTTGTGGTCAAGCCTATTGTACCTTTTACACAATTGGATAAGGGACCTGTAAAGTGGACTTACTAAATTTTTCAGGGCCGTTGTTTTGAAAGATTTAATACTGAGTATGAGTAATATGTTAAGTCAGTCAAAACATTGTTTTGTGTTATTAAGAATAGGCATTTTCAGTGCTACTGTTGTTGGTTTTCTGATTTGCTCCCCAGCCTCCTCCAGATTGCTGGAGTAATTTTCTGCTGATTGAAAGATCCAGACTGGAAGTCATGAGGACTGGACTCATCTACATATTTTCCCTTACAATCACAAATTAGCCAACCTTTTTTTTTTCTTATTTTAAAGAGGGCCAAGAATCTCTAATTTTTCCTATGCAAATAAGGCAAGGTTTACCAACACTTGCTTCACTCCACCTCTCACTCAAGGCAACTCTATCTCCATTCACACACTGTGTGACCTTGTGTTGCACCAGGATCAGCTTTACAACTGAAACAAACCATAGCAAAACACAGAGATAATTTTCTGTGGCAGCATTTTGACCCGGCTCCACTGATTTCAGGAGAGCTGCCTCTCTTTATGTCTTGTTGAAACTGCTGCTTGCTTCTCTTCATCAGAGGAAAATATCGTAACTTAAAGCAAATATTCTCATTTTGATGTCTATGAAAACCATTAAGGGTAATTAATGAGGTTTGTACTAAATGAGTTACATGTTTTTCAGAGGCTGCAGATACACTTAATAACCTTGAATTAAAACATTGTTATTTAAACATTGCAACATAATTCTGCCTCTTCTAAGGATTCTGCATTTTACCTAAATTAATTGAGATTGGCAACAATATGGCTGAATTTAGATAGACAACAATATGCACCATCACAGCTTGGACAGTAACAATATACAGTGAAAACAACTTTGCAAAACTCATTTATAAAACTATTTCCAGCAATAAACTACAATAAGTACCCCATTTCCCCCAATATTAGCTACCCAACTGCAACAGAATTCTGAGAAATAAGCACACTGCCAGAGAAGTAGGATGATACAAACTCAGGATGTATCTGGAGCACTCTGATGATTACATTCTGATGTTGGAAAGGGAGTAACAACTGGGATTGTAATGGTGGCTTGGAAAATTTATCTTCCTCTGAGGTACTTTTAGTCAAACTTCAGGAAAGGGAGAGACAGCCTTGTTCTCTGAGCAGTGGCTGCAGTGGTACTTCAGAAGCCCCAGCTAAGAAGGTGAGCTGGTTATAGAGGAACTATATAGTTATATATACTAGCTATATAGGACTAGTTATAGATAGTTATATCCACTATATAGGAATAGTGGATGCAGCAATGTCCAAAGTGTCTCTCAGGCACTGCTGTGCCGTCCCATTGTCACCACCTGTGTGAAGGGGGAAAAGGAATCAACTGCAGGATAAGAGGAAGGAAAGAACAAATTTCCAAAGGCTGGGATGTTCCCAGAGTCCATGTATTTTCTGAAGTACCTGAAATTACTGGCATTTTTTAATTCTGCTGCCTGCAAGGAAGAAGTTGTAGGGCATTGCTGCTGGTTTTGTTCTTCCCATCTGCAATCCTGTACAGCCTGGATTTGGCTGCCAGGAAGAGGAGCTTTGCTCTAACTGTGCAGCAGGCACTTTTAATTAGTCTGTACATAACAGGGAGTGTTAATAATGGGGACTTTTGGTTTTTTGTTTTGCCTTATCATGAGGTATTTCAGAAAGGCCGCGAGGCCTCATGCTCACTGCGCTTTGCCAATAATAGCTGAGATTTTCCTGTTGCTCTCTCTGATTTTTGTAGGTCCTAACCACGTGTCTATGCAGCAGTCAGGCCAGAGCACCATGCCCACGACCTCTCTGAGCATGACTGTCAGCAGCCACGGGACTGGCCCTGGCTACAGCCACACAGTGCCTGCGTCTCAGAACGTGCCAATGCAAGGCCAGGGCTCCATAGGCAATTACGTCTCTCGAACAAACATCAACATGCAGTCCAACCCAGGTAACTCCCTCTGCCTCCTCCTGGGCCACCTTGGCTTGCCACTGACCTCAGTGGATTTGCCACACATGATTTTGCCCTGTAAATATTTCCTGTAGAGAGTGACAAATGTACCAGAGGAAAAGACAGCTTTAAGATATCTCTGAATTTCCAGGTGTCAGGTGCCTGTGTAATTCAGAGCAGTTTCAGACTTGCTTTAACTTAGGCTGACTCGCCATGGTTAGGGCTGAGCTGGGGGAAAGAGGGGTAGGTGGAGGTGCAGCAGCTGTGTCTGATAGCCCTAGCAGCAAATCCCACAGTCATGGGAGGGATCTGAGCAGCGCCTTTGCCTGAGCACAAAGAACCTGCCAGGGTATAACACATTTACTGTTTGTACAGTAGTAGCCCATTTTGTTATTTTATTGGTACTTCACATTGTTTGCAGGGCATTAAGAGACTAGCAGACAACTCAATCTCTTAATTAAAAAAAAAGTTTGCTAGTTGAATCACATTGAATGGGATGTCTGATGCTTTAGAATTCTTTACAACAGCATGACATTTAGGAATCAAATAAATCCTAGAATATCAGTTTACCCAAACTCTATAATCATCAGGTGTATGAGAAGATGGAAGCACAAGAAATAATATATTAGAAAAGAAACGCAGCAATGAAATAGTCAGGAGGTAGACAGGAACAAACATCATTTCTTGCTTCTTCCTTTAACCCTACTGCAATAAGATTTACATTCTTTTAAGTAAGCTAATAATAATCAAGGGCTGGGTGTATTTTTAAATATCTGCTGAAGCAAATGGCAAGAACTAACCATGTAATAAGATCCCTTCTGGATTCCAGTGCAGAAGAGTAAATAAATCCAGTAGGAAAACATCTCCCCCTGTGGAAAATTCACAGAATTATCAGGATGCATGTTAGCTGAAGGTTTTAGCTTGCTTCTAAAGAGACTAGGAGAAAACTGCCCCATGTTCATCTTTGGAAAACAGTCTTTTCCATGTCCATTGTAGTCTCCATGATGCACCAGCAAGCAGCAACGTCACATTACAACTCAGCACAAGGAGGGAGCCAGCACTACCAGGGACAGTCCTCCATTGCCATGATGAGCCAGAGCAACCAAGGCAACAGCATGATGGGGCAGCGACCCATGGGCCCTTACAGAGCTTCACAGCAAGGTAAAATTGCTCTCAGATTATTGATAGAACTCTCATTAGACTGACAGCACTCAGTCTGTCCTCTGGGGTACACAGGTCACCAAAATTTCCAAGTCACATTTACAAACAGAGAATCTCAGCCAGGAGCAGAGGAAATCCTGAATGGTGCAAGTATCATGACAATGAGATGCACTTGAATGTAATTTCAAGATTCATCGATTTAATTATTTTGGGCGTTTAGAAAAATAATTCTGTCTAAAAGGGATCATAAATCTCTAAAGAAAAGATAAACAATTTGATATACAGCTCATTCAAGGCACTGGGAATCTATTAAATTCTTTCTCATGATGCTGGATCAGGCCTAACATGGCACAGTTAGCAAGGAACACATTTCTGGAAAGAAGATACAGTTTGCCAGCAATTAGAATGAAAAATTAGGCCAAGGAAAGGAAAACACCAGAGGATAACTGCCATGCTCTAAGACTTCTCTGGATAAAGTTCTAAGAGGTAATAAAGCTGCTAGACTGATTCGAAAATAAACTGAATTTTGCTAAGAAACAAATTAATGTATTAATGAAAATATATTTAATTCTGGCTGTGCTCTTGAGCATGGAATCCATTTCTGTGCTTTCTAAGAACTCAGATTAGTAGATGAAATGCAGCCCTTACTTTCAGTGTTGCTGCAGGAGTGATTGTAGGAAATTTCAACCATCTTACCAGCTTTGTCTGAGAATACAAATTTATTTCCTTTTTCTAGTGAGGAAAACATCTTTATAACTGCTCTCAATTGTTTGCTTTTCCAGACATAAACTTTGTTTTCTTAAAAAAAAATATTGGATAAGAGAAATGCATCCTTTAGGAGTCCACAGGCTCAGTCTGCCTTGTCTTGTGCCTTGCAGGTTCCTCGCAGCAGTACATGGGTCAGGAAGAATATTACAGTGAGCAGTACAGTCATGGCCAAGGCTCATCAGAACCTATGAATCAGCAATACTACCCAGATGGTAATTCCTCTGAGCTGGGCTCATTGTGATACTGCTGAAGTGCAGAGCTCCACGACCGCCACATCCAAGGACATGGCAAACCTATTGTGCTTCATTTCCAGTTTCAGTGCTGGAAAATTAGAATCCCAGGGGATGGGAGCCCGGTACAAAACATGCACATCAGTGCACCCTTCTCTATAAACTGCCCCAAGAAGAGCCCAAAGCCCAGTTTGGATTAGTAAACACAAGAGTTCTATCCATTGGTGTGACTTTCCTTCCTCAAATTCGATATTCTCCCTAAGGGGTCTGTATTTGCTCTTAGCCTCATCTTGGTGGATAAGCAGCTTCATAATATATATTAAATATACATTCAACACCGTGTCTATGTCCCATTAAGAATGTATCTGACAAATCTTTGTGACTTCTTTCAGGACATGGTGATTATGCCTATCAGCAGTCATCCTACACTGAACAGAGCTACGATCGGTCGTTTGACGACTCTACACAACACTACTATGAAGGAGGTAGGAAAACACAGCAAAATCTTAACAGTAAATTCAATATATTATTGAGATATCTGAACTCTAAATTAACTGGTACTATTAACTGAATCATGCTGAAACAAGGTGGCATTTAGGAGAAGTGATGTCTTTTATAGAGCCTCTGTTCATTTTGTTGTTTCAGGATACAGCAAATGGAATTTCCATCATAGGTATTAAAAAAAACCAAACCAGTAATAACTAAATAAGTGGTCTTTCTGGGATATATGAATTAACATCACTATCTAGAAGAAGAGGGCTTCTTGAGGAAGCAGCTATTTACCCTGGCAAACTTATCTTTGTGACTTTTTCTTCTGAAGCCCTTCTGGGATAAAAAAATTACTTCGGGGAACAGGTTGTTTGTTTGTTTGCTTGTTTAGTGATGTGTATAAATAAATAACTCTCCTATTCAAAAGAATTAAAAAGCACTGGAGAAATAAACATCTTGCTTGGCAAAATCCACTCATCTGTTTCTAAGAAAAGTATTTGTGTATGAGTTCTAAACCAAGGCTCCTTATGCCTTTGTTTTCCTTATCATCCACATGTACAGTGAAATACCTGCCTCATCTCTGACCAAACAATTCCAATATTTCCCTCTCCAGGAAATTCTCAGTACAGCCAGCAGCAGGCAGGATACCAACAGGGAGCTGCACAACAGCAAACATATTCCCAGCAGCAATACCCAAATCAACAGAGTTACCCAGGACAACAGCAAGGATACGGTAAGAAAACTTTCAGTGGCTGGTCAAGTGTTTGCAGTGTTTCACCCTGATGCCTCCATTCCTAAGCTAAAGTAGGCTATAAACTATTTCCTTGATTAACCTTGGATTAACAACGTACCAAAATTAGCCAAAGATCTAGTAAAGGGATTCAGGGCAGTAACATACATAAGGATAGCGCTGCATTCCATCCTGAATCCCTCTCTTTTTCGATAGAAGTTAGAAAATACACATTCTCTTCATGTTGACTTTATGTTAAACATCATCAGGAGGTCATTGCCTGGGTTCCCAGGCCTCCTACACATCTAGTCCTTCTGAACTGACATGAAAAAGAACATCAGCAGTCCAGAGGATCACTCCTCTGTTGCTTATGGTGGCACAGCCAGATTAGAGAGGAATTTAAACATGCAGTTGTTACTAAAATATAGGCCAGGTAGTTTGCACAGACATCATAACTGAGCTGTGCCAATACAGATTTCAAAGAGGCTTTGCATAGAAGTATTATGACATTTTTTGAGCAAAGTTTAAAATCTGAAGTTTACACTGCTGCAACTACATCATTATTAGTATTAACACCTCCTAGTGTAAACCTAGAGGGGAGGTCTGGGCAGAATTTAATCACAGTTCTTGCTCACAGAGCTTACTTTGTTAACATCACGTTTTAGATTGTGTTAACTCTTAAAAACTCCAGCAGATCAAGCCTGTAAAGGATTTTACTGCCTGCAATGGATTTTACTGTCTTCTCAGGTCCTGCACAAGGAGCCTCTTCACAGTATTCCAGCTACCAACAGGGACAGGGGCAGCAATATGGAAGTTACAGAGCTTCCCAAACCGGCCCATCCGCTCAGCAACAGAGGCCTTACGGCTATGAGCAGGTAATTTGTCTAAATCTCTGCTCTGAAAGAGCAGATCTGGCTGTTAGCTCTGTCTATAAATCTATCTGATCATTTGGGGCATGTATATGGGTGATACTTCAGTAGGTCTTGTAAAATTCACAGACCAAAAGAAATTGCCTAACTTGCAGTAAGCCTCCAATATATTATTCTTCAACATTTCTATTTGTTCTATTTATTCTCTTTTTTTTTTTTTTAACAGGGACAATATGGAAATTACCAGCAATAAAAGAATACAGTGCTGTGTCAGATTCCTTTCAATAGTATCTCAATCTTTTGAACTGGATGTACAGGCAGTTTTGATTAATTGTAATATGTTGGTTACCCCTTAGCACAAAGCAGCGTCTGTATGTGAACAGTGTTCATTTCATGCTGGGTATGAAGCAGTGCACTACTGGTAACAAGACAATGCTTTAATGGTTTGATATTTGGTGCTGTGTATAGTACTGTATGTTGATCCAACACAGAAGTTTTCCATTTACCCTCTCTTGTCCCATTCTTGATGTTTCTGAATAGCTTTAGGATCATTAGATCACAGTTGTGCCCCGTTCTGGAAAACAGCCAGGTTGTTCTGCAGTCTGGCCCAATGCAAAGCCCATCAGTCACAACTCAGTCCAGGGAAGTTCCCTGTGGTAAGTTACTGATCTTTTTTTGACTGGATGCACTGAAGATTACCTGCCAGCCTCCAAAATCCATGGCTCTTCAGTTTACTTCTACAGAACAAGGGGATGGATACATTCCTTATAAAATGTCAGTTCTATGCTATATGACAAAAAATAACTGCAACTTCTATAATACCTACCTACCCACCCAAATCCTATAATTCAGTAATCTGCATAAGTCCACATTTCTGTTGTGAAAGGTACAGAAAGAGGATCCAAACCGATGATCATAGAAATGTTAATAAATAGAGGCACCTTTTATATGTCCATGTAAACAAAGGTATTTCTGTCATGGAAAGAAAACCAGAAGGGAACTCTGAGACCTGCAGTGTCAGCCTGCTCGACATCAATATTGCTTCATATTGTGCTTAGCTGAGAAAAACATCTGGCAGAAGTCCCATCTTGAATATCCTACTCCACATTTTATAACTTGCATATACATTTTTGTGCCAAATTTTGCAAGCAGGTGGCTGGCATCCTTCTTTATTCTGATTCTTGTGCTGCCCTTGCTCAGATTCCCCAGCAAGCATTATAACCATAAATATTGTCAGATTTTGAGGTCTGTTGTTCTCACAGCTCATCATCACTTTTATTTTCCTATTGTAGCTTGACAGAAAAATAGTTCAGAGGTAAAAGAAAAAAAAAGCATTTTTATTGCAGACAAGCAATTAAATTCAGCTTTAATTGTGAGGCACTATTATGCATATAGAGAGAGGAGCTATTAATGGGGTCAACCAGTGAGAGAATACCAATAGAGGGAGAATTTAGAGAGAAAAACTAGTGGTATGTAAAAATCAGTATGAACAATGTAAGTCTCTTCTATTCAGTTTTATATGTTCTTATAAAGTCTTGGGGGGGGGTGAAAAAAAGGGCGCTTTTAAAGTGCTTATATAAGTGTTGAACAAAGTACTGTGTCCAAATTTCTCTGAAGCAAAAAGCTGGGGTGGCTGTGTAGCCCACAAACATTTTTTGATATGAGATTAACTGCAAATTTACAAAAGTAAATACACTGTGTAGGATTTTTCTTTGTCTGACTGGTGTTATTTATGGGATTTCAAGTACTTTATATTTTGAAAAACAAAGACCACAAGGAAAACACATCTGTCAATTCATTACTTTTTTTTCCTTTAGAAGAAAATCTTTAAGTGGACAACTAGGAAGTTTACTGTTAAATGTTGTCCAAGCACTGTCCTTCCTATGTCAATAATTTCAACTACTGGTAAAATAGAAGCCTTTTTTTTTCAGTCAGTCCTCACTTCTCTCATCTTTCCTGCTGGTGTTTTCATACAAAATAAATACTCTCAAATAGCAAGGAACAGAAAGGAAGTAAGAGTGTTTTCTTTATAATAATTACTATTACAGGTAGCCAGAAGAATGCAATATTGCTCTTTGCCAATTTGGGAATATGCCTTTTTTGTGGTTTTTGAAAGTGCTGAAATGCTTTTGAGAGAACATGAACAACACTTAAACCGAAACAGCAACATTACATCAATCTGAAATGTCTTACATTAAGAACTTCGTGAATGTTGTGTATATAATGTATTTGAAAGAGCACTTTGAAAATAGTTTGTACATTTATTTCCTAATTTATACATGATTTTTGGTGTCAATATTTCTAATTGTTAATAACAAAACGTTTATTTAATGTGTCATCCATTTTTATGTATTAATGTGGAAACAAAGTGATGCCAGCATTTTGACTTCTTCCATGAATTGTATCATTTTCTGTTTTGTAATACAGAATGCTTGAAAATGGTTTAGTTTAAATATTATCTGAAAGTGGATTTGGTGGTACTTTCCTTGCGGCAGATGGAATGGGTAGCACAGGGTTACCCTTTCCTTGGGGGTGCTGATGGTGAGAGCTGGCCACGCTCCAGCCCAGAAACCCCCCGGGTGCTGGGCTGATCCTGGCATGGCAGCGAGGGAGGGAGAATTCTGCTCTTCAGGGCATGGACCTGCTGGAGAGGGCCCAGAGAACCAAGCTGACCAGAGGGATGGAGCAGCTCTGCCGTGAGGAAAGGCTGAGAGAATCGCGATTGTTCAGCCTGGTTAGGGGAACTTTGGGGTGCCTTCATTGCAGCCTTCCCGTGCCTGAAGGGAGCTGTGAGAAAGACGGAAAGAGACTATTTACAAAGGCCTGGAGTGACAAGATAAGGGGAAATGGCTTCAAGCTGGCAGAGGACAGGCTTAAATGGGGTATTAGGAAGATGCTCGGTACTGCGAGGGGCGGGAGGCCCTGGCACAGGGTGCCCAGAGAAGCTGTGGCTGCTCCAGCCCTGGAAGCGCTCAAGGCCGGGCTGGACGGGGCTTGGGCAAGCTGCGTTAGTGGAAGGGAGAACGAGATGATCATTAAGGTCCCTTCCAACGCAAGCCACTCTGGATTCTGTGCCTCGCGGGCCACCTCAGCCCTCACGGGCGCCGCTCTCGGGACACGGGCTGGGCCGGGCTGGGGCCGGGCTGTTCTGGGGCGGGGCGGGTCCGGTCCGGTCTGAGGCGTGGCCGGGGCCGGCGGGTTCGGTTCAAGCCCCGGCCCCGAGCGGCCCCCGTGGGGTTCGGCTCCGGGCCCGCTCGTCCCGGCGTCACCCCTGGCACCCGGCCTCGGCCAGCGGCCCCGGGCAGGCGGCGGGGCAGTGCCGGTGCCCC
>JAYDZK010000070.1:9957640-9970330 GCA_034509185.1 Euphonia xanthogaster | reverse complement strand
ACTGACACTGGCCAGTAAAACACTGGGGGGGATTTTTGGGGGGTTTTTATTGGATCTGGTGGATTCACTGTGAAATTTCTCTGTAGTTGCTGACATTCCTGGCCTAATCAAAGGTGCTCACCAGAACCGTGGGCTGGGGATGGCCTTCCTGAAGCACATTGAGCGCTGCCGCTTCCTCTTATACGTGCTGGATCTCTCTGTGCCTCAGCCCTGGAGCCAGCTGCAAGACTTGAAATACGAACTGGAGGCATATGAAAAAGGCTTGTCTGAGAGGCCTTGTGTTGTGATTGGGAATAAGGTTGACCTCACTCAGTCCAGGATCAATCTGCCACTCCTCAGGGAGCAGGTAGCTGAGAGGGTCATCGCGTTGTCTGCGCTGACAGGAGACAACTTGGAGGAGCTGCTGTTGCATCTGAGAGAACTCTATAACGCTTATGTAAAGACAGAACAGTCACAAGGACAAAGCCCAGTCAAGTGGTAGAAGCCACAACTGCTGTGAACTGTGCTGGAAGGAGAACCGAGTTAAAATAGCAGTTTGATTTGAGTGCATCTCTGTGACTGGGGCTTCCTGTGGGTTGTTTTTGTTGTTAATATGGAAAGGCACAGCATGGGGATTTGTTCTGGACTGCTGCTTTGGAAATATTGTTTTGTTTGTTTGCTCACCTTTGAGGTGTCTCTTAAGTTTTACAACAAAGCTTGAAAATTGTAATTGAAAATGATGGGTGTTGAACTGGAAACCTGGCTCTTCTTTGGCATACTATGGAATGAAGAAAATGCTGTCTAGTAGAACTGACTGAAATTCAGGATCTGCAGGAGATGTTGGTTTATTTTATGAAGTGTACTGAAGTCACTTTATCAATTTTTGCTAATCAAAAGTTCTAAAAATCAGGTGGTCCCATGTTTGTCTGTTTTTGTATTATGGCAAATTTCAGTCGTGTCTTAAAACTTTTCTCCTATTGTAGTTTGGTGTGGATTTTTCTCCTCAGAGGGAGGCACAGCTCAGTAATTTTAGGGAGGAGGAGCATGAAAGAACTGCAATTAATGACTGAAATTATTTTCTCATTAATATAAACAATTTACTATATTTAAATGCTGGCAGCAGCTAAGTAGCTGAATAAACTGGCCAGGAACCAGCCATTTGAGACTCACATCTGAGCTTTCCCATTTAGGAATCTCAGGCAGTGTTCTGAGAAATCCTAGGCTTAGATACATCAAATAAAATAAACATTCAGTTCTTTGTGTGTGTGTGTCCCTTTTTTTTTCCAACTATATCATTGTATGGACTGTGTTCTTAAACTTAAGGAATTCAGGAATCTTAATTTAGAACAGTAATGTTCTAGGTTGACTGTATGATGGTTTTTTGCCCTCTCCTCATACTGAAAGAAGAGCTGCTTCTGTATACTCTGGTCATATTTCCTGTAAAATATTATTATCTTAATAATGGAAAGTCAAAATTCATCAAAACATATAATTAAACTTTTTCATAAGGGACCTGAACAGGCTTGTGGGGTGCTGAGACACCACACTGTCAGAAAGAGAGGAAATTACACTAAACTGTAGCCTCTAACCATTTTTAGTAATAGACCACAGATAATTCTCTCTGGTTCGTTCTCTGCACATTTTTAATTTCATCCCTGGTAGTCTAATGCTTCTACATGGAACATCCTTAAAAGCAGGGTTTTACTTCTGAAAAAGTACAGGTCAGCTTGAAAGCCTGAATTGATTAATGAATTATGGCCAACCTCTCCTAAATTCACATTCTGAGTATTTCTAGTTGTGGTCAGGTGTGGGGAGTAATCTGTGGATTATGAACAGTGATGTTGGTATAAATAGGATCAGGAAAAAATCAAAACTAATATTAAACCCTAAAAGTCTCTCCTGTGTTTTGCTTCATCCCTGGGATTTACTGAGTTGAATTAAATAGAAGTTAATATTCAGTTCTGTTCTTCTGTTTGAAATTGTGCAGCATTTTCAGGCTTCACTGATGTTCTTCCTCCTATTGCTCGATGCTTTTTCACCACTTTTAATAAAACCAGGGGAAGGTTGCCTGAACATCAAAGCTGGTGCAGCTTCTTAGCAGGTTATTTAATACCCACAGAGGCTTTTCACTCCCTCTGGCTGTGTTTGAGAATGCCAGAGGCTGTTCCAAAAGCCTCAGTACTCTGAGGAGCTCCCAGCCTTCCTTTAGTGCTCAGGTGTCCCAGTTCCTGCAGGGAGAGCAGTGTTGTTTACTGCTGTGTGAAAAGCACTGCAGGTTCCCTGACACCTCCCCACAATGTGCCGTTGATCCTGCCCTGGGCTCTTTGTTCTTAGCCTTCCAGCCACCTGCTCTGAGGTGACAGCACCAAGCTCCTAAAGCCGTGTTCCTAACAGGCTTTGAAGAGGCTCTGCAGCCTCAGGTACTCCCTCACCCAGCAGTGAAAAGTGCCAAATACCTCCAGCTTTGTTGTTGGAACAGCTCTTTGGAGAAGCTTGGGCTTCCTGTAGTCTTCAACTGCTTGGGTCACATTTCTCCAGGGTGCTCCTTCACAGTCAGCACGAAGATCTCTTGGGTCCCATTCCAGTGGAGCACAGGACTGAGGAGGAACTTCTGGTTCTGCTGAAAATAAAGTGTTTGCAAAGGAAATGCATTTTGCCTCTAAAAACAGTGAGGGAAAAAAATCATTAGTTTAATGGTGAATTGTTTTGGGAACTGTTGTGTGCTATAGGATGTATTTCCACTTTGCTTTGGCAGGGGCTGGGGTGGGTGGGCTTGTTTTGATTTAGGTTTTGGTGGATTTCTTCTGCACAATTCCCTTTTACTTTCCTCTGCTGAAGCCCTTGATAGTAACTTTGCTCCTTAAGCTGGCAAGAGGAGAGAGATATGGTAGATAGTCAATTCTATTTCCTGGAAAAGCCTGAGCCATAATTTTTTTAGCACTTTACAATTCTAGCACTCTTTTGCATTTTTTTAGTACATGATTACAGGATTATTTCAGTGCTAATTGTAGGGGTTTTATATTTATTTTATTTTATTTATTTTCCCCTTTGTAAGTCCTTGGAAAATGTGAGTGGCATCAATTGCCTGGAAAAAGAAAATCAAATGCTAATGTAAAAGCAAGCATTAGAAAGAATGACGCTTTTAAACACGTGGATACTGGGGACTCATTGCAGTACATTAACTAAAGCATTCAATCTGTGTGTTTAAGCATGAGATGTTTTGCAGTCTACTTTACTTACTGCTTCCTAAAGTACTTTTTTATTTTTGCCTTTTTTTTTTTTTGCATTAGGCAAAGATCTTCCATTATTGTCTATGTCCTTATTAAGAGTCTTCATAGTAGATTTGTGGTAAGTGAATAAGTCCTCTTGACTTGAACATGCTGAACAGCCTGTTACCTGTTCATTAATTCAAATGAAAGAATGACAGGAGTGGCTGTGAACCAGAGATGCTCGTGCACATGGAGTGGGATCTGGTCATAGTTTGTACAAGCTGCTGGACATGGATCCACCATCCAACTGCTTTTCTGTCCTGTCTTCCATGGGATCCTGTTGATGGGGCTCACTGCCCAGCACCTGCACTGGCAGTGCACTGTTGGACTGCCAACAGAGAGAATTAAAACTCCCCCCTGACACTGCTAAAGTTCATCCCAAGGTCAATGTGTGCCTGGCCTTCGGAGAACAGCTCTGTTTTCTGCTTGTCTTCCATGCTGCAGGTCCTAGTACCATTCCCCAGCAACAAATTTTTCTGTTTTTTAAATAGGGATTAAATGTGCCTGCACTGGAGAAGTCTGGAAAGACTGCAGTTATTGCTTGGAGGGGAGTATTATTATTTGGAGGGGAGGCTACATTTGTATGCCAATAATGATAAAAGATGATTTTGCAACTCTTGATGATGGAACAAATATCCCTTTAGGCTGCACTCTTGATTTTTCTCTAAGCAGTTCTGAAATTAATCATGTGGTGTGTGCCCATTTTCTGTGTCATAAAACCTAGCTGGTAGAAGGACAAAGGCAGGGAGATTTTCATCAACCTTGTTTTAATGTTGAGATTGTGTTTGTCCTTCGTTTTCCCACTGAGAGTAATTTTTCATCTCCTCTTTTCTGATTGGAATAGAATCGTCCAAGGAGGCTTTAACAGCATATGATTTGTCATCCATAGGGTTTGGTGTTTTTTTCTCTGCCCTTGTATATATAAAATATAGCCTTGACTCCTTGAACTGTGCATTCCTTACTCAGCTCTCTTCTTTGCATGTTGCTATATTCTGCCATCAAGGTGGGGACATGGATTTGTGTATTTTATAGACATTTCCTGACTGATGAGTGAGAATGGAAGACCAACCATACTACAAATCCATATGATTATGGTTTAATCACTCATTCGTGTCTGCATGTTCCATTTCAGTGAGGCTGTGGTTGGTTACTTTGTTACAGTGGAATTTGGGAAAGAATCCTCCAGTATCCACTTTACCCTCTTCATGGGACTGCAGTCCATGGCAGTGTTTAGGAGCTTTAGGAGAGCTCACTCACACAACTCCTGTTTATTTTTTAAAGCATTCAGAAATTCTTTCACAGTAGATAAAACTTAATCTGCAGACGGGTAACAACAATTGCCATGTGAAACATGTATAATTTACTAACTGGTGCTACTAATTGATATAATGATCACTAATTAAATGTTCTAAAGATAGTGATTTTTGTAATTGTTATAAGTGGCTTCTGAAGCTGATCAACAGAACAGTTCTAGAGTTGTATGTTAAGACTAAATTAAATTAGTGCTACAGAAGTTATTTTCCTAATGTATTTAGCCTGAAATAAAACTGATATCACATTTAGCTAACCAGGGCACTTGATGAATGGGTGCACAGTAGAAGATTTGCTTTTAGTTAATACTCAAGCTGAAAAATAGCTATATTCCCTCTTTCATGCCAGGAAAGCCTAAGTGCTCGTACATTAATCGAGAAAATAATTGCAGAGGGCCACAAATGTGCTTGAATAAAGAAAGAGCTTGTTCAGATTTTCTCAGAAAATGCTATGCCCACTCTGGTCTTTCAGTTAATAGACCTGCTTTTTCAAAGGGAATTTGGGAGATGCTGTCAGCACACAGATACCTCTTCAGAGTCTATTGTAAAAGGGGCATTTAGGCTGACTAGAATTTATGTTCTGTGTTCTTTTATTGTGAAGAAGGCAATTCTGATTTGATAACTTGTTATGCCACAGTTGGGAGTGATTAATGTTGATTACAAATATTTCCTATTTACAAATGGTGACTGGAAAGCACTTTTCTGAAGTGGTGCATAGTGCTGGTTCTTAGTAAAGTGATGGTTGAGGTGAAAGCGTGGTTATTAGGATGAGTCAATTGTAATGACTTTAAATTCCTGATTTCCCTAGCTTTTAGTCATTTGTTCAGTACTGCTGGAACATCTCTCAAGAGGTGAGTAAAGGAAAGTTGAATTTCTGGGTTCTTTCAAGGGAGATCAGTATAATCCCTGTGTTCTCAGGGATTGTCTCATTTTTGAGATTGTTTCTTCATAGTAGAGGACAGGAGCATGTGGGACTTGTGAGGGGGAATTTCTAAGGTATTTCAGCTCTTATCTCTCTGAAATAAAGATGAACTGTTCTTCAGGCTTCTGTCTGCACAAGCTCTTCCCAGTGAGAGTTTCAGGAAGGATGTGTTGGGCATTTTGGTCCTCTGCTGGGGTTTCATATTGCCCTGGTGCTGTATTCTTTCAATGACAGTTATATTTGACTTCAGTCTTTTCCTTACTCTTGAATTAGCTGTGTGTCAGCATTCCTCTGCCTATACAGTTCCAGAAAGTTTTTGCAACCTTCATTTTGGTTAAAAATTTTAATGACAGCAACAAAAGACCTTGTTCCTTTCATGAAAGCTCTTGGATAACAGCTTAATTCCCAGAGCACTGACCATAGGCTTCATAAAAGCATTACACATATTATTTTATCCCTGTATATTTTGAATACAAGCTGTATCAGAGATATTAAATGGTGTTTTAACCATAGTGGTCTATTACATTTGTGCTTCTTAGAATATAAAGTATAAATTATTTTCACAATGGAGGGTGATTGCTCTGCTTTGTCAAACTGTTTTCAATTCATGGACACTGCAGGGTGTACTTGCAGCCTTGTGTTCAAGGGTTTATATGCAACCCCCATGATTGTTTGTTCTTCAATAAAAAGCTTCTAAAGGCTAAAGTTGTGTGTGAGCTGTGAGTTAACAGCTAAAAAATTTGCCAGAACTCTTGTTGCCCTCCTAGAAGAGAGGTTGTTGTTTGTGAATGCTATGAGAGATCTTGAATGAGATTATTAACTACTTTGCAGTCAGTTTTCCTTCAGTGTTAATTGTGCTGCTAAATCCTAGGATATTGTGTTAAAAATAATTCCAAAGTCAGTGTCACACCACAGACACATTTTTGTGTTTAAAAGAACAGATGTTTCAGCTGTGGGTCCAGTCTGCATAGAGAAAACTCCAGTTTTGCCATGAAGCCTTTAGAGCCCAACCAAAGGTCTTGCTTAGTGCCTCTAAATTGTAAAAAAAATAAAAAATAAAAAATCAGGTAATAGCATTTTAAAAATTGAAAAATAGTCTTGTCCTTCCCCCACAGAAGCGCACACATAGCTCTGCCTATGATGTTTGGTACTTGGATTAAGTATTAGCTTCCTTTTGCACCCAGACTGTGCAAGCACATTGCAAATGATGGAGTAAAAGTGTGAGGCTTGTAAATAAGTAATGCTTGTGCATCCTTAGCAATAAAAATGGTGCTGATTGAATGATTCATTGACATTTCTGAGCTTGCAGCTGGAGGTGCAGGGACAGAGCTGGGGTTTTTTGCCTTTGAGGAGCTCACAAGTGTTCCTGTCTCAGGTGGTGGTGGGTGTGTTGAAGTAAATACCAACAATAGTTTTAAAGCTCAATAAATGGTGGTGCTGGGTAATAGGCAAGACCTTTCACCCTGTAGAATTCCTAATTGCTTTTCTAAACCCCCATAATTCTTTAATCCTGCAAATGCAACTATATTGACAGAAAATTGTTTTAAGGAGGAAAGGAGGAGACTTAAAGGTTAAGGGAACAGAGAAGTGCTGTGAGTTCCCTACTGTCCACAGGAACATCTGTGCAATCTTGCATGAAAGGCTGGCTTTGTGGTGTCAGAAATTGAGAGCTTTTCTCTTTTGTGGCAGCTCACAGTTTTTATTCTTGTCTGCAATTCTCACTTCAGAAGGAGAGATAACACTCCTTACTGTGCCTCATCTATTTGCAGAACAAGCTCTTTAGAGTGCTGGAGGTCTCTTTTACCATCAGGTCTGTACTGCAATGTTGTGCTGGTGTCACTGCTCCACAGATGGGGTTGTGAAAAATCAATCCTCCCTCACAGAAATCACATTGGTAAAGTTCTTTCTGGCAAGGATATTAACCCCTGGTCTTTCTATCCTAGTTCTGCTGTGAAAATGAATGGTCATTTACAAACCATTAGCATTCTTTCAAATCAGAATATAATCACATCTTGCTGCTTTCAAAGCCTTTCCCTCAGCAAATTTCATTAATTATCACAGACAGGTGTTTTTCAACAAAAGCTCCTTGCATTCTCTTTTCTTCTCCAGCCTCCAACTTGAGCTAATGAAGCTTCAGTGATGTCTGTGGAACAATGGAGCAATTTCTGTAACTGCAGGTTGGAGGGAAAAAATAAGGGATGGTAATTGAGGAGGGGCTGGAGGAGAGGCTGTGGAGCAAAGTTCCTCTGCTGTGTAAAGAGATCTCTCATTACTGGTGATTAGGGAGGAAGCATTTAGAGAGACAGAAAGAAAGTAGCTGTCCTAAAATAAAAAATGGATTTTGGTAGTTTATTGATATGCAGATGCTGCTGTAGGAAAAGACCACAGAGCTCGTTAGGGCAGCCTTTATGTCCTTGAGTTAATGGAGTGGAGATTTGGATCAAGGGAGAGGAACTGGCATCACCTCCACTCTGCTCCTGTGGGAAGTCTCTTATCCAAGAAGCTCCCTGGCATGACTTGCAGCTGCCTGAATGCTGTTTACCAACACTCCCTGCATAAATTGGATGCTCCTCTCTGGAATTAGCCAGGTTTCTTTTCTCTATGGAGATGTGCTGTGGAAATGAAGCCTATGTGCTTCCCCAAATGTTTTAATCATATTCATAATTACAGCAACTCTTCCTTCGTGGCAGTTGTAAACAGGTCCTGCCTGCTTAGCTTATGCCAAGACAATAGGAAAGAGACAATTTTTTAGCCTGTAAAAATAAATGATACAGAGGTGTTTTGCTGGGCTGGATGACAAGCCCCCCTGCCTTATCCAGTGGTTCTGCATTTTCACAATTCAGATTGGATTATGCCTAGAAGGTCCCCAGTCACTGCCTCTTCTAAATGCATATAGACATTTATATTCTGAACACTGACCATCAGCAGAATTCAAATATTCTTTTAAGCATATTTGAATTAGTCATCAGCTACTCTGAAACTTCAGAGCAACTCCCAACATTTTCAGTATGAAAACCAGGCTCAGGTGTGGCCTCATGTCCAAGCATAAATAGTTATTTTTCACTTTTGTCTGGTAAAGCAAGAGCTCTTATTTCAGTAAGGAATATAAATATCTTCCCTGCAAAATCCAACAATGAATAAAATTACTTTCAGCCAAATGTAGATGATTCTGCCCACATGGAGGTCAGAGACCATGAAAATACTGTGGAAAAGGTTCACAAGGAAATATATTTATTCTTTTCTTCCCTCTGGGAAAGGAAGGTGTCACACCAGGCACCTTTTTTAATCAGAATGAATGATCCAGTAGTTCCACTTCTCCTGTTGAACAACTGAAGAGAACTACAGCTGGCAACTGGTGCCTTGGGCACGTTATGGCTTTGTCATTTTTAAGTAAACCAGTGAGGTTTGTGAGTTATAGGAAGAGTTATTGCTGATGCAACCTCTCCAGACCCCAGTTGCATGTAACATGCTCTGGAAAAGACCAGAAGCTGGGGAGAATTGAGTGATGTGCACTCACCACACCCTCAGGGGGCTGTCAGGAACCTGCTCACCAGAGGTAAGAGAAACTCAGATGTTTCAGGAGCTGGCTTTTCTGTGACATGTATATCTGCCTCCTCAGGTAAACCCATGGATGTTTTGCTTCCAGCTGGATTTTATCATTTCTGACAACACCTTTTTCACCATAAAATATGCATCAAGCTTCTTATAAAAATACTTTATTGAAGTTTTCAGAAGGGAGCAGACACAGGGAAAGGTACGAGCAGGCTCAACATTTATCCTGTCAATTCACAGCACACATACTTTGAGGGGTGAATTTTAACCCATATATAACAGACTGACAGAACATGTCACAAGTCTGAAATATCACATACACAAGACAAGACATCATTTAAAACCTGACTTCAGGTGACAGTACTGATCTACTTGACAAATATCACTGAGATACAGTCTGATGGCATTTTCTTTTTACTTTTAGCAGCAGCCAAGAGCAGCTTGTTTGCAGCAGCAAAATGTAATTGGCGATCACAACATCATAAGCTTTTGGGTACTGCTTTACAACATTTGAGTTTCTATTTGTAAATGTAGTTTTCAGACTTAGGATCTTGAGCTCCCCTGTGCAATACTGTTAAATACGAGCATTTGCCATGGCAACTAATTACTTATTTGTGTTACTACATCTCTGAGCAGTGCCAGCAGTGGAATTAATCTGCTTTTTGGTCATACTGCCTCTGTGCCCAAAGAGGTTGCAGAACAAATGGGCAACTGTGATGAAGCGTGAGATGGGAAGCAGAGTAAAATGACCAGGATTTTACAGTGAGACCAAGGCTAGAGCCCTGGTCTCTTGAATCTTGTGCTCTCTCTGTGTAATTAGTTGACAGGTCTAAAAAAATTTTTAAAATAAACAGTAAAAGAATTGATGCTTGTGTTGACTGAATCAGCTCAAGCCAGGTCTCCAATGAAGTGAGGTATTTTAAAAGAAAGAATGCAAGAGTTCTGAAACTTGAAAAATTTCAGAGGTCTGAAAGGAACATTTTAAAAAGGAACATAAAAAAAAAACACACGAGATTTGCTTCTGTCTGATCTTGTCATTCTCTAACACAGTGCCAGAAGAGTATCTTTAAGGTCCTGCAGAAGAGATTTGAAGATGTCTTTGAGTTGTCAGGATGGAGACTGTGGAGGAGCTGGCGCTGTGCTGGCACCTTTCACGTGGGCACAGAAGGCTTTTCTGTAGTTTAGCACAGTAGTTTAAGCCAGATATTTATTTTTATTAGCTTTTTCTTTTCAGTTTTCAGTTTATCGAGCAAAAATGCTGGTGCTGCTCAGGTGGACTAGGTGGCAGCAGAGCTCTTTTGTGGCACCTGCCAGTGGCAGACCCAGATTTCACTACCTGTGGTTAATGTCAATAAACCCCTTTATCCTTCTTTGCAGCGGGATTTTGTTGTTGATGAACTAAAATAAGTTAATAGTGGGCTCTCTTCTGCCTTCCTCACGTGCCCCACACCACTGCTCCTGGGTTCTTCCAAGGAAACAAGCTCCAGTCCCACACCAGTACAGCAGAAGTCAACCAAAGCTTTTCTCATCCTCACACTGGGCTGGCTTCACCCTCAGTAGTTCTGGAGGGCATAGTGAGGCTGAATCTTCAGCTTCTTGGGGCAAAGGAGTTTAATAAAAGCCCTTCTGAAGCTGGAGTGGCAGAGAGGGTACAGGACAGGGTTGACAGCCGAGTTGATCCACAGCAGCCAAAAAGAAGTCTCATACCAGAACTCAGAGATGCACTGGCCGTGGCAGCCAGCACGGATGATCATCAGGAGAGTGTATGGTGCCCAGCAAATCCCAAAAATGCCCACAATGATTGCCAGTGATTTGGCCACTTTCTTGTCTCTGGAGAGCCTGAAGTGTTGAGTTGTGCCCTGGGACACGATCTTCACCCGTTTCTCTGAGGACAGAGTGGAGGCTGAAGTTCTGCAGCTCTTTTTATTGCAACACTTGGGTTTCCTGGAGCTCTCCGAGCTCGTTTCCAGCAGGTCTTTGGCATCCAGGCTGGAAGTGGAGGCTGCTGCTTGAGCTTTGCTCTTAGAGAGGTCGAGGGTTTCAGCTGACTCCTTCTGCTCCCACTTACAGCATTTCAAAGAAAGCTTTGCTTCTGGGCTCCTTTCCATCTCTTCAGTGAAGGACTGGTTGTGCACTTCGTGGAAAACATCCAGGCGCATTTTGGTGCGCTTCTGGATGTTCAGGTAAATGCTCAGGTTGAAAAACATCACACTGATGAAAGGGGTGAAAAACTCCAGCGTGGAGGCTGTCATGAGGAAATACCAGTTGTAGAAGAACTCAGCATAGCATTCCCCAGTGGGGATGATGCTCTGGCCTGATATGTACTCCCAGCTGATAATGGCAGGTCCATACAGCAGGAATGCCAACACCCACACCATCACCATCTTCAGCACTGCTTGCCTGGTGTTGCCTTGCTGGGCTCTGTAGGCGACCTGCAAGAGGAAAGCCTTTTCTTACGCACAGTCCCACACCCCAGCTGGCTGAGGCTCCTCACAAATGGACTATTAGCATTCCTGGCAAAGTTGCTAGGCAATACCCCAGCAGTCCAACAAATTGATGTGCCATAGGCAACAGGAGCAATTGCTAGATAAATCACACTCTTACAGGGAAGATTTAGAACACTCATTTTACAGCTCCAAAATACGGTGTCTGCTACGTGGAAATGTACTGATTTGGTTGGAGCCTGGCAGCTGCCTGCACCCACCACTTACCTGAGCTGTCCCCAGCTACTGCCTGTCAGTCCCAAGGAGAGGGACTTGTCCAGCTCCTGGGCTAAATCTGTGTTGTATTTGTAGTCAGGGAATGGGCAAACAGCAGTGGGTCAGATCTGCCTGGGAACTGCTCATTACCTCCTGCAAAAGGCTGAGCATTTTGATCTCCCACACTCTCCGAGACCTGTCCACATTCCCTGCCAAAGCTGGCAGTGCTATTTACTGCCGTGAAGCTGTGAGTCTGACTGCAGTCCACTTGTTTGTCCTGGGGATAATAAGCTCTTACAAGTTAGTTTGAAGTCTGCTTACCTGGCTGGCTTGCTTGTATGCTACTATCCTGTCACCTGGGAAGGGAACACGTGCCCAACGGGGACAGAGCCTTAAGTGATTTAATTATGCCAAGAATACTAATCTGAAACCACAGCTGAATTATGCATTTGTGGATGATTATTGCCTTCCAGGTTGAAAGATTCATAAATTCTGGAGGATTCAAAGAACTTTTAAGTACTGCGGACAATCTGGAGAATAAAGCAGGAGGAGAGTTGTGTCCCTCTCGGCTGCCATGACAGGACTCACCGCTCTTGTCACCGAGAGGAATCTGTCGTAGCTAATCAGTACGATGTTGAAGACCGAAGAGGTGCACAGCAAGTAATCAACCACCAGCCAGAGTTTGCAGAGGCTTCTCCCGAAGATCCATCTCCCCGTCAGCACATAGGGCACGTAGAGGGGGATGCAGAAGGCACCTGCAAGCGGAGGGGTCCGTTCCCGGTGAGAGCCGGGCTCTGCTCCCGGGGACCGCGGGTGCCGGGGGGTCCTTCCCTCTGCGCGCCCGGCCGGGGGAGCGGCCGGGGGACAGGGAGGGGACCGGGACTGCGGGAGGGTGTCGGGGGCAGGAGTGCAGCCCGGGGGAGCGGCCGGGCAGGCGGAGCCCCGGGAGATCGGAAGAG
>JAYDZK010000070.1:9915033-9955555 GCA_034509185.1 Euphonia xanthogaster | reverse complement strand
TTTGTTTGTTTGTTTTTTAATTTTTTGACACCTGTGATGTTTAATGAACCCATGAACCACTTTCACTGTGGGGCTGGTTGTGATCTGGTGTTATGTGTAATCTCCAGCCACTCAGCCAAGCATTAGTGTTCATTGAAATGTTTACAAATTCCAAACGATGGGGTGTGTGCCGTGCTGTTCCTTTTCCTAGGAGCAGTTTGCTGTTTGTTAGCTGTCAGCCATTATTCAGAATTTTCACCACCCAGATAGAAAGCAAACCCCCTACTTTGTACCTAACATAATTTACAAAGTGATACAATACAATGTGGACAAATCACAGTTATTTTTTATCGAGAGTAAATTTCTAGGATTGTTGGATAAATAAGAGGTGATAGAGCTCAGATTACAGGTTTCCTGATCCCAATGTTTCTTTCTTGCTTCAGCAGACAGGACAAGTGTATTTCTAATACATTTCAGGAAAGGAAGTCACACAACCTGTAGTTAAAGCAGAGCACACTCAGACACGCACGCAGATGGTCTGACAGCTCACGTTTGGAGCTGACTCACACAGTACATATGCCAAGTGCAGCTACCCCATGTGCTCATAAGTGCTTCTATAAGTTCACATGGGGTGTTCTGACCACCCTGCATCAGGCCATGGGCAGGGAGACCTCCTGACCACTGCTCAATCCCTGTGGATGTGTACAGTGGAACTTTTCTGGATGGTCTGAGCTGTAGCTCAGCCCCAGGCTCTCCTGAGCCTCATTTCTGTTTGTTCTGAGGTTGTGCCCGAGCAGCAGGAGCTGGGGGTGGCAGATCACAGGATGGCTCAGGCTGGAAGGGACCTCTTGAGATTTTCCAGGCCAACTCCTTTGCTGAAGCAGGGTCAGGTACAGCAGGTTGCCCAGGGCTTTGTCTGGTTGGGGTTTGAATATCTCCAGGAACGAAGACTCCATAACCCCTCCAGAAAACCTGTTCCAGCTGCCCTCCACACTGCCCTCACAGTCAGAAGGTCTTCTCTTGTCTGCACCATCATGCCCACAGATAGCTCTCTATAAACCTGGGACTAGGAGGATATGCACAAGTTGTAGTTTTCCATTGCTTACTTCTGTCCCATGAAGCCAGTTTGTCTCTGAAACAAACTTTAAAGAAAGAGATTATAAAAAAATCTCTTTGTGTTCATGTCTTTACTGATGAGGGTTGAAAGTCCTCTGGCATTCACACAAGTATCTGTGACTATGAAACTTTTCTTTTATTTCCTTTTCTTCTGCCTTTCATCATGGGACATGTTTATTCTGTTTGGAAAATTCCCTTTTTAAAGATCCCCTCACAAGTTACCAGCACACATGGGTGAAGAGAAGGGCAGTGTGGCAGAGAAAAGAGATTCCAAATTGGCTGAGGGCAAAATCTTCAAGGAGCCCTTCAGCCCCTGCTTTGCCAGACCCCCAAGATACAGCACAAACCCTCAGTATAAATATTTCACACGTTGCACCAACGAGTAGGACACAGAAAATGCCAGGGGAGCATTTCTCATGCTGGAGATGCCTTTGCAGTGAAATGCTACTCTTTGATATATATTTCTCTTAAAAACAAACCCAACAACAACTTTTCTGTCAACTTGGGGAGCTGTTAGGACTGAAAACCAGCATAGCAATCCAAACCTGGCTGGGACATGATGAAATCAATCACTGGATGTGCTTCATCCAGCTCAGCCAGGTATCAAAACTGCTTCTGCTGCTGGCAGGAGGTCTCTTCCTTACCATGCTGCAGGGGACAAAATTGAGCGAGTTTGATGTCAAAGACAATGATGGCCAGAATAATCCTTGAAAATGCTAAGAAATAACCTAAGAAATAACTAAGAAATATAGCTAAGAAATAACCTGTGAGCCAGCTTTCGGAAAGGTGGGAGAAACAAACATCTCCACTCCCAAAGCAAGACATGCTGAGAGCTCTAAATGGCACAAAGCTACCATGTCCCTGAGAAGGATCACAAATTCTGGAGGGGAATTGTCCCCATCTGGGCACAATGTGTGTTCATCTGCACTCAAAACATGTCCTGTTTGAGTTTCACTTTTTTATTTTCCTTCCTTCTTTCCTCTCCTTCCTTTGTTCTTTCTCTCCATTCCCAGCTGCAACCTGCAAATCCAAACTCCCAAGATGTTAAAAAATGCACCCTTTACTACAGGGAGACTTTTCATAGTTGCACCTGTCTCAAACTGCCCTGAGTGCTTCTGGCTTCTTGGGAACGAGCTCCTTAAGATTACAAATCACCTTGTCACCACAAAAAGTCACATTTCTATCCTTGTTCAATCCAACAGCACTTTTGTGAGCAGGGAAATGCTGAGTTTGGGGGAGGAAAACTAAGCAGAGCAGGATGAGTAATGCCATTAGTAATGAAGTAACTGTCTGATCAGAGTTAACACCTGACTCTTGTCAAGGCCAATTCAATATTGTATTCCAAAATGAGAATTTCAGAGCACAGTGGGGAATGGAACCAGAAGTCATCCTACATCTGTCAGCCTGGACTGAGCTGGCAGCTGCTGTTCAGACTGATAGATGTTTGCAGAGAGAGACAGCAGGGTCAGAATATGAAGATGTGAAATCCATGTGCAGCTGCTACCAACCATGCTGGAAGCATTTTGCCACATGGAGGAGTGAATGTTAAAGCTCTGTTGAAAAAGTATCTGTTAAATTTGGTACTCCATCAGGCAGTGGTTGAAGAGGCAAGGCTGGCCTTTGTTTCTAATTCTCTTAATGGCAGCAAGCAGTGTGGGTTAGGAGTGAGAAAAAGAGATTTGGGAAGCACTAAAACATTTCTAATCAAAGCCACTTCTGTTCCCAGGCAGATGGAAAACAGAGCAGCTGTAGAGAAATGAGCTGGGTTCCTCTGGGCCGTGGTGCAAGCTGTGGCACAGTGGGCTCCTTTGCACTCCATCAGACTCCATAAAACTTCAGGTCACTGAGCAATGAGAGGGGGAGGGTTAAGCCCATTTGTGGAGTCCATGGATATCTCCAGAGCTACCACCAGGTTCTCGTGTGAGGAGAACTACAAATGTCAGCTGGCTTGCTTCCTGCAGGAACTCATTGGTAACCTCATGCAATATTTAGCAGACTTCCTGGGCTAATTAAGTATATTACTTTATATAGTAACTAACATATCTCTAATATATATCAAAATTTAATTCAGTTTAATTCATTATTGCTGCTCAACATGGGCCCAGTTCTCTTTCCCCTTACAAAGATGCACATCCATTAATTCTTTCTGTGCACCAGGGAGGATGATGGGGCCCTGGGTTCACCAGACTCCTCCCACACACAAACACAGACAACTTTGCTCTTGTCTCTGCCCAGCTTAACTGGACCAAAAGAGTTTCTTCTGAGTCATGCCAGGGCAGCTGAGAGCAGAAGCTGTCCCCAGAGGCTCTCACCAGCTGTCTTACAGCTGGAGGGTCCTGCAGGCACAGCATTTGAGGGATTTAAGCAGAAGCTTGTATTTCCTGCATGACACTTCTTCCCCAAGCATATGTGGTTGTATGAGCAATATGGAATAGAAGGAAACACATTTCTCTGGAGGGCAGAAGGCAAACAAATCTCTGTGTCTGAGATTAGGAGAATCAGCAGTCTAGCTAACTTTATTTTGTTTATTTTGGCCATTTGGCTTCTGTGATAATGAAAACTAGTGCTGCCAGGTTCTGGGCAGTGTCTAGCCAAGAGGGTCTGAAGCTTGTTGTTATTATCCCCCTCTCCAGTGGCTCCTGTGAAATGATGCAGCAGCATCTGCCCAGGCAGCACTCCTTCACCATCTCTGTTATCTCTCTGGAGATGCTGCCATTTCAGGCAGGAATTTCAAGTGTTTGGGTCTCTAAAAGCTCTCTCGAGGTTTAAGGTCCAACACTGAAGTGTCAGTTATCAAGAGCATTTTCTCCAGAGAAAGGTGCCCTTGCTAGGGAGAGGGCAACACATCCCTCTGTCCTTCCAGCCCTTGCCACCTCTGCCAAGTTCCCTGTCTCACCCCTGTCAGCCACTGTGGCCACTTCTCCATTTTTGAAGGGGTTGGATTCTGTTCAGCTGCCTGGTTTGAATTCTGCTCCTCCTGCCTGCCCATTGCCTTCCAAAGCCTGACCCACATTCTCCAGATCACTCTAATTCAGAAAGACCTTCACCTGTACAAGGATTTTCCCTGACTCCTGGCTTTTCTCATAAAAAAAAACATGTCTCAACCCCATCTCTGTCTGCTTGAGACAATGCCAAGCCTGCCCTTGGATCTGTAGCAAAGGCAGATGGAGAATGTATTTCCTACTGAGCTGTGGTGTGCTTAATGTATTCCCTTCTATTAGTGATTGCTCTGGGTTCTGATCCCCAATTCATCATATTTTCATTCTTTTGATGTCCATTATAAGGCAGCAGAGACTAACAGAGTGTGTCAGGCATCCAACTACAAAGGCATGGGGAAGAGGAGTGAAAAGGGACAGTGACAGGAGGAAGATGAAGGAGGAAGATTTAGGAAGCATCAGCTCACTGCAGGCAAAGCTGCAGCCATGCTCAGGATGTTTCTGCCTGTGCTGTTATCTACTGTCTTCCTCTTCAAAGCCCAAATCCATGTTGCTGAAGCTAGTTTGACCTCTAGAAAAATCATTTCGAGTCAGATTTGTGTGAGGATAGTACAGGGAAAAGGAAACAGAGCCCCCCTGGGTCTGTTTGGACACAGACACAGCTCTGGAGAGCCGAGACCTCCAGCAGGTCTCTTTATCGGTCTGGCTTGCAGCAAACAGGGTTTTAGCAAATAAATCCATCTCATCAGCCACCCTGGGCTTTGCTGAGGCTTCTGGCCTGAAGAGAGGGAGTTTGCTGTGGCTGAAAGTAGCAGGGTTCTCCTTTGCCTGACTGTGATGATGAGAGGGCTCTGCTTGTGAAAGCTGCCTTGGGGGACTCCAAACGCTACAGAGCTGCCACTGGATGTCACAGCTGCTGTGATCTGAGTTCAGACCATCCTGGAACAAAATAAAAAAAAAGGGAAAAAGAAGAACTGAAAGTCCTTCCCTCTCCAATGGGTAATCATGTCCTGCTGGTTCTGACCTCTGTTTAAGCAGAGTGCAGCCATGCTGGAGGGAGGAGGTGAGGACAAGGAGAATTAATCATTTTCAGTGTAAATGAAGGGACTGAGCAACACAGGAGCTGTAGCAAAACAAGATGTGCAGGTGCTGGGTCATCCTTCTGAAGGGTGTTTGCTGTCATCCCCCTGGCTGTTCTCTGCCTCAGCGGGGTCACTGCTCTGATCCAACACCTCCAGAGGATGATGGTCAGTCAGTGAATTTCCTGCATGGTGTAGGCCCAGAGAGTAGAGAAGAAAGAATTTGGGGGATGTAGAAGTCAGATCTCCTTTTAGGCTGCATGACAAACTATACCTGCTTATCCCAAAACCAGTGGCCACAGAAACTCCTCTTACCCTTTTGCTTCACACACATCTCCTCCCTGTGGAGGCTGAGAAACATCACCCTAGCAGGGAAACATCACCAGAGCAGGGAAGCATGAAATCATTCCCACCCATCTCTTTTCTTTCTTTCCCAGGGCCTACAAGGCACTGTGAAGCTTGTAAATGAATTTCAACCACACAAAATTCCCTGTCTTGAAACTTTTGCAGGCAGTATTATGTGATGAAGGCTGGGTTGGTGCTTGGCAGGTGGAGGATACCTCAGTAATTTGCTTGGGAAAAGAGAGGAGCAGCAAAAACAGGAATGAGATGCAGCCCTGAGCATGGAGTGAGGAAGCCAAGGGTTCCAGAGGTCCCACAGCTCCCCTGGAGCCCAGGGGTGTCTCTGATCACTGCAAAGAGGGAGTTTTCCTACTTTCCAACCAGATGTTGAAGGACACAAAAAGCAACAATGCCCCATGAACAGAGAGGTCCTCCTAGAGCTGTGGCTGGAAAAGCAGAGCCAGGGCAACTGGGAATAGAGGAGGGGACCAAACTGCAGCCAGGTACCATCAGCATCTTCCTGGTGGCTGAAAGTTTTGGCAGCAGGTGAGGAACTGGGGTATTCACCTTCCCCACAGGGACCCAGGTCCCACCACACTGCCACCCCTCCCATGGTGCAACTTCTCTTTCAATCTCCCCTTGTTCTGCTCTGCTTTAACTCTGTGGGTGAGGTGCTTTGTGGGAAAGGCTCTGCCTGTCATTTCAGGTGCTATTTCCCTTTTCAGGTGCTATTTTCCCTTTTCTCTTCCCTTGCTTTATGCTGTCCATCAGTATTGTCTGACAGCACGACATGGTTCATTAAAAAAGGGAAGGATCAGGTGCAAGATTGATTTTCCAAATAATTTTGCAAATGACTGCATGCAGAGGCACAGAACAGCTTTCTGAAAGAGAGTTAATAATTCCAGTTGTTAATAATGCACCACTCACAGCTGATGCTGCTCCCAGCACCCACGGCCAGGCTGTGCTGATCCCACTTGTTTGCAGGCAGGTTGGGAAGGAGAGAGAAGTGATTCTGAATAATATTTCATATGACATCTGGCATTTAAGAATATTGTGGCATTGTTTTACAATTCTTCACGATTTCTCAGCAATCCTGCCAGAGATTGCATGTACAAAAATGTGCTTATTTGTTTCTATAGGTTGACTTTATACATGTGATCTCCTCAGCTTGTCACAGCACTTTTTTGAGGATTGGGACACACCACAGACTTCCCCAAATTAATTGTGCAAAGTGCACAATGTTTTGAAAAACAGTTCCTAAATAGATACTGGGTATTGAGCAAGGAAGGTGAGCAATTGGGAAAGCACATGAGTTGCCATTTGCAGCAGCTGGATTTCAAAAGGTTTCAACAAGTAGAAGCCCTCTTGAAAACAAGCAGGAAACATTCCACAATATACCTTTAATTCAATTATCATGGTTAAGTTGGGGTTTCTTAATGACACTACTTTTAGCAGCTCAGACCACCTGAAGGGGACCTCCTGCTCGCTGCCCTGGCCAGCAGGGCTGCAGAAACGTGAAGGGATGACCAGGGCTCATGCAGCTTCAGGGACGTGCTTCAAAGAGCTTTTTTATTACTCTGCTCAGCACCTTCAGAGCTCTGGTTGCTGTGTCAGGCTCTCAGCAAGTGTGGAGCAGTGGAAAAAGCAGTGCAAGGACAAGGAAGAGGGAAGGTTGTGTCTGTAACTGCTGGCCTGTAACTCTCTGCCACTGTGCCTTCTGTTCCTGCTCCTCATCAGCATAGGACCGGGAGGGTTTAATTGCAGCACGGCTCTGCCCCCGGCGTTATCTGCGAGCAGAGCAGAGCAGCTCAGCCTCCTGAAGCTCAGGGAGTGATGAACGGCCCTAATGGGGATCGGCAGGGGCAGCAGGGCACAGCTGCTGGAGATCAAGAGGCAGAATACAAATCACAGGGTGCTGGGCTCCAGTGTGAGGTGGTACAAGTGCTGCCACGAGCAGGCTGCTCTCTTCTTTTCTCTGATCACTTGGTGGTGGCAGAGTCCCACATCCCACTCAGCATCCCAACAGGTTTTGCAATGTGAGGCTGATTTCCCAAAGCATCCACGGCTGGCTGTGGGGACAGGGGGCTGCAGGGACATGGATTTGGGGTTGCACACTCCTGGCTGTGTCTCGTCATCCTCTCCTGTGCGCGGTCATTGCATTGAAATTCAGTCCTGGGGTTGCACAACGGCAGCAGCTGCGTGGAGAGGAGAGGAGGGAACAGAGTTGAGCTCTTGGGAGTTGTGTGAGGAGGAGTGAGGCTGAAGCATGCACTGAAGTCAAGCCATGACTTGCAGCAAAGAGGCTCTGTAGCAGAGATGTACCTGGCCACAACTCGCTTTGTTGATGAACATGATGGGGGACAAGATGAATTTGAGCTGCTCTGTGTGGAGCAGCCAGAAGTGGAGGGAAAACTCTCAGACTTTACCTGCAGTCTGGCCTGCAGCACAGGGGGGAGATGCTAAAGCTGTCCCTTCCTCAGTCCCTGCTCCTGTCACCTGGGCTGGAAGCTCAGGCCCCATTTGCCTGTGCTCAGGCTGTGGGTGAGTGCAGTGTGGAGCCTGCTGAGCTGGGGGTACACAGCTGGGTACCAGGGGATTCCAGAGAGCTCTCTGTGCCACATTTGTTCCACAAAGTGAGAGGTGGGACTTCAAACCAATGCTCTCTGCTCTCAGCTGCCCTCTTCCCTGCAGGAAAAGGAGTTTTTCTGTGGCCTGGCTGGATCTGTGCTCAGGAGCTGATCTGACCAGCGAGGAGGATAAAATCAATGCTCTTACTCTGGCGTGTTATCCTGAACATCCAAGTCACCACACAGCTCTGCAGCCACCCCATCTCCTCCTCCTGCTCCCACAGCCCCTGTGCTGGTGCCCTGAAATGCTGCCACCAGCATTAGACATAACAGCAGCCTTCATTAAAGGGTGGCAGCCTGCCAGCATCCAAGAGGCAGAGCTGAGCTGGCTGCGCTGCTTTCAAAGGGGTATTGGGAAAAAACCACACTGGGAAATAGCAGGGCAAGCCCTGGCACACTGATGTTGCTGGGGGTCAAGCATCTGCTTTGCCTCAGGTCCAGCCCCTGGGAAGAAGAGTTGAGCAGGGGCTCAGCTGTGGCTGACCCCACTGCCAGGATGCTCACAGGGACCCTTCCCAGCGGCGTGCACAGTGTGGTGTTGAGTCACATCTCCATCCTGCTCTGCTGGAGAGGGAGATGGAAAAGTGGGAGATGGAAAAGGGCAGGCTGGGCTGGAGCTCAGGAATTTATTCCTTTCTGTCACAAAATGAGATGACACAATATATTTCCATGGTTATCTGAGATCTCAACATCTCCCCAGAGACCCCAGCAGGAGAGAGGGATGGTGACCACCTGAGCTGTGTCCCAGCCCTGCTGTGGAGTTTTCATGGCATCTGCCCCTCCATCTGATGGTCTCAGTGCAATGTGGATGCTGGAAGATCCCCATGGATGGACACTGACAATCCCTCCTAGAGGAAAAAAAGTACTTTAGCATCTGGAAGCAAGTGCCAGCAGCTGCACAAAAGCAGGACAAGGACAGAGCCAGTGGGAGGAGAAAGGTGCAGCCCTCGGGTACCACTCTGCAGCAGGCAGATCCCTGTGGCACATGTGCTGCTCAGCTCGAGGCAGATAACAGACAATACCCTGATTATTGGAATGCATTAGCACTGTGCAATGCCTGGTTAAAGAATAGCTCTTCCAACAAAAAAAGAAAAGACCAGAGTAAAAGAAATCAGCCTTTAGCTTCTGAGTCCTCGCTTTGCTTCACCCTCAAGATTTGGTCTGCTGTGTGTCCAGCATAATTATTAAGCAAGTTCTGATGGAAGAATTTTATTTACCCAGCCTCAAGGAAGAAAGGAATCCTTAATAGTGGATTAGATCAAAAAAACCATAATTTATTTTTCAATAAGTGCTTCAGATGTAAGATCAATGGCTCGAGGCTGATTGATAGGAGCTGTTTGCAAAGACCTTAGATCTAATTGTACCCAGGCAATCACACAGACCTTTTCTTTGACCAACACTAGACACCATCCCCCTTGTGCAGCTGGGGGAAGGGACCAGAAAATAGCAATACTTTGCATTGGAGAGTTGCTCAGCAACAGCCCCATATTATTTTTGAGTTATTCTTGAGCACAGCCTCTTTTCTCTTTGATCTTCACGCAATTTTTGTTGCTGTTACCTCTCAAAAAGACAATGTTTTAAAAGAATTGGATCTCCATTTGCAGCAATATTTTATTAATTCTTTTCATTTTTTTTCCTTAAGCACAACCAAAGCCTGATGACATCAGGGAAAGCAGTGCATTACTTTGCAGAGGAGAGGAAATTAATGTCCACCTACTCTGCTGGAGCCTTTCATAGGGCATGGGAGGCAGAGGTTTAGCATCTTTTTCTCTACATGGTCCACAGATGATATTCAGAGGCAGAATAACCGTGTTTAACTCTTGCCACCAAGCAGCCACTCAGCTGGGTTTGGGCAGGCAAGGTGGTGTTGGAGCTCCCATTTTGGCAGCCTTTGATCAAGAAATGGCAGTGGGGAGATTTGTCAAGGGAGGAGAGTGCCAGGGCTGGGATTTCTCACCAGGCTGTAATTCCAGCTTGGCATGGAGAACATTACCCTAGGGTCCTGATTTGGAAGGAGCACCACATCTCATCCATCAGTTATTATGATCCCTGCTGATAAATGCCTTTATGTGACACAAAAAGTGATGAAACCCTGAGCTGCTCAGCCTGAACTCAGCTGCCTCCATGCTCTGGATGACATGGATCCCTCATGGGGCCCAGCAGAATGGAGCTTCTGATTATTGGGGTGCATCTGATCCTTTTCTGTCTCATTCATTTTCTGCTATTGCCACACACAGAGGGAAACAAGAGTTTTGTGCTGCTTTGGTCTCTCCTTGGTACCACACAGAGAAGAAAACAAGTAAAAAAACAAGTCCCTGAAATAGATTTAAAAAAAAAAAAAACATACCCAAACCCTTAAGAAACATAGTGAAGAAAATAACCCAAGATTTTAAATGCCATTTGCAAATATGAGTCAGGAGCATCTTCTGTGAAACTGCTGCCAGCTACATGGACTGATGATGGAATGATCCCAGCACAGCCCCTGCTCAGGGAGAACACAACCACTCCTGAGCCAGGTTCCAGCCCAGCCAGAGGATGTTCTCAGAGGAAAAACCAATTTCATCACTTCTCTGCCTCAGAGTAACCCTGTTAGGCAATCCCTCGCCCAGACAGAGCACGGGGATTTCTTCTTGCACTCCTTCCCCCCAGAGCAGCTTCTTTGTTTTGCTGGTTTCAGGTTTGGCCCTCTGAACGACAGAAAAACAAAACCCTGAAACTTCGCACACAAATTAACCCCTGAGGCAGCAGGAGGGAGCAAATTTCTACATCTTGTAAAAATCTCAGCTGCAAAGATCTAAAAATAGACTTTTCTTGCCTGGGGAATTCTAGCCTTGCCTTGTGAGTCGTGGTGCTGCAGATTATTGCATTCATAATTTAAATGTTGGATGGGTATAAAATTACTGGTGTGGGAGTTATTCAATTTCTGGTGAGTACATTTACATCAAATAGCGGCTGCACACACAAAAGATAGGAAAAAGTCCTTCCACTTCTGTTTGCCTGAAGCACTGAGAGCATGTGAAGCCTCACAAGGCTGCTCTTGTGATCAGATAATGGGTTTTTTTCTACTAAAAACCTGTTAAAGTTCACTCTGGCTGAAAGGGCACTTGTGTGTTCTCTCTTGGCATAGGGCTGCTCCAGGCATCCCTCTCCAGGTTAGAAGACCTCCCAGGGCTGATATGAGCACTGCCAAGGGTCGGTGATGCTTTGAAACTAAAAAAAGATTGATTCAGTGTAGATATTAGGGGAAAGAATTACGAGTGTGGTAAAATACCAGAACAAGTTGTCCAGAGAAGTGAGGGATGTCCCATCCCTGGAAGTGTTCAAGGTGAGGTTGGACAGGGCTCTGAACAACCTGGTCTACTTCAAGCTTATTGCAGGGGGAATGGACCAAAACTTCTACCCCAAACTATCCTATAATTCTATGACTAATCTGAGGAAATGTGAGGCTCATTGGTTCCTTCCTCACCCCACTCATTCCTGCCTCAGTCTTCACGCTCCCACAGAAGGGCTGGTTTTCCTCACCTGTGCAAAGCCACTTCCAAAAAAACAGCTGGCTGCATCTGGAGAGCCATTGCTGGGCCCTGCTTGAGCTGCATGTGAGGGGCTGCAGCAGCTCCAGCCCAGCTGCACCTGCAGCCAACATCCCTGGCCATCCCACAGCAGCACATCAAGGCTCCTGGGGCTCTTCATAGCCAGACAGCCTGGCGGTTTCTGTGATTTCTTTTTTTTCGTGATGCTGTTTTAACTCAGAGAGTGTGAGCCTCCCAATGAATCACACCATGGTCAATTAGAAGTTTCCTGTCAGTTGTGCCTTCTTGGACATTTTTCCCAGCAGTGTAAATGCCATGCTTGGAGCCAAAACTGAGATCTGTCAGCCAGGGAGAAACCCTGACTCGCTGTAAGGGAGGAGAGAGGACCTGCAAATTCCCCTTCAGAATGGCAGGGCTGGGAAAATACAACTGTGCTTTGCATCCAGAGCAGCAGTGCACAGGTAAAGCAGCTTCTCCTCCTTCCAGGCTCCCATCCCTGGGACAGGAATCCATGGAAATGGGGAAGGGGCCCTGAGCAGTGCTGCAGGCAGAATGTCCCTTGCTGCTGGAGGCTGAGCAGTTTGCCAGCTGGCAGGGCTCCTTCCTGCTGCCATGGGGCTCTGGCATGGCCAGCCCAGCCCGGCAGACCCCGGGCAGGAGCTGCCCTGCCAAAGCTCAGTGCCTGGATCTGCAGCCCTGCTCCAGGGCAGGGCTGTGCTTCGGCTTCAGGACATCCTTTATTTCGCATGGAAATGAGGACAAGTGGGGATTTTTGCCGTCGGGGTGAGCTGCAGTTTCCACCAACCCGCCTTCGTCGTTCGAGATGTCTGATTTGACATTTAGCTTAGTTACGGTAAGAAAGTCAGGTTTTTCAGACTGAATCCACTTCATTCTTCTGATACCCAATGTAGAAACAGAAACCAAAATTGTTCATGGTGCTTTAATACAAAATAAACTCCTTACTCCACAACAGGGTCCTTTCTTTCCCTCTGACAGCCATTCTTCCACCTCATCACTTGTTTTCTCCCATTTTCTGAAAGAGCTTCCTGGACAAAAATAATGCTGATCATGTAAGAAAGCATTGTGAATATCAATGAAGGTTTCTCTTCTTTTCCTTCTGCTCCCAGTTCCTTCTCTGGGCAAAAAGTAAATAGAGTCAGCTGTAGCTGACACAGAAGCTGATGAGGGAGGCACATTAGTTTGTCTGCCTGTCAGGGATTTCTTGTGTAGCAGCCTTCAGATCCAGAGCCAAGCTTCCCAACTCCATCTGGGACAGGATCTGGGACAGGATCTGATTTTTTTTCTTTTTGTTCATGCTCAAATATCTTATTTACTTCATCAGCTTTTTTTTTCCTTGGTGGAATTTCATGACGAGACCTTTTTAAAACCAGTCTGTAGATTAGTATAATTTATTTTGGCAAAGTTGAGATGCTAATTTTTAAGCACAGAAAATACAGAGGTGCCATGAGATTAACCTGGATGTTGTTTTGATGCATATGTGTGAATTTCTAATTACTAATTAATTTGTTCTAGTGGTTGCCTAGGGACAAGTGGACAGGACTTTGTTATAAAGTACAGGAGACTATTCCAGCAAGTAACATGTGCATATAAATATTTGCTGGATCAAAGGTGCTAATTTTACTGAGCTAGAGAAAATTACATGCCAAAACAATCCATAATGTACCAGTAAACACAGCTGGCAGTCTGCTTTACACAGAGTTTTTTCTTTTTTCCTGCTTTTCCTTTTTTTCCTTTTTTGTAGGTGTTGCTGGTTGTCACAAGTCACGGGGTTAAAATCCAGGGTTTTTTTGCAAAATTGCAGGGCAGAACTGTGCTGAGCCCATTCCCGGGGTCAGTAGGTGCCTGAGCTCTCTGCTGCATCCTGAGGAGGTGGCACCCTGGGTGCCAGGGCAGTTCTCTCTGTGCTGTGAGCTCTGCCAGCCCTGGCAGCTCTGCCAGGGGGGCACAGTGCAGATGTGTCATCAGGAACACTTGGAAAATCCATGTGCATGCCACAGAGAACATTTCATTGCTGTCCCTTCATCCCCAAAGCAGCAAAATGGAGAGGGAGCTGGTGCTGCCTCAGGGGAAAGGCTGTGCTACTGAAACAACAGTATTGAATTTAGTGACTAATGAGGTTAAATTAGCCAACACCAGGAACATCCAACCTGGGCAGTAGGAATCTGGCAAAGGGAATAGCTAAAAGGAAATATCCCTTCCCCTGTTGCCTGTGAGGAGTTTTCCTTCCTCTGCCTTGTGCACACCCACCCTGCTCAGCTGCTCCTCTGAGTGACATCCTGGTGACACAGGGAAGTTACCAAGGAAGCACTCAGGTTAAATTTTACTCCCACGTCAATTCTGACCTTGCATCAATAAGTATAATTAACTTCTATTGACTGGAGTTTCCACAAAGAAGCCTCACATGAGCTGCTGGATTGATCCACTGCCACCACAGAGGGAAATGTGTCCCAAGAGTACAGGGGTCACTCGCCTCACACGCAGCTAAACCCACATGTGGGAATTAATTCTAAATCAGATGCTTCTGTGGCTAAGTTTGACAAACCAACACCTATTAGTGTATAAAGCATCACTGACTGAAGACAGATCAGCTGGCAGCAGTGCTGCATAGGCATTGGTAAAATCAGGTTTCTTCAGATCTGCTCCTGGAACTCAGGCTGAAGCTCCCGTGCACCAGCCCTTATTGGGAGGGGGTTCCTAAAAGTCAGGCTCCACAGCATCCTCCTAAGGAGCTTCCCAAATCCTATACAGGTGTGTGAAGGATTGAAGTTGTGAGTCAAATCTCATCTATCCCATCTTCCCTGCCATGAATATCCAAAAAATCCCATGAACTCCCATCCCAAGGAAGATGATGTATGAAAGTGAGCTACTCTGGCCCAAATGTTTTTATCCCGAGTAAATTCTCCTGCTCATCTCTACTTAGCTCCAGGAACAGGATTTTCCAGCACCAGAAGTCACACAGGGAACTAGAATTCAGGGTTTAGCAGAGGGGTACATCACATATTCCAAAACCCTGTGGATATGGTATTTGAGGAAATGTTTTAATGCTGACAGCTGGGTTTGGTGACCTAAAGGTCCTTTCCAACCTTAACAATCCTGTGATTCTGTGCTTGTGTCTAGACTTTGTGAGAAAAGATATTTTAACAAGCTTTCTGGCTTCCTGCAGAAAGCCCTTTGCACTCTCAGGTTTTTAAGCTTTCACAACTTTGACCACAGAGATTCTCAAAACTTTATTTTATATTGAATGGAAGCAGCTCAGCCCCTGAATTGCCCTCAGCTGAATGGGAGCAGCTCCCAGGGAAATTATCACTGAAGCGGAGGATACAGGCTGTTGTGCCTTTTCCTTTCCATGCCATTACAAAGAACATGCTTATTCAGCCTTTTAACAGACTGGCTATTTCTACTTATTCAGCTTTTGCCATGTTCCTCATTATTTACAGATTCCTTTTTCTCTTGAATTGCTTTTCTTCAAGGTACTGGTTAAAATTCATGTGGTTTCAGCATTACCACGTTTTTCATTACAGCCTTATCAGTGTTACCAATGTCTGCTTTTTTAATATTTTCTTATATTAAATAAATCTCTGTGACTGTAGCTTTTTCACACTATCTTCCCCTTTTCAGTGCCAGCAGCTCAAAACAATCTATTACTGCCAATAGAACTCAAAATTACTGCCTTTTAAAATGAGGTAGACTTCAGGAGGAAATCTTTGTTTTTTGGATTATGGAAAATTTTCCATAAAATCAAAATTGTTTCCCATTTTGCAAAGCTGTGTCAGGCTCACTCATAGGGGGATGCAGGAAGACAGAGGCCTTGCAAACCCTCCCATCAACTGCTTTGATAACTTGGGGCTTTTTTGCCCTGAGATATTTTGGGATTCCCCTTCTGCTTTCAATTCACACTGTCCCTCAATCCAAATAATCTTTCAAGTGTGGACAAGCCCCTCACTCCTCTAAGGTGAAGCTGTTGGTGACCAGGAGGGCTGGGAGCCTTCCCAAGGACATTTGGACAGAGCTGTGAGGACTCTGCTGTGGCTCTGAAAGGCTGGGCAGGAGCAGGGGCTGGGAATTCCAGCCTGGAGGAGGGATGTGAGCACCGAGCTGGAGATGCTGGAGCCTTCTAAACAAATGGGTTTGGTTTTGAAACTCCCTGGCAAGGAGTCAAGGACTAAAAAGAGCTTCCCAGAGCTGGACAACTTGCCCCAGCACGTTGGGACTGAGTGACTGCTTTGGCTGCTAGAGGATTTGGAGGATTTGGAGGAGGAGGGAAGAGGCCTTTGTCTCAAGGGGTGATGGACTGACTGCTGGCAATCAGCATTTCTGCTGCAACGTGCCACATTTCCTTGCAATATCTCTGCATCAGCATCTCCAGGTTTTTTGGTTTTCCATTCTGCCCTTGTATCACCATTTAGGCTTCCCAAATCTGCTGCAGTGACAAGGTTTGCTGGGAGCAGTTTTCTAAGGGGATTCTGTTTCTCCACAGGAGGGAAGCACTTGGGTTTATTGTAGGTGGAGCTGATGGTTATTACACCTATGCCTGAGACAGTTGCCCAACACTTTCCCCTGCAAATCCCCTGTTTAATTACTTTAACATTGCAAAACTTTGCCAACAAGGCAAAATTTCCGTGCCATCTCCTTCAGAAGGTACCTGCTCTCCTCCCTCAATGCCAATGCAGAAGGGAGGCAAATAGAGAGTTAAATTCTTCCCTCTGTCCAGTTTTGGGGTTTTGTGGAGTTAGATTGCTAGAGAATAGCCCATGAATATTTAACAAAGGAAGAAATTGTCAATTATCCTTATTTTTGCTAAGTATGGAAATCTAGCTGAAATGCTTACAAACTTGCCTGGAGAAGGATGCCCATGCCTTCAATTAAGACCAGGAAAAGCTACAAAAATTCAATATATCTTGGTCATCTAATCAGTGGATTTGTCTTGCTGTGCTCCTTTTGGAGAACTCTTCCAGATCAGCTGCTCAGTCATGACAAAGGCCTGCATTGTCAGAAAATAATAATAATTTAAATTCCTGATTACTTTCTGTTTGCGGGGCTTTGCTTAAAAGCTGCAGCAGAAATATTTCTGTGCTTCATGTTGAGACTTATAAGGCTGAGCAATCCAAGAGGGGTGGCTGAATTGGAGCTTACAGGGAAAAAATGTGTTTCTGGGCAAATCAGGAAAACCTTTTAAAGATATTTGGAGTGATACAAATTATCCTTTAATCCCAAAAATTTCTACTCCCTAAAGATGGGTAAATGAAGGGGTGAAATAACATGTGGGAATGGCAAGGCTGGACTGAGAAGAACCAAGAGACATCCTTGGAGGCAGCTGTGCCTGCCCCAAACACTCCTCAACCCCAAGGCGTGTGAGAAATCCCCCTGGGCATTTCATTAAATGTTTGCACTTGTGCCAGAGCAAGGAGCATTATCCCAGGTAATTTGTGTCTGGTACATTGTCAGCACGTGGCTGATGGCCAGGAGCTGCCAGCCGGTTTGGGGGTGAGTAACACTCCAGAATCAACAGTGTGCAGCAAAAGTATTTGGGGATAGCCAGAGGCAGCTCTGCAGCAAAGGGGTGGTTCAGATTCTCTGATGATTTTTGGTTCAGATTTCCCCCACTGCCCTTGCAGCCATTCCCTTGTTAAAGATGGATACAGATGTTGAAGAACATCTGCATTCACCTCTGATGGGCAAGCTGCAGAGTTAATCTGCTCGTCCCTCTGTTTGCTTTGCACTGAGAGCTCAAACAACAGTAAGAGAAGATAATTTTGAGGATAAGTATTTGTGTCTCATCTCCCTCCTTCACTCCTACCATTTCATACTCATACATGGCTCCGTGGACCATTTTTTTTTGGTCTGAGGTGTCCACTGAGCTGCCGTGAGTGACAGAGCACGGAGGATGGTGATGGGATGGAGGAATGGACAACCACAGGGATGCTGGCCTGGGATTATGTAACCCCATAAACCTGCTTGATTTCACATTGGCTCTCATGTAGTTACAGCATCTACAAGTAAATTTGCAGCTGGAAACCCCTGCCCGGATAAACCACTGGGAGATGGATAAAAAACAATTTAATCGTCCACCTTTCTTTGAGAATGCCATATTTTCCTACAAAGTCACGGTGAGCAAGGCTTGCACTGTGGAATCACCTTCTAGTTCAAATGTCCTACAAATCCCAGAAGTTAGAGCAGCCACAAGGCGGTCATCCTTCCCGGGGGGACCCAAAATCCTCCGGGAACTCACTCGCTGAAGCATCCCCGGCCCCGGGGGCTGCCGGTACGGCTTCATTTGCATAGCCACGCCCTTATCTGAATATCCACTGCGCCATTGGCCAGCGGTCTCCCCAGCGGTGGCGCGGCCCGGGGCGGTCAGTCTCGACGCCTCATTAGTATTCGCCCCTCCTCCCAGCGGGGGGACGGGGAGCTGATTCGTCGTCTTGGCAACGGCGGGGCGCGGCCGCGCTCGGCGATTGGTGGAGGTGCCTGTCAATCCGCCGCGGCCAGGGCCGCACTTCCGCCTCGGTGTCCGCGGTGCCGTCGCTGGAGCCGGTGCAGGTAACGCCGCGGGCCGGGCCTGGGGCTGCTGCGCTGCGCTCCGCGTTCCGCTACCCCGAGGCCTGCGCTCCTCTCGCCGGAGCGAGCCCCGCTCGGGCCCGGCTCGGGGGTCCCGTCCTTTCCCGTCCCGTCCTCAGCGGGCCGCGGGCCGCGCTATCAGTGCGGCGGAGGCGGGCGGTGGAGTGGCTGCCCCAACGCTTCTCTCCCGTCCCGGCGGCCCGGGGGGCCTTGATCTGCCCGGGTGTTTCGGGGCGCTGCGGGCCGCAGGCCCGTGCTGCAGCGTGGGCAGCGCTGGGCTCAGGTGCTGAGCCCTGCCCGGTGCTGTGATTCCCCCCGGTGCCGTGATCCCGTCCCGGCCGAGCCCTGCCCGTCCCCCGTCCCCCCCCCCCCCCATCCCGGGGCTCTGCGGGGCCGCGGGTCAGTGCGGCCCCGGCAGCCCCAGCCTTGGGATTTTTCTGTTTTTCCCAGATTTTTGTGATTGCTTTTGCAGCTGGGTTGTTGAGCAAAGGAGGCTACGGCGCCCGGCTCCCCAGAGGAATGTGCTGGGCTCGGTTTCAGCACAGTGCAGAGCCTCAAGGGGCCCTTTAGGTCACAGCTGAAGCAGTTGCGGTCTATTTGGGGATGTTTTTTGTTTTTTTTTTTTAATTTTGTTTTTCAGTTTTTCGATGTTTCTCTTACAGAGAAGGAGAAAAGCAAGATGGGAAAAATAGCAGGAGAAAAGGCTTTTTTTTGAATAACATGCCACCAGAACTTCTGCATGGTAATAAAGGTATAAGATGCCATTTATTTAATTTGCTTACTGATCATGTTTGTGCTCTTTGTGTGTTTGGATTCAGGACTTCTTTTGGAAGCAGTTTGTTACTTTGCAGCACTTGCAGGCCAGAATTTCGAATGTAGTTTCAAAATCACCTCCTGGCTTTTATGTGTGCAATAACTTTGTGTTTCCTCTCAGAAGTATCTGCCAAAGCCTGTTGAGTACAAGCAGATACTTCTTCCATTTACTGTGAATTTTCTTAGCTAAATTACACAGTCTTCATTTGAGATTCCAGGAAAGTAAAACGGAAACATGGTGGATCTGCAGTGTTGATTTGCATCACTCTTCTCATAGTGTTTCCTTTTCTAAAGCTTTGTATGCAAGGGAAAACAAATTTGGTCTTTCCAGCTTAACATTCTGAAGTTCTATAAATCCACATTCTTGTTGCCGTCTGAGAGCAACCACACGTGTTATCACCTTGACAAACTTTATACCAGCATGCTCAGGGACTTCTGAAACCCCAGGGCAATTTCTGGAAGCAGTGACTTGGGTCACTTCCAAACATGAGGCGCTGTGCCGTGGGATGGGACCGGGAGAACTGGCTAAACTAGCATGGAAGCAAGAAATTCCAAGTGCTGATTTTCCCCCTGAATAACCCCTTGGGTTTTCAGTTACAGTAAACACAGCTTTTTTCTTAAAATAGTTGTGTAGCCATACACATGTTTGACCACATGACAGAAAGCTGAGGGCAGTCTGGGAGAGGATCAGCAGTGATTCTTACTGTTGCTTTCCTGAACCAACAGCACCTCATGATGAACTTGTAACTTCAGGAAGTTCTCAAAAGGAAATGCTGAGATGTCTGCTGTCCAGGAAAAAATATGGCCTTTTCCCTCCAGAACTGGCTCTTCAGCCATGCCAAAATAATCTTAGAAACAAAAGGCAAAAGTTTGAGATAGAAAATGGTGATCAGACAACAAACCCTGTGCCTAGAGGCAGTTAAGGACTAGATGGGCTAAAGGTTTCAGTTGATGTAATATTGAAAGGCAGCGTGGTTATTTGTTATTTGTTTGATGACATCTTTGGTAACTGATCACAGAAGATCGTTTCCACCCTTGGATGGTTTCTTTAAGTCACTTTTAGTACAGTTACTGCTTTCCATGATGGGTACTTGCTGGCAGGTCTTATGACTGAAACTGGTATTTCTTTCAGTCTTTCGTCTTGTGAATTCTACTGTGTGAACTTCACATATGCTGACCTAGAACAAAGGTGGAAAGCTTTGCTTTCTGTTATCTTACTGTTGGCTGGAAAACGTCCCAATCAGGCTTTTTTTGCTTTGATAAGGCTATATTTTTAAATCAGTGTTTGTAGTGCCACTCAGATGATTTTTTTTTTTTTGCTGTTGTTTGAAAGCAAGATTAGCCTGCAAGCACGCTGAATTTTTGAGCAGATAATTTATTATCTTTGATATTTGAAGTAGCTTGTCCTTGAACAAATGCAATGTTACATCATGCTGTTCATATCTAGGCCTTCTGTTTACAAGGTGCCATTTTTCTAGTCCTTCACTCAGCATCAGTTTTGTCACCTGTCTCATGGAAATATAAGAAATGTCTGTATTTGACACAGTATGATGTTGTAAAATGCTTAGTGCTTAGTCTCTTCTTTGTGAAGTAACTAAAATGTTTGGTTCTTACAATTCTTGGAAGAAATGCACAAAATGAGGCGTGCAAAGAATTTGTGTTAAATTAGGAGTGCTCAAGAACTGGGATGTTGTTGCTGAGCTTGCAAATATGCAGCTGATCACGTGGGTATCTTCTCCAAGCTGAATAAATTGGAAAGTGAGAGCAAGGAACAAATTGGTCACTCTGTGTCTGCCACTTTTAGATAGAGGACTTTGATGTTTTTGCTGTTGCAAAAAAAAATAGAGGTTTATGGCAGATCTTTAATGGGTTTTATTATTTTATGGAATACACCACCATGGAACTTGGAATTCAAGAATTCATTATCTCAATCCTTGCATCTTAATAATTACTGTGCAGGCAAATGTATGATGATGTAATTATTTGCTTTGTGTCCTTAAAGGCTTCTAAAAGCAAGTTGCAGGAGAGAAACAAGCAATTAGATTGTGTCAAATGTGGCTTAACATAACTTTCAGTTATACTCTTTAAAAATGTATTGTTGATTCAGTGCACAAAGATAATGTCTTAATTTTCAGGATCAATAAATTACAAGAGTAGACGAAGCTTACTTAAACTTGATTTTCTTTTCTTTCCTTAAATACAGTTACAATTGGAAATTCTTTTGCTGGTCTAGACAGGTCATTTAGATTAATTCAGTTTATTTTATTATGCACATAATTTAATGAGACAGGTTCGTAGTAGATTGAAGCAGCTCTCCATTCAGAAAATGCAGAGGCTGCAGAGGGTTGTCTTCCTGGGCTTGTTTATCCATCGGCTGGGAGCGAGGGTTCACAAAAGGTGAATTGTCCCTGCAGCTGCAGAAACAGAGCTGGACTTTTCAGTCTTGGCCCTCTTGGTTTTGTAGTCCCAAACTTGAACTGTCTCTGCTCTCTTGGCCGTGCAATGGCTGTGCTTGGTGTTAGACCAAAGTGGTCTGTGCTGGTCCTGCTCCAGTCCAGTTCCTTTGCTGTACTGGTCAGTTTGGGATGCGATGAAGGCTCTTGGGATGCTGTGAACCTCTGGGGTGTTGCAAAGTTTGTGTGCTTAGGGTATTTGTCAAAAAATGTGTTTTCATGGCTGGATAAATAACTTCATTATGTTTTTACACTTCTGACTAAATTTTTTTAGGGCTCCCAAAAGAATCTATTAGTAGGTCTCACAGTGTTTTGATTCTAGTGATAGTTACAGGCAGTGGAGGTTGAAGGTGGTGAAGTGTGAGAATTCTGAGGTGTGTGTGGTTCACATCCCTCTTGTTCAGCTCACTAACTCATTAACCAGCTCCTCTGCTCCCTACAACATGTCAGGGCAGTCAGCTGGGATGAGAATCCCTTTAGTAGCTCTCAGTGATGAAACTGGTGTGTGTTAAGGCTGCAGAGAAATTCTCTCTCCAGCCTGTACCTAAGGGGCCCTTCAGCAGCCTGTGCTGGCTGAAAAGAAAACTTCTCCAGGAGAGCAGAACTGCCCCTTGCATGGGTTGTTTCTGGGCTGTGCACTTGAACAATGAAACTGTTGAGTGGTTGTTTAATAGTGGAGCAAAAATGTTACCCATCTTTAGAGGTGGAAATAACTTGGTTTACATTCTCTTGTTTTGTTTTAAACAAGTGCTGTGCACCTTTTGTTACCCAGGTGGTTTAATGTTACTGAGCAGATAGCTGGGTGGGTTCTTTATTAGAATTGGGCTCTAAAGGGAGATACTTGTCCTGTCTTGAGGAGTCAAAGTTAATTTTGTTTAATTTTTAAGCAAACGGAATAGCAACCTTATACTGGAATGCAGTAGATATTTACAGATTTAAAGGAAATTCAATCATAGCATAAAATCTGACTTCCTAAAGCTTTTGCAAATTTGTGTATCACCTTAAAAGCCCCCTCAGAAATAGGCTGCTAGCTGTGTGCAGGTGCTCATGCTGTGGAATCTGTGTATGTGAGGAGTTGGTGGTAGGCATAAAAATATGGTTTCTTCTACTGTAGGGCTTTGCACTGGGTTAGTCACTGTCATCCTCCTGCTTTATTTGCAGTATAATTGCTGCAATAATTGTCTAAGAGTCTCTGTGAAAATTATTTACAAAATACTTTGTGCAGAGTGAATGTAAACCTGCATCTGCCAGGAGAGAATGAGTCCACAGAGTCAAAGCTGCCTTTGAGGAGGAAGATCTATGAACTTGCACATATAACTGTTTTTGCTGTTCTAGGGGTTTTCTCCAGTGATATTTTATGCTGTAACTGTCTTCATGTTCATAAGCTTCAGTGATCAATTTGCAGGGGTGGTTGCATTATGATGAGAAATACCCAAGCATCCTTAATTTAATCTTCAAAGAAGTGTTCCTAAATGATTAATTATGTATCTACTGACACTTGTGTGCAAAGCCACTGTGCTTGGAGTTATTGATTACTTCCCACCTTCTCTCTTACCAGTAAGATAAAACAGATCCCCAGGAAACAGCTAAGAAATAACTAGTCTTACAATACAGTACTGAATGATTTATTTTTTGTACAGTGTGGCTAGAAATGAGCTGATTTATCACTCCTGATCAAACCTAGCATTATGCATCATCCATGGAGAGGTGTGCACAGCAGAATTTTGTCATTTTTTACAGTCATGGGCCATGAAATAGTTTCCAAGGGAAGGTTACAAAGTCTGAAAAATGCTGTATCAGATGTTCTCTGGTGGAAAAATGTCTCTGATATTGAGTTAGTGTTAAGAAAGGAGAACATTTACAGAATTCTGTATGAATTTCAATGAAGTGTTTTGTATCAAAAAATATTAATCTGCTGGAATCAAGTTTCTTTGATCTGTTTGTTACATTTGAGGGAAGTTCTGCAAGCCAATATCCTTGGCTGTAGAACAATTTTTGGCTGAAGCGAAAGTGGGGAATAGCCATTGATTCCATAGTTAATTGAGATTATTCTGGGAGGATTTGTTCTGTCCAGATTCATCTTTACAATTTTTATGTTAAATAAATAATGTTTCTGGTAGCAGCACTGGAGCTTTGGGCTGGGACAGTGATTAGTGTGTGGGACAGTTACTGTCATTTGTTCTAATGCAGAAACAAGTTTTGTAGCATTTGCTCCTTTGAAAGCCAGACTTGTAGTGTTTCACTTGTCTCTTAATTCCAGTGAAGCATCACCAAAAAATTGGTATTTCTGAAAGAACAGAACGTGGTTCTGCCTGTCATAAATGGCTCAGCTCATTTGTTCCAAGCTAACCTTTCAGATGTTCAGTTTGTTGTCATCATTGTTTCAAGTGCTGGCACTGAACTGTCCCCAGGCCATTTAATAACTCCCAAGTACATAAAAGGTAGGGACAGCTGCAGTCTCCCAAGAAATGGAAAAGTGACAGTGGGCTGAGTGTTCAGCTGATGCTCCTCATTCAGCCTCTCTGCACTTTATTTAATATACTTGAGAAGGAAGTTGCCCTTCCCTTGCTGTGGTTGCAGAGAACTTTATCTTGCCAAGACATCTGGCAGATGGTATTACATTCCAACCTTGTACTAAGAAACAAAACTCACTTGGTAAAGAAAATCCTTTCCTGGGTTCTGCTGTCTGTGTGGCTGTTCTCTGGCTGAAGAGAATTTAAGTATGTAACAGTTAATCTAAATTGCCAATTAAATTTGCTTCTTGGCTAATTTTTGTGGATGTTTTAGATCCAGTGTTGCTGGTAACCTAATTTCATGAGTCAATTAAGATTCATCCTTGCTGAAGCTTTCATTCAGAGATGAAACACTGCAGTTTGATGTTTTCAGGAGATGTGTATGAATTAAACACACATGAATATTTATGTGTTGGTTCAAGTTATTTCTTTCTGTCCCTTGAAGTACTACAGCTATGTTTTATTTCAGCTGGCAACTCAAGAGATGATGGGGTTGGCTCTTACTCCAGCAGTCATGTTGTACACTGGGGGATTTTGTGTTCTTTTTTTCCCCATTTCTTATTTTTGCTGTTTTTTTGCAGGATGTGGATGTTTGATTTTCTTTTGGCTCTTTGGGAATCTCTTTCTGGACAGAAGGTACATCCTGAAGCCAGGATGTCACAGAATCACAGAATGGTTTGGGTTGGGAGGGACCTTAAAGCTCATCTCATTCCACCCCCTGCCATGGGCAGGGACACCTTCCACTGTCCCAGGCTGCTCCAAGCCCTGTTCAGCCTGGCCTTGGACACTGCCAGGGATCCAGGGGCAGCCACAGCTTCTCTGGGCACCCTGTGCCAGGGCCTCAGCACCCTCACAGGGAGGAATTCCTTCCCAATATCCCACGACCCTGCCCTCTGGCAGTGTGCAGCCATTCCCCCTTGTCCTGCCACTCCATCCCTTGGGAATATTCTCTCTCCCTGTTTCTTGCTGGCTCCTTCAGGTACTGGAAGGCCACAATTAGGTCATCCTGAAGCTTCTCTCCTCCAGGCAGAACAATCCCAACTCTTCTGGTTTCACCTGGTTTTAGCTCAAGACTGGAGCTGAGAGCACACTCAGGCCTGTTCAGAGAAGGGTTTGCTCACATCATTGTGCAGCTCCAGCTGGTGCCTTTCTCTTTCAGCCCAGGGTTTTAACTCTTTGAGAGAAGCTGTAGGAATCTCCTTCATCTTTGTTGCCTTGACTGTTTGTCCCAGAAAAGGGGACAAACCTTGGTTGTCCTCGTGTCCTGGGTTAGGACCCCACATCAGAAGGAATTTCCCCTAAAAACCATTTGGTAAAATTATCCTGGAATTTAGAGAAAGAAAAAAATATTTGAATGGGAAGGCTGGGACCTCCTGGGTCACTGCTGTGGGCCTTTCTGGTTGGAGAGAAAAAAATGGAATTCATATTCATGATAGAATTCATCTAGGCTGTATGACTTGGTAAAATGTATTGATTGATCCAAAATGACCCAAATCAAACAATGTACTTTTCAATGCCATCAAATGCAAGATCAAATAGCAAGAAAGATTAGGAAGCAATGATGGGCTCCAGGAGGTTATAATTTAGATTTATATTTCTGAAAGGAGGCAGTGAATTTGAAGGGATTTTTGAATTTGAAGGGATTTTTGAATTTGAAGGGATTTTTCATGTCCTTCCTTTTGCTGTCCCCAGACACGGAGGGTTTTGTGACACCTGGCAGAGCAATTTGGGGGAAATAAGGGACATTATCTCCACTAGTGGAGCTGGCATGATCCTTGTTGGGAGGCAGGACTCAGACATGCTGTACACACACTATGAGGGGGTTTAAGTGCATCAAGAGCTGTGGGTTCAGCAAACACCTGCAAATGAGATGGAGTCAGGAGACCAAGAGGAAGCTCTGGAGGGTAATTTGATGTGGTATCTCAATGCCAACACCTGCACCAGGTACTGGAGGCACCTTTGCTCTGATGGACACAGCACTTCCCACTGAACTCCTAGAACAGAGAGCTCCTAACAGGGGCACTTGGTGGGGCTGAAGTATGATAAATTCCCAAGGAAAACAAGATGCTGACAGTAACAGCAATTGACTGCTGGAGCAGCCTCTCCTGAATCCCTCAGGACTGCTTGCCTCTTTATTCAGGACAAAAAGGCTCCTGAAAAGTTCCCTCCTGTTCAGCCACTGCCATGGAACAGGCTCCAACTCTCTAAGGAGGTAGAAATCCTTCCACTGCTACACTTGGGAGATGAAACTCTGTGATCCCCATGGCCAGCACAGCCTTCTCCAGGCTCTGCTCCCTCTCACTCCAGGTAATGCATTCAGGCACAAACCCACACTCCTCTTCACCAATGCCTTTGGCACAGCTGCTTCCCTGGAACCAGGAAGGAAAATCTCATGCAGCCACTGTGATCTAATGAGAAAGGATTTCCCAGATCCTAGACCCACAAGAATTCCTGGGTACAAGATGTCCCTGCTGCATTTTAAAATAGGAATAACACAAGGGGGCTGTAATGCCTGACTGGTCCTGAGAGTATGAGCACCCTGGGGTGCTTATTGGGGTTGGAAACTTGTCTCCAGCCAGGAGAAGATACATCCAGCCATGGGAAGTCATACTCTTCCAACACCACTTTTACACTCACTGTGCCTCAGCCTGCCTTTGAGACAAGTGTTTCAAGTTCCTTTTCTAAAATTGGAGGGGTTTTCCTGCCTTTGGGATGAATTCTGCTGAAGATAATAGAAGCAGATTTCACTTTCTGACCTTAATCCTTCTGTCTCTTCCTGGCAGCTGGAGCAGGTTGTGCCCAGGAGCTGGCAGAAGGAACCCTTGGCTGTGACAAGACAGGAACAAGATGTGAAAGGTGCCAAGGATGAGGCATCTATATATGATAACAACTTGTTAGTGCTTTCTTTACAATTATTTCATTCCCCTTTTCCCCTCACTCATCTCCTCTTTTACATTTATTTTGCTTTTTCTCTTTCTGCTTCTCTCTTCCAGTCTCATTTTCCCTTCCCTCTATTCTGTCTTGCATGTATCAGCCTTTCCTGCCACAAATCAACCCTATTAGAAGCTCCAAAGGGATTCTTTCCAATGGCCTCCCTTTGTGAACTCTGCCTTTTTTTTCTTTTTAATCTGCAGTGTTCCACATTACATTGCCATTGATTTAATAGACCACCATGAATTTTACTGCCTGTCAAACAACAGCACAATTATTTTGAATTCTATTGTGGCAGAGCTTGACACCCAGCTCTGGATCACCTTACACTTTTCACCCTTGCTAGAGTGCACTTGAAAATCTGGGATAATGTTATGTGTGATTCCAGGATGGTATTTGGTGGCATTGTTTTAATTCAGCATTTTAGGGATTGAAAGATTTGGCAGCTGATGGATAAGGATGGTCCCACTTACCTGATCTGGAAATGACACATGGAATGTGGAAGTTATTACAGGGTGTTAAAAACCCAAACCAGTTCTGGTCTTCCCTCTCACTGCTCCCAGCCCTGAATAAACAAGATGGGAAGAAGCTCTGTTGGTTCCTTGGGCATGGGCTGATCCCAAAAGCTTCCCAAGCAGGATGCTGAGTCCTCTCTTGCTGGCCATTAATGGGTTGCTCTGGAAAAAGGCTGGATCCACGTGCCCGGAGGCACATTCCCCATGGAGAGGCAAAAACTGTCTTTGAGTACTTTGAGAGCTGATGTTGGCACTCACCAATGTGCAGCAGATTTCTTACATGGAACGAGTGGATTACAGCTGTATCCAAATAAAGAAAGGATTGGTTCATCCAGGATGAATCAACTCTTTGTATCCTTGTTTAAAGAGCTCTTTCTATCATCTTGAGTGCCTAGGATAAATTGCTTTCCTGATGACAGGGATAACAGGTTGGGTCTGTGTTGTCCCAGGGGCTGCACATGCAGGAAAGCTCCAACTCTGACACTGAATATGCTAAGGAATGATATCCTGGGAATATATTAAGGAATGGAAACAGGTTTGTTGGTGAAAGTTTGGACTCAGAAGATTAAATGGCTTACCAAGGACAAGAGTGAGTCTGAGTTGTGCCTGGGACCTGTTTCCAGTGTCCTAAAGTTTTATTCCATGATGTTTTCCCATCCCTGCTGAACGTGGTCCTTCCCACAAAGAAGTGTCCTCCTCAGGGTCTGAGGCAGATGGATTTGGATTGTGAGTGATCCCAGAAAGCTGTTTTGATGATCCAGATTGATTATGGACTTTTCCTTTTACAGGACTTCCCTGTTCCCAGGAGATCTCCTGGTTGTGTTAAGGGTGTAATGTCAGGGTGTGAGGATGCTCATCCTTGCCCACCCCTGAGCTAGGGCTTTGGGGGAGGTTTGCTCCACCTGTTCTTGCAGTGGAGAAGGTTCATTGTCTCCTCTCAGGAAGCTGGTGGGTGATGCACACATCTCGCTGGTCTCCATCACACACAGGGCTCAGATTTGTTCTGTTACAGACAAAATTTGTCCTGTTTTTGGTTCAGGGTGGGAAATTCATGGCCTGAATAAATCTCCCAGGGAACTCCTGCAAGATGTGGTGGCTCTGCAGTGCATATGCTGGGAACCTGGCAGAGCAGGCAGGTCTCTGTGCTTTATGGCCTGTGCAGAAGCAGGATTGAGCCCAGGTCTGAAAAATTTAAAGTTTAAAAGGGCCAGTGCCCTCCTTCCCCAGCATTGTGACAAATATGCCTTGTGATCCATTGTGGAGATCCCAGTCAGCCAGAATAATTAGGTGGCAACTCAATTTATTGCCTGCAGCCCTCTAAAGCTCAGGAAGTGCTCTTTCAGCCCTCAGCTAGTATTTAATCAACATATCATAACTTTCATTAAGCCTAAATGCAATGCTTCTGAGATACTAAATTTGAAGTGCTTCTGAAAACCAGGGCTGTTTTTTGTTTGATTTACATATCACAGCACCATGCAAAATGGGACCAGGGTGACAAGGAGCCTGCATTACAGGCTCAGGAGGCTCCAGGGAGTCTTGTCCTGCTCTGACACCTCTCATACATCACCAGGTACCAAGAAGGTGGGAGAGGGGCTGGAAAATTTTTGAGGCTCTTAATTATAGATGAAGAAACGGAGTTGCAGTGCCAGTGGTTTCACCTGAGCAAAGGGCACCTCTGGGTCCTTGCAGAGGTCCACAGGCAGGGGAAAATGCTCACACCTTTCCCAGGAATGAAAAGAAATGCTGTGTCCATATGCTGAGCTCTCCTGGGCGTCCCATGACACCTCCCTGGGAACATTGTCCAGGGCCCATGCCTGGAGGGGCTGACAAGCCATGTGGATGTGGCACCTGGGGACACAGGCCAGTGGGGCCCTGGCAGTGCTGGGGGAATGGCTGGACTCTGATCCTGGAGGTCTTTTCCAGCCCAAAGAAGTCTTTGGTTTGGACACCTCCTTTACCCTCTCACATCCAGTGCTCCTCAAAGAGGACTCCATCCCTGAGTCCCCTGCTCCTGCACACGGGCAGAGAAGCTCTGCTTGTGCCTCCCTGCTGAGCTGCCCTCGCCAGCTTCTGAGCTGGGCAATTCCAGAGGCACCCAGCTCCAAGTGCCCAGCATGGGTGGTTGCAGTTTGGCTTGGCCAATTTGTGCCCAAATCACAGCAGTTCCTGCATTGGCCAAAAAATCCCCTTGTGACTGGTGACACCAGCTTGCCTGGGCTGAGCAATGGGACACCCATGTCCAGCTGGGATGGATGGGGAGGGTGAGGGAGACACAATCACACCCTGGTTTCTGTCTCTGCAAGATTCCCAGGAGGTTTGCCAGGGACTGTAAAACTTTGGCAAGTGCTGGAGATTGGCTTAAAGTGCTAAAGACAATATTTAAACCCCATGGAAATTCTAAAACAAGGATGTTATTAAAGTGGAATTAAGGACAAAGGAGTTGCTAATATCTACAAGAAAAGGGAGAATTGAGACTTTTTGGGTTTAAAATAGTATTAGAATATTAGCTGAAACCTAGAAATAAGGTTTATCTGTAAAACATTGTCTCTAAGAAGGTTTCAATTCATGGAAGAGATAATAACTTGATTTCAGACATCTCATAACACGTTCCCTTGTGCCAGGGCCATCCTGGAGCTGGGAGAGCAGGGTGCTGTGTGTTAGTCTAAATCATAAGAGCCGCTCAAATGGCAAGGGACAGGATTAAATCCCAGCATAAATACCCTTTGGAAGGAATATGAATCCTTGTGCCTCAAGGAAAAAGCCAAATTCAAGTGAGAATAAGAAAGTTTTGAAAGGAAAAGCTCAATTTTGAATAAGGAATTTTTAACCATGGTAAAACTTTTTTATTGTCTGGCTGGTTTCTACCCAGGGAAGGCATAGAGGAGCTATTTTTTAATCTCAAAAAATAAAGATTTTCAGAGCATAGTATTCCCTCCTTACTATGTTCTGAATGTGAGTTAGTTGTGAATGTTTTTACAGTTATGGTACAGTTCATGTTTTACAGTCAAAGACTCTGCCTTTGTTTGTTTGTTGGGTTTTTTGTTTGTTTGGTTGTTTGGTTTTTTTTTAAACACTGATGTAGTGGTAAAATGAGGAACTTGAGCAGGGTAGAGTTGTATCCTAGGCTTGCCTGGAGGCTGATGGTCTGGCCTGGTACAGGTCTGGCCCTTGGCCATAACTCAATTGTTGAGGCACAAAAGCTGTGGCTCCCAGGATGTTGCCATGGCCAGCAGGTCAAGAGAAGGGGTATTCCTTCAACAGTGTGAGGACACATCTGGAATACTGTGGGCAGTTTGGGGACCCCAGTACAAAGGATGCTGCCAAACTGGAGCAAGACCAGTGGGGACCAATAAAATGGTTGTGGGGTTGGAGCCCAGAACAGATGGAAGGTACTGGGACAGAGGTCTGGGAGAATTTAATTCTTTGGAGATATTTACTATTTGGCATTTTCTTCTTTGAGGTTCATATAATCCCAGAGAGGGTTGGAAGGGACCTTACAGCTCATCCTGTTCTACTCCCTGCCATGGGCAGGGACACCTTCCACTATCCCAGGTTGCTCCAAGCCCCATCCAGCCTGGCCTTGGACACTGCCAGGGATCCACAGCTGCTCTGGGCACCTGTGCCAGGGCCTCCCCACCCCCTGAGGTGGTTAAATTGTGTAATTATTAATTTGTAGGTGTGAAGGTTAAACAGCATCTGAGTTTTCCTTGAATAAATGACAGGTCTCTGTGATGAAATCAAAAATGTAACATTTCCACAGCTAAATGACAGCAAAGAACTGTTACTCCAGGTCAGTGGGTACCTCAGGGGAGCACAAACCTTCCCCACACACAAAAAGCATTTTAGTGTTTCTCGCACCAGAAAGGCTTTTCTGGCCCCAGCTGCCTCCAGACCCAGCATTTTACCCCATTGCAGGGGTGGATCTCAGGCTGGGGCTCCTCTCAGCAGAGCATTTTCCAGATAATCCCAGACTTTTGATGGGGAAATTGCCAAAGCTGCTTGGAGGCTAGATGTAACTTTTAACACTTTTAACACACAAAGCAATTCCTGCCTTGGTTTCCCTGGCTGTCCAGAGGGCTCCCCTCAGTGTGCTGGCAGTGGGAGAGCCTGCACTACTCCAGCATTCAGGAACGTGAACTCCTGGGCAGTGCTGGATGGAAGGCTCATCCCCGGGCTCCCCTGCACGGAGGGCAGCCCCTGGCTGGGGACAAGGGCAATATCACACACAGAAACTCCTTCTTGGGACTAGGCACTACCAACTCCCCCCTGGTATTGCTGCTACTGCTTTATTAAAATGCATAAAGCAGCCAGAAGCAAAGACACCAATAAATTCTTCTGTAAAAGCAGAAATGTTTTTTTCCAATGGCTCCCCTAACGCTAATAATCACAGCTCTCTTATGTGTACTTGACTCTGGTTAACCTTTTTCTGGCACTTTTTAACTTCTCCAAGTCAGGTACTAATATGGAACTAATGTGGGGTTTATTTTCCCTATAGGAATAGCAGAAAGAGCACTGCACATTAGCGTAATCACGCCGGCTCCTTCCAGAAACTGCAGGACTTTACATCAAAGCAGCCGCATTATGGCACAGGAAAAGAATTTAATAACAATTGGGGGACTAAGCATTTTTTTAATGTTAAGGGGGTTTTATTGAATATTAATCCTATAAAATGCTCCTGAAAGTTGGCAGAAGGAAAACTGATGTCCCAAATAGTTACCGTGGCCTTCCACAGTGCCGGCCTGCAACTGCAGTGTAATCAGAATTCATCATGCCATTAGCAGAAGGACAACAGGAAAGGAGACACTTCCTCCTGCATCCTGGGGCTTGAACAACCAGAGCTGTGAGAACAGGCTCAGCATTGACAGCCTCAGCCAAGCTCTCAAAGTTTACATGGTTTTGGGTTCAGAGCTTGCAGTTTCTTTCAATACAACTTGATATTTGCACTCTCGATTTTTTTCTTCTGCTAAAGATTTCCATTATATTTTCCTCTCTGAGGGGGTCAGAGGTGCTGGAAACAGGTCTGTAGTGAAAAGGAACAAGAAGCACCCAGAGTTTTTTTTTTCCCCCCTATTTGTAAGTGCTGGATGCTTTCCTTTGTCTTTTCCTTTTTTTTTTTCCAGGAGGAGGTCACTCCACTGCCCGGCATGGCTGCAGCCATGCTCCAGCCACATTGATCCCCGCCCTGCTGAGCTGCTGGAGAAACAGGAATTCATCTGGCACCAGCAGGGGAAAGACAGAGGGAAAAATGAAGGGAGAAAAAAAATGAATAAATAAATAATTCAGGCAGAGGATGAATACTTGAACAAAGCAGGGCCTGTGTGCAAGGGAATGCCTGGCTGCTCTGGAGCAGAGAAGAGCACCAGCCCACAAAGGTGCACGCTTATCCAGGCAGAATCAGTGCTCCTGAGCAGAGCTGTCCCAAGGCACCACCTGCACACACAGCTGGGACCTGCCCCCACCCTGGAGCTGAGTGCCTGGCACGGACCCTCCTGTGGGCACATGCCCAGGTTTGTGCCAGCCAGGGCAGCTGCTCCTGGATAGACACTCAGCACAACTCCTTTCCCAAGTGTCTCATGGCCCCCATTCCAGGCCTTAGGATTTTCAGAGCAACTTCTGAGGGCCACCTCGGAGGGCTGGGCAAAGGACCCACATGTGGAAAAGGCCCTGTGCTTTAACCTCTGTCTCAAATACCCCTTTTCTCTCTTCTTCTCGAGCTAAGTTCTCAAGGGGTGGTATTTTCCCACTGCACATGCCAAAACAAGGTCAGGAGCACAGAAACCACTTGTGCAGAGCCTGATGCTGGAGGGCAGGGCAGCACAGAGCCCACAGGGGCCCCCACACTCGCACAGTGCCTTAAGACACACTTGGTGTTAGTTTCTTGCTCTGGGATGCCTCCAGCTTCTCCTTCACTGGAAAAGGAAACTCGTTCATTATGTATCACACCAGTGTGTTAACAGCTCACGGCTGAAATGAAGCAAGTGCAGAAAAACACTTTCATCACCGTTTCCATCTCCCCAGCTGGGAGTTTGCTGGCACTCGGTGGAGGCGTTTTCCCACCCGTTTCCCATACAGATACCCCACGACAATGAGTGGAAGAGTGACTGACCAGGTGCAATGCAGAAGATCAGTGTTCCCCCAGTCCCAGAGCCATGGTCTGTGCCATGAGCCCTGCTGTCACCGTGAGCTGCTGCCCTGGTGCCTTTGAGCAGCCCTGGCCCCGCGGCGCTGACGCCCGCTCGACCTGTCAGGAGCATCGAGGCCGGGGCACAGCAAAGAACACATTAATAAATCTGGATATCAGTGTTTTATCTATGTGGTCTTGAAAGTTTACGAGCATTTGGCTTTGTTTTACACCAGACAGCTCCACGCTGCTCCGGAGCAGGCTGCCAGATGTGCAGCATTTCCCTCTGCAGCCTCATTGCCTGCGACGGGTCAAGTCCAGCAGGAGCCTCCTGGGGAGCCCCACTGCTCCCCTGCTGCCCTGCAGCTCCTCTGGGCACTGCTCTCCCAACAGGCTGACCACACTCGTGACCTCTCTGGGAGTTCCTGTGCAGACAAGGGGCTGCTGCCACCCAGCATCTGCACCTGGGATGCAAAATTGTGTTTGAAACATCTGAAAGCCCAAGCAGGAGGGTGCTGCAGTAGGGAGTGAAGGTGTGAACTCCATGGGGATCCTGGGAGCTGCAGAGGCAGTTTCCATTCATATCCATGTACAGGTTTCTCAAGATAAAAAAGTTAAGCTTGCACCCATGCAATATCAAAAAAAATCTGTGTGCTGTCAGGTGCCCACAGGAATCTCTGCACATTTGGCGTTTGGGACTGGTGGGAACATCAAATGGTTCTGGATATCTCAGCAGCACCCAGCAACCCAAAGGCAGCGGGTTGGTGGTGTTGGTCGTTGTGGTGGGGAAAAAAAATCATCCAAAGGGTGATTGCCATCTTGGCAATCTGTTACAAAAACCAGCCCAAGGGAGAGTTCTTGCCCAAGTGTGCCACACAGCCCAGCTGAGTTACAGAAACAACAAACCCTCAAAAGCTGCCGACCGCTGAGTAGTTTAAAGTTGCTGCAAGGCAATTTTTTGGCAAGTGGTCATATAATTGTTTGTTCTGGACATCTGCATTGACTGCAGGAGCAGTGAACACAAGACTGTAGGAGTTTTGCTTACATGTGGAACAGAAGGCAGTGAATGGCCTCTGTTTCCTAGCAGTCTGTCCCAGCTTGGGCTCAATGACAAGAAATCTCTATTTTCAGAAATAAACTTTAGTCTTACAACAGGTGGCTTAAGGCAAAAGCAGGTGTTGACTATTGCCCTTTTCATGAGGCCTTCAGAGATGCCCAGTCCCAGGCTGCTGAATGCCTCAAGGAGAGGAGGGGGCTCTTGGATTGGCACATCCTGTGAGCAGACCCTGGATAGGGGCAGGGAAAAGCCTCCATGGATATGTGCATCCATGGAATGCCAGCATCTCCAAACTGCCCTTTCCAATGACTGCTCTAGGGTAACTTTTGTTACAAGGTACACCTTTTGTTATACCTCCTTATGTTACAAGGAGTGAAAAGAAACAGGACTTTAATACAGTTGTGGATGTTTGAGGTGTCAGTCACTGACAGAAGAAGGCAGATATCAAAGTCTCAGCTGCCCAGACTTTGGACAGCAAGGAGTGTATTCGATGTATTAGGACCAAAAGAAATTCCAAGAACTGGTTTATTGTTGGGTGGATATGATTATATTATTAATAAAGAAGCAGAGACAGGGCAGAAGTGGTCAATAAACATTTTGTTAGGGAACTCAGCCAGTGCACTCAAATCAGATGAAGACCGTGAACCCATCAGAGAATTTCTTGGTGCAGGGAGCACTAAACAGTGTGAAATCAAACAGCCTCTGGGTGCCTTGTGCTCCTACACTGTAAGGGAATTGCCAGGAGAGATCCCTAATCTGTCAATAGGAATGGAGAAAAGTTACCAGAGCAGGAAAATTGTGGAATTCTGGAAATGCTGCTGATTATATCCATACTCAACCAGAGCAAGCAGGACTTGTAACTGCAGGTTACTTAACCTGACATCAATCTCAGCAGAAAGTCAGGGAAGTTAATATAGAATTTGATCAATAAAATATTAGAGGATGGGAATAAAATTAACTCAAGTCACAAATGTTTTGTACAGAGTCTTGTTGAGCAAACATTGATTTTTTTTTTTTTAGGTTTCATAGTGTTGTTTCAATTGACTAACTCAGAGTCAGAGCCTTTGGACAAACAGGGCTGCTCCACGCAGCAAGATCTTCCCAGGATGTTTCCTGCCCTGGCCTCAGGTGACCAGCGACAGCAGGTGACTGTCCCCAGTGCAGGGGCTGAGATATGGCCACCAGACAGCACAGGGGTTATCACAGCCCAGCCAGACCCCCACTAGCACAGAGAGCCTCCTGCCGTTGGCTTGAGGGCAGCAAATGCTGCCCTTGACTTGGGCTGATCCTCTCACTGAATCACAGCATGGGGCAGGGACCACGCCGGGTCACCTGGTCCAACCTCGCTGCTCTAGCAGGGTCATCCCAGGGGCACAGGATTGCATCCAGATGGTTCTGGGATATCTCCAGGGAGGGACACTCCACAGCCCTGGGCAATCTGTTGTTGCAGCCTCAAGCAGACCTCGGAGTGCTGGGTTGCACCATGGACAGAAATGCATGGTGAAACCTAAGAAAATTGGAGCTTTGTCACCTAGCAGCAGCAGGGAAGCCTCCCCAGAGACTCTCCTCAGAGGCACCGCTCCCGCCCGTGCCGCCCCGCGGACCACAAACGCCGCGCCACACCGCAGCCAGTCCCAGGGGACAGCAAGAAGCCAAACAGGAGTTTGGCCTCCATCCACTGAAAGCAGGGGCTCCTCTGTAAATGCTACAAGGTGTTCCCATCCCACGTTATGGCCAGACTCCAATTCGTGCAGAAGCTGAAATAATGGCTTTTACTAAAGGAGGCCGAGGCCAGCCCTTGGCTCGCTCCTGCCTGAGCTTCCAGAGGAGCAGGGGAGTGATGCTCACTCACGGGATGCTGGAGCTGATGGAGCCAGAGAGCTGAGCTTCCACTTGCTCAGGTAAACCCAACTTGAGCCAAAACTTTATTGAAGTTAAATGAACCTTGCACAGATTTACAAGAAGTGACCAGAGAATGATTAAGCTGCTTATTCGAAAGGCAAGGCAGAGCGAGCCTGCTGCCCTCAGGTAGCACCCTGTAACGGGACAGTGAGCCTGGGCTGGCACTGCGCTCTGCAGCAGCCTCACCTATGGGCAGCACAGGAAGGATAATCACCTGCTGGAAAGCTGCAATACTCATCTGGGCCTCCAAAGCCATTCACTACCGCCTGGAAAACAGGGAAGGCTGGGGGGCAGCCAGGGAAGCCCTGAAAACACCAAGTGTGGGGTACCGTGGTGAGCCATGCCCTTGCTGGACACGAGAGGAGGCAAAACTCAGCAAGGGCTGAGTTGTGGCTGGGTTTTCTTATTTAAGAGCATTTTCTGATGCTGCAAGGTTATCCAGTCATTTAAACCACGGCACTTTCACTGCACCCCCTATTGCCGGTCTATCCGTAAGTTATTTAATAATAAAAAATAAAAACTCCTCTGGAATCTCCATCTCTTCATTCATCCCTTTCACCACCAGCCTGACACAAGACACCCACTCCCAAACAGGCACAAACCCCCACAAAACGAGATCCAGCAATTGCAAGATTCAACTTCAAAGGCATTAAGAGACATAACATTTTATTTGCCTTCTGCTTTTTAACTTTTGGGGTCCACTCAGGTAATGCTTTTGAATTTTTAATTAAAAATAAAATCAAGGCTGCTTCTGCTGTCATTTCACTTTGAAGTTGGACATTTAAATATAAAATCTGTTACCTGAAGACTCTGCTAAAGCTATGAGTTTAGGAAAACTGCCCAAAACATATGTCTCAGCAGATCTGGACACTTATTATGGTTTGAGCTGGTTTTATTTTGCCTAAAACTCTTCCTGTTCATTCTTTCAGCAATTTTAAAGTCATTTTGATTTCCATGCAGTTTTTCTTTTTGCATTTTAAATTTAAATCAGAATCATAGGATCACAGAATGGTTTGGGTTGGAAGGGACCTTAAAGCCCATTCCATACCACCCCCTGCCATGGGCAGGGACACCTTCCACTATCCCAGTTGCTCCAAGCCCCATCCAGCCTGGCCTTGGATGCTTCCAGGGATGGGGCAGCCCCAGCTGCTCTGGGCACCCTGTGCCACAGGGAGGGATTTCATTAAATTTAAAGCATGCATTTGCTATCATGGGGACGATTTGCCTCCATTTCCATCCAGTCCCAACCCCCTCCTCGCTCAGCCCCTTCCCACTGTGACAGCTCACATGTCCAGATGGACCACAGGAGATGGTTCCATTGACACCTGGGGGAAGAGCAGGGCCAGGGGCTGTGCTTTCCTAGCACCTTTGCAGCCAGGTGGGAATTGGTGCCCACCTTGACAAAGCCCTGCAGGTCCCGTGGGCCCCTCCCCAGGCAAGCAGAGCTGGCAGCTGTGGCTGTGAGAGCGAGCACAAGCCTCCAGTGTTCCCGCTGCCTCCTGAGCTCAGCAGCACACCAGCACCCGGCAGCAGCGCTGTAATGGGATCCAGCAGCAATACACCCTTTCTGCTGGGGGACTGCTGTATTTCATTGCTGAAAGAACTCAAAACTTTTGAAGCCTCTCCTTAATTTTCAATGAAAAGCATTTGGTTCCAGGGTGACAGACGAGGCTCTTAAGAGCTGTTACCACCTGAGGTAATTATAAAATGACGGAAGGGAAAGGGAAAAAAGCAGGTGAGTGCCAGATTAACACTCAGAGTGTTTGTGCAGGGCCACAAAGGCACTTGCACGGCTGCCTGTGCGAGAGCTCAGCTACAACAGCTTCCAGTTGGAAAGAAAATTGAAGGAGGGTGGAAGTGAGGAAAGAAGGAATTGCAATTAAAAACTGAAGTGAATTCCAAAATAACATATGAACTGGAATGCTACAAAATACTTAAAAAAAAAAAAAAGGAAAAAGGAGACTTTTATAGCAAACTGAAACCAGCCCAGATTGGAAAGAAGAGTCAAAAAAACTCGTGCAAACTTGGGGCTGGCTCAGGCCCCAGGAGCTGGAGGAGGGCTGTCCTCTCCCTGGGAAGCAGGTAAATCTCAGCAAATTGGAATTTCACTTTGACACTTCACTTAATATACTCTGTGTATAACTAGGGGGAAAAAAATTAAACCAAGACAAAACCAGGCAAACAGGCTGAGCAAAGCCCTATGAAATGAAATGAAATGAAATGAAATGAAATGAAATGAAATGAAATGAAATGAAATGGTTCCAGTGGTAATAATTAGCTCTTTAACTACAGAATCCCAGAATGGTTTAGGTTGGAAGGGACCTTAAAACCCATCCTGTCCCACCCATGGCAGGGACACCTTCCACTATCCCAGGCTGCTCCAAGACTCGTCCAGCCTGGCCTTGGACACTTCCAGGGATGGAGTGAAACCCAATGAAGTAAGAACACACAAACCTTACAAGAAACATCTGGAGTAGAGGCACAATCCTTTGGTAAGAGATAAAACACAGCAGCTCTCAGTGAGGAGAGGTGAGCCCGAGGTGGGACCACGCACTGAGTGACTGAACAGGGCAGATGCAGCAGACAAGGGGCATCACCAAGTTCAGCAGCCTTCAACTTTGGATACCCTGCCCCTAAATTTAAATTAAACCAGAATAAAATGCAAGATTACTAGCCTATAGGTCCACGTAATAAATTCCTCCTGAGTTCTGCCTGCTGCCAGCAGAGCGTTGGAAGCAGCGCACGCAGGAAAGTTTGGCCATTCCGTGTATTGAGTGGGCGCGCCCCGTGCCAGCCGCCAGCGCCCACGGACACCAGCTGTGCCCACCCGTGCCAGCCCGGAGCGGCGTGCACGGGGGCTGATGGCAAAGAAAGGGCCTTTAAGAAACCAGCAGCATCATCTAGGGCTCTGTCCTCTTTATTTTTTGATAGAAGCCTTTCACTATATGGAACTAATTATCGCCATCTGCCGTCCCCGGTCTTATATTTCCTCTCTCACAGCTCATTCTTCAAAAACTCAGTAGCTTCCTCCCCTTACATTTGTAAATGCTGTTGACTATGGATAAAATCCATGTTTACTTTGTATTCAGGGCCCATAGGAAAGCTTGTTTTAATCATCAACAGATGTTACATTCTGCTCTGCTGTGCTTGGCACACAACTTCAGAGGGAAATAAAAGAAAAATCTTTATTTTAAATTTAAATTGTAGATTGTTACAGACTAAATAAAATGCCAAATTGTTATTGGAAACAACATGGCCACTGTAATAACTGTAACTGACATTTACTTTTTACAATTAGGGTTTTTTTTTCTGGTGCTGTATAACACAAGATGGTTTCCACATTTTGCAAAGGACTTTCCCTTTGCTCTGAAATGATTTGCAATCAAGCCACAGACATTTGTAATTTATTTTTATTTAATACTTTCCTACGAGCTTATGAAATACTGGGATTATTATGCTATATACAGTAGATAGTTTTTGAATACGTACTCTCCCTCCGGACTCATATTTCAATACACATTATCCCCTTGAACTCATTTATAAACACCCATTATTCCCCCAGACCCCGCTATAAACATGGAATATCTCCACGGACTGTTCCAGCCTTATGGTCCTTTTTATCTCTGGCTTCTTTCCTATTGCTGTTCACCTTTGATGTCCTCCCCGCTCTCCCCCGGGGGCGCGGTGCCCTCCCGGGCCGCGGGCAGCGGCAGCCGCGGGCTCGGCCGCTGCTCCCCCCTGGCTCCAGCCCCAGCTCTGGAAGGGCCGAGCTGGCGGCAGGGCTGGCTCGGGCACCTGCTGCGCGCCTGGGGATTGCGGCGTGCCGACATCCCTGCCCCTGGCATCCCCCGCCGCTGGCATCCTTGCCCCTGGCATCCCCCGCCGCTGGCATCCCCTGCCCCTGGCATCCCTGCCCCTGGCATCCCCCGCCGCTGGCATCCTTGCCCCTGGCATCCCCCGCCGCTGGCATCCCCTGCCGCTGGCATCCCTGCCGCTGGCATCCCTGCCGCTGGCATCCCCCGCCGCTGG
>JAYDZK010000070.1:9888235-9914933 GCA_034509185.1 Euphonia xanthogaster | reverse complement strand
GGACACTGCCAGGGATCCAGGGGCAGCCACAGCTTCTCTGGGCACCCTGTGCCAGGGCCTCAGCACCCTCACAGGGAAGAATTTCATTCTAATATAAAATGTAAACCTGCCCTCTGTCAGTTTGAAAATTCATGTTCTCCCTTGACCTTGTAATGAAAATGTTTTTCATGAGGAAGGTCCTGAGTGACTTTTTTTTCCCTTCTTCCTTTTTCTTAATTGCTTGTGATTTTTCTCTTTTTATGTTAAGAAACTCAAATGATTTTAAAATTTGCTGTGGAAATGCACAGCCAACAAAACCTTGTTAGGTGAAAAAGCTGATGAATGTGCTAGTTCAGGAATTCTTTGGTGGCACTCTCAATTCCAGGATATTGAGCTCCTACCACCCCACCTGCTCGTGCTGGTGAACCTCTGGGGTTTTTTAATGACTGCTTATTGATTCTGTACTTCGTTTTACTTTACTTGCTTCTGGATTTCACAAATAGATTCAGTATCTGTGTAATGAATGGAACCAAATGTTTTATATATCATGTAGAGCTAGAACATGTACTTTCAAAGCAAAAAAAAAAAAAAATTAATTTAGCAGGGTGATGTCAGCAAAGCTTTCCAGAATTGCTGCATGATGAGAAACTTCAGCTTGAGGTCTGGAGCAAAAAGGCACTGCAGCTGTCCCCAGCCAGCTTCAAACCTGAGCTTGCTGAGCCACATTCCAGCCCAGTGAGCCACTCATTGTAAATGCTGCTCTTTCTATAGAAATGTAAATGTTTCTTTAAGGAGGAGTAACTTTTGGTTATCCAGCTGGGTCTTTGTTGAGGATTAACCTGGAAGAACAAGTTAGGATAGAGGAACTAGTCAAATTAATTTAGGGTAGTTACAGGTTTAAACTCTTACAGGGGTACAAGTTTTTGGGGTTCTTTAATTGATGTATAAGTTCCTAGGATCCAGGAGCATGGTTGAAATAAGTTGGTTGTTTTTGTTACTTTTCTCCTGAGAAATGAAATTTGAGAGGGAACAAGCCTACGAAGTGACAAATTTGAGGGATTACTAATTTCCCAAGATAAAGGCAGTGGGTTCCCACACACTGGATTTGGAGAGCAGCCTTGAAGGTGGAATGTGCATCTCCTCTCAGAGAGATGCTCACATGCATGTCACAGAATGCCTGGAGCACATTAGGCAGTTTATAAAGTGATTTATAAAGTGATTTGCAAAGTCTTGCACTGTTGTTGTCCTGGTTTTAAAAATAAGTTCAAGTGGGAGGAAACGGTTTAAAATAGGAATTGTGCAGAGTCTGGGACTGGTGTATTTCTGGAAGGGAATTTGTGTGCCTTCTACTGCTGGGGACTGTGACCTTGTAGGGGACACTGTGACCTGCAGAGAGCTTTGCATGCAGAGCGTGTTATTGGCAGCCACATCAGCTGGGGCTTGTCACTGCCGAGGGACAGGTTCAGCTCTGTGCCTGACAGAGCACTTTGTGTGACCAGGGACAGGTTCAGCTCTGTGCCTGACAGAGCACTTTGTGTGACTTTGTTATTCACAAGCACTTTGCTCGTCCTTGGTCATGGGCCCTGGCTGGGACTGTGGCTGGTGTGAGTAGTTTGTTACACGCTCTGCATCAAGGCTGTGGAGAAGGGAGTTTGCTCCTGAGCTCCTCCTGAAAGGTGTTCAGGAGCTGCCCTTTCTGTTTGTTCCCTCTCCCGTGACAGATCTAGTTCTGGAAGGCAGGAATTCTGGAATTCTGAGTCATCCCTCCCCTCTGTAGAACCTATTTCAAGGTGTGCTGTGGATGTGTTCCTGCAGTTTTTACTTCAACTGCATGCTTTGTTTTGTCCTTTGCATTTGCAAAATCCTCATGTCCTTTAAGAAAGGGGCTGTCCATGGTCATCAGTCAGGAATGTGTGATCCTCTCTGATGAACTATGAGAATTTAGAGGAGTTTTAATGGTTATCACAGTCATAGGATGGTTTGGGTTGGAAAGGGCCTTAAAGATCATCTCATTCCATCTCCTGCCATGGAACATAATAAATTAGTTCATACCAATCCATAACCTTTAAATATGAGGAAGTAGATAAGCTTTGTTGCTTATCCTGTTAACCACAAAATCCATACTGGTTGTGGCCAGGGGTGTGTTGTCATCATTAAATGAGAATTTTCCAGCTCTCTTAAGGTGCCTGTACTTGCAGCTTTTCCCTGTTATTGATAAGATGGTTTGGGGAGTGCATCTGGGCTGAGATCCCCAGGAAAAGCACATTCCTGGGTGTCTGTCTTGGGCACCCAGGCCCAGCCCCTTGGCCCACTAAGATAATTTTAGCCTGTAAAGCAGCAAACTCAACTGCTGAAAGTGTTCTCTCAACAAGTGGAGTCTGTGTGGAAACCTGTTTGTTACATTCCTGTTGATTACTGTCTATGCAGGAAAATTTCCAAACAGACTTTGTGTTTCTTCAACTCTGTAGGACTGAAAGGTGAGACCATGACAGGATGTTTATGCTGTATGAAAGGTTTTCGAGGAGAGCAGCTGGGCCTGAGCTCCTGAAGGTCTGTCTGACACAGGAGTGGTGCACCCTCCTTTCAATGGCAGTTTTGATAAAAGCTGCTAACCACCCTTGCTGGCAGGTGTGCAGGTGAATTCTTCTGTGAACATCAGGGAATGGAAGAGGAAATCCAGATTACAGATGCTGAATATGAAGCCACCAGGATGTTTTTGTGTTCTGGTATTTCAGCCTAGTTAAGAGTAACTTTTGCTGTTGCTCTTCGTAGGAGAGCAGGATTTAATCCCATTTTTTTGGCTCATGAAAGCTGAATGCTGTTATCACTGTGTGTTCAGCTACATGCAAATTCATGTTAATCTCTGCTGTATAAAAGAACTGAATGTAAAAGAAGTGATGCAAGTGGGAAGTTATTCCTAGTGTCACTCAGCAAAATATATTATTTTTTTTTCTTTTTTAAAATGTTCCTAACACCTTAGGACAATTTGTGACTGCAATTATTTAAAGCGATTTCAATGAATATTTTGTATATAATTTACAGGCATATGATTGAATTTTCAAATAGCAGTGAGCTTCAGGTGTGGTGTGAGGTAGATGTCAGGAGAGCACAAGATAACTTTGCTCTTCATTTGTCTCTGATTCTGGTCGCTTCATTTGTACTTGGTGAGTGTTTTTATAGGAAAGCTTTGTTGTCTCTGCAGAGAAACTGCACACTGTGGGATGTAGTTCCACTTCACAAGGCCTTTTGTAATGCAATTATTATTGTGCAGGAGAGGGGAGAGGAGAAACTGGCATTCATCTGTATGACCTTATTTATTCTAAGGCTCTTAATGATACTTGACAGTTTCATAAGTCATAATTTTTATTTCTTAATGCCTTCTATACGAGACTAAACAGAAGAAGGGAAGATGCAAGAAAATATGGAGAAAATAATGTAGTTGTAGTCCTGATCATGAGAGGGCTGTGTCTTGGACATATGTAAGTTTCCTTCTGGAAATATTGGCAGCTGTTTTTCTAGAAGGATGCAATGCTTGCAGACAATTGAAAGCAGGAATGTCTTGCATCTTCAAGGGTACTTGGAGGGTGAGGACTTGTAAATATGATATTGCTGGTGCAGAGATTGATATAAAATCCTACAGTAGCAAGGAGATGGGAGGTTCCTAAGGGAGAAGTGACAAACTGAAGTAGCTATCCTTGAAAGAGACATAAACCACTTCAAGGCAAACACTAAATTCATTAACTCAGATGAGTCCCATAATGGGCTGGTTTAGCTCCTCCCTCTGAGTGGACAGAAGAACTGTGTGTATGTGAGACATTCAAACAGCTTTTGTTCTGGGCACTGAGGGGAAAAAGACTTGAAACACAGTCTGGTTTCTTGCAGAGAAAAAGAAGGAATTGGCTTCAAACACGGTGCACTCTTCTCCTAGGAGCAGAGTGCACTTCTGGCTTTGTTTCTCTTAATTGGAATGGAATTGTGCAATTATAATTACTCTGGAGAAACTACTGTCACAAAAGCAGTGGAATCTTTGGGATCAGAAAAAATTGAGACTGACAGATTGAGGTTGTTTTGGAGGAGATATTGATAGCATTGCTATGCTGTCATTTATTGCTGTGCACTTGGCTCATTGTTGGAACCTGGTGAACATTTGTAAGAATGGAAATGAAATTTTCTCATTCTTCTCCTTAAACTAAAATTGGGTGAGGTAAAAATATTTGCATTACACCACTGTCAACCATCTGGAAAAAAATCTAATTTAGTCCCTCCATAAAGTAGAGCTGGAATGCTACATAAATCTGCAAGTTATTTGCAGACTGCGTGGTTCTACTGAGGAAAAGTTTGTTGGTTCTTTACATTCCTTCTGGAGGGAAAAATCTCCAGTTTTCTCTTTGAGAGTGCACAGCAGTAGCCTGACAAAGCTTCTCTCAGGGTCACTACGTATTAATTGCTTGATGTAGAGTCAGGCCCAGCATTTTCATGCAGTGGTCAGACTTTGAGATCCCAAGGTTCTTTCTTGTTCTCAGCTTTCTTGGTTAAAGATGCAGTAAGGCTTATCCTCTTGCTAAGGAAAATTTTTGCTTTGCCAGCTGGCTTTTTCTTCTGTCAGTTCTCTGCTCCTTCCAGCTGTACTTGCCTGAAATTTAACTTGCTGTAAATAAGATACATTTTACAGTAATGTATATGAAGTATTTATACAGAGAGAAGTGTGACACAGTAAATCAGCTGTTCTTGTGGCAAGTAGTAGTTGTCTCTTCAAAATTACTGTGGTTATCAAAGAAAGCTGTTTACTTATGAATGCAGAAATCCATCTTTTGCACGGGAAGAAACAGGAAAATTAGTGTTTGTCAAGTGTGAGCATTTGTACACAGGGGAAGTGTGGAAGCTGCTAATTCTTCTCCCTGTCTTGTCAACTAGATCATCTAAAGGAGCTGGATATTTGCAAAAGAAGACCCTGACAGCACCCAGATACTTTAAATCAAGTTCAAGGATGCAGTAGAGAGAGCTGCAGTGGCTGCACCAGATTTCACCCTGAAGGATGAACAGTGAAGAAGAGTTTTATGATGCCGTTACGGGTGAGTGGTGGGCACGGTGCCAAGGGGATAAAACCCCTATAAATTGCATTGTGTGTGTGCTGGGGGCATGGTAATATATGGCTGCTAATAATAAATCAAAAGTGAACTTGGGTTGGTACAACTTGTAATGCTGTCTTCTGAAAAGTAGAAGAGGAAAATTGTAGCTCGTGTTCAGGCTTGGAAATGAGGGGGTTTTTTGTTAAAGCTTAATGCCAGTTATTATTTCATCACTATAACAGTCCTTTAGTGGCCAGGTCTTGCTTTTATTTTCTGTGAAAATCAATTTAATAGCAGCTTGAGAAGCAGACCCTTTGAAAGGTGAAGTATTTCCTGTGGGTTGTTTTTCTTGTTATTGTATTCATTTTTTTTTATTTTAATGGAAAACTTATCCTAAAGAATTGAAGTAGAAAATGTTTTTCTAGTCAGAAGCAAATTGCTATAAAAGTATGTTTTCAAGATAGGGAGCCAAAAATCTTTGCAATCCTCTTTTCTCTAAAAAAGCAAACATGAATCACTTCACACTTGAGCAGTGTATCAAACAGTACTTTGCTTTCAACTAATGAGGATGAATAGTTATTTATAAGAGCTTTAGATGGCTTTAGTGGTGAAATAAAATGCTTGAAGTATTTTAATAAAGAAAAAGGAAATCCTCTTAAAGATTTCAAACAATTTTAAAGATTTCCACTGAAATGTCTCTCAAGAAATCCTGTAGCAGAGGTGAAATGAGAAATACTGAGTGTACAGTAGTTAATATAAAATCACAGGAATGGAAAGAGAATAATGGTAAGTGTGAAAGCTGCAGGAATGGAAGCAGCATGGTAGATAGAACTGGGTAAGGTAGACTTAGACATGGTTGGTTGGAAATTCATGTGAAGAGTAAACAGAGGGGGCTGGGTGAAGCACTGTGACTGACAGCAGACTGTACAGGACTTGTCACAACTGTGTCACAGAGGAGAGAGGAAATTTGGTTTGCATTCATGCCAGCTGGGAGGGATGGGGACTAGTACTCCAAATTCATCTGTAAAAGCAAACCATGGTACCATTAAAATCTTTCTGTGTGCCATTAATAATGGTGAGCTCAGGGTTACTGCCATAAATGATCTAGATTTTTTTCCACTGAAAAAGGTGTGAAAAGAAATGTCCTCTAAACATGAGGTCTTTGTTGTTGATGGTGATTCATTCCTTTGTCCCTTGCTGCAGAACTGCACAGCCCTTGGTGTTTGACTCATCTGCGTTTGGACACTGGTTTTGTCCTCTTTCCTTCTCCTCCTCTTTTTCCCCCCTACCTCAAAAGGTTGATTCCCCCTGCAAGTGCTCCAGGTGGTGGTGACTGAGCTGTTGTGCCTGAGCTGTTCTTGTACCTGCAGTCCTGGCTGACTCTGCTCAGAGCTGGGCTGTTGTGTATCAGTTCTGTGGGCACTCCTTTTTCGATCCTCATCTTATTCTTCCACAGGGAAGTGCTTTCTGAGCCAAGGTGAGCTTCCACGTTTCCCAGTGAAAACTTCAGGAGCTGAGGTTCCAATTTTGATTAAAAATATTAAATTCCCTTGGCAGGCTCCTCAGTCTGCTCTTTCCAAGGATGCTCACCTTGTTTTTAGGTCAGATCAGTAGAAGGGCAGAAGCTGCCTTCAGATGTGCTTAATCTGCTCAAAGTCTTGGCTTGGGATGTGGCTGCCAGGAATGAGCACGTTTTCCAGCTGTGTTTAGTGTTGACATGAAAACAGCATGTGCACCATACTTCTCTCTTGCTCCTGCTGCATCCTGGGCCCTGGTTTCTCCAGAAGGAGCTGCAGTGTGTTCCCAAAGTTCACTGATTTTACGAATTGGGTGCTGGGGTTTGTTTCCTGTAGGGAGTAAACCAGGCTTTAGAGCATTTGGACTCTGTGGGAGTTACTCCAGAATTCTGCAGCACACTCAGCAGCAGCCCAGGTAGTTTCCTGCCTCCTTTAAGGTAGTATGGACTCACTCCTTGAGGAAGTAACAGCTTTTCCATAGTTATTAATTAATGACATCCACTTGTAGAATATGAATGTCTCCTAAGGAGACCCCTGATTTTTATAGTGCTGGATTTAACTCCTTGGCTGAGAAGTTTCTTGCTTCTGCCATCTCATCCAAAAGACATGGTCATGGGAAGGAATTTTGTGCTGTGTGGTTAGGAATCATCCTCCTGCCACATGGTTTGTCCCTGACTGGATGATGATGGCACTTGGGAAGGTGCAGCATGGACTGGGGTGTTGATGAATCAAGGGGATGGATGCACTGGTGACAAAGTTTCCACGGGGAGAAGTTTCTTTGCAGCCAGAGGTTATTAGCATTGCTGACACTTGACAGCCTTACCTCATGAATGAGTACTCCCCTAGGGAATATTACCTGTGATCTCACTTAATTCCAGACATCACAACTGCCAAGAATCTGCTTTTTCTCAAATTCTAGTAGCCACCTTCTCTGAGGCTGGATCAGGATAAAGGTGGTCAATCCTTAGATGAATTTCAGATTCTTTGAGTTTTTCTGTGACACAAGGAGCATATAGCTGTGATCTCTGTCACCTTGGGTGTGTTAATGCCATCACAGACTTTGCAAAGACTGTGTGCCATCAGGGACCTCTTTTGAGCTGTATCCTACCCTGTATATTGTCAGGTATCTTTTTGCCAGTGTTTTGTGGAAGTGTTGCCACAAAGCAGAAGAATGCCTGGCTGTTTACCAGGATAATTTATTTTTGAGAACACAAATAGCTTAATTTTGCTTTTTTAAATATTAGCCTGCAGTTCCACAGAAATGTGTTCTGTGCCCATGAGGCTCAGCTGGTTCATCCAGCCAGGTGTATTTGTGAGGGTGTTGTTGCTTTCACGTGGGGAGCAGGAAGTGAGGTTATCTGCCAAACTGATATATTTTCCTTCTGTCTGGATCAGACTGAATCAATGGCTGTGTAAGAATTGCAGATATTGTGAAAGGCTAACCTGCCTCCATCAGCTACAGCTTGTGACAATGGACTTATTTTGGAAAGTGGAGAATGGTTAATTTCTGGCAAAGAAAAACAATACCTCTTGCTCCACTTGCTGTCTGCACTTCCAGCATGTTTATCCCTATTCCTTATGCCTTTTTTAGGTCCGAGGGCTCTCAGTACCAAGGTGTTTTGATTCCCTTTCTGCCTTGGCTGACAATTAGTGATTGCTCAGGGAAGTTGCTGAGTGTCCAAAGGGGAGGGCTGGTGTCCTTGTCCATGACTCAGAAGCAGGGCCTCTGCTGCCTTGGCTCATGGGCAGCACACTCTGAGTGGACTTGCTTCATTTGCAGGATGTGGAAGAGGAAGGCAAAGAGAACTAAAGTTACTGGCAAGTCACTTTTCTTTAAGCTCTTGAAATAGATTTATGTTGGCACCCAACTTAAGTATTTTGAAAATTTAAGACTTTTAAAAAGCTTTTGTTTCACTGTTTACACGTGTAAGTGGGACTTCTGATTAAGCTAACTGTTGACATTGTATTTCTGCCTCTGGTCTCCTCTTTTCCTTTTAAATCTCCATTTTTATCCTCACGCCCAGTGGCTTTTCAGCATGAAAACTGTCCTGTAAGTAACTCTAACCTGCTCAGTTTCTGAAGTTCAAAGCTTTATTGGCAGCTGGTGTAAGGCTCTTTTTGCAACTTAGAAAAACTACAACAAATCACTTCTGTTTTTCTTCCAGATCTACTTCCTCTGCATAAAGCAGTGTCTGGATAGTTCTTAATAGAGCTGTAATACCTAGAACTTCATTGAGAAGCATCTTCCTAAGCTTTCTCAGTGGGCTTGTAGTGGATAAGTCATGTGATGCTAAGGTGGAAAGTGCAGCTGCAAGTCTGTGATTATCTGGCTGTGTACCATGGTGGTTTTGGTTTGGTGTTTTTTTAAAAGTAATTAGGTGGAAGTGCAGTCTAATAAAAGCAGACTTACCTTTCTGATGTACTTCCTTTTCTGGAGCAGGGATTTAATTTTTGTTGTTTGTCTGCAAGACACTCATTTGAATTGGCATTTATTTACTTACCAATGACATATTGTTGTCCATAAGTAGTATACATACTTGAATCTAAATTCCTCTTGTTTTGGGTGAGGGTATTGTACCAAAAAGCTTTTTTTTTTTCCAGCTTATAGTTAAGCTAATAAGTTATTTTGCTTCATGTACTGTAAAGGGTTCCAAAAAAGCTAATATATGGTTAAAAATACTTTTTTAAAATCAGAAATATTTTGTTGCCAGTTGACTGAAGGTTTTTTTAAGACAGGTGTTTCAGGGTAGTCCTCATTTTAATGACCTGAATCCATATGTGACTGTCATGCTTCCCAGTTGAGTACTAAGAGTGCCAAGGTGTTGTTATTGCTGTGTAATTACACTCTTGTGACATCAAAACGTAGGAGACAGGGCAAGACATGACATCACCCATTACACCTCCTGTTTACCAAATAAGATCATATCACTGGGACTTCCTGGTGCAGTTCTGGATGTTATTGCCATGGTCTTGATCCCTGAAAAAAGTGCAGCTTTTTGTTTCTGGAATGTGTGCCTTGCACGAATTCCTCTAATACAGCAAAAGCAGCCATTGGAGAGGTTAAAATAAATCTGAAGTACTGCTTTCTAAAAAAGTTAATGGCAGAAGACACAGCATTTTAGTCTATATGAAATTGAAGGAAAACTACATAACTGAAACAAATTATTGTAATTACAGTGCAGCTCTGGAAAAAAGAAAATGCAGCTAATCTGATTAGGAGCTACTCGAGAACTTTTAAGAGTCTAAATTACTGTTATATTCAGCAGTGTGAAAAATGATAATTCTTGATTCTAATGCAATAGTTGGCTCATAATACTCCTGGAAATTAAGTCACTTAATAAGGGTTTTTACTCTGATACTCTTTGAAATAAACTAACCTAGTTTAAGTGTACTTCAGGTGTGACATTTGCAAAATGTGAGTGGCACTGTGTGGCATGGTAAGGCTCCTAAGAAAATTGTTGCATTTTGGTTTTTATACAGGCTTTGATTCTGACAATTCTTCAGGAGACTTTTCAGAAGCAAATCATAAAGGTCCAGAAATGCTTGATCTAGAGCCACACCAAAGCAATAGGACTGAAAAGCATAATGGAGAAACAGAGATACAAGAAAATGGGATTAAGAGGCACAGGTAAGCGCAGAGAGCTGCAGAGGAGATGGGAGTGGAGCCTGTGCTGGCTCACACCTTCTGGGGCATTGCTCTTCTCATGGGAGAAGATAATTCTCTGGGGTTGGAAAGTCATTTCATGTGTCTGCTTCCTGTGCCAAGTCTGGGGTGATGCTTTGCTTCCTTTTTAAGTTGCTTCAATAGAAAAGAAAATGGCTTGTTGTTTAGTGGGCTGATAATGACAGTTGGATTTTTCTTTTCCCATTACAGGACGTCATTACCTGCCCCAATGTTTTCTAGAAGTGATTTTAGTGTGTGGAGCATATTAAAAAAATGCATTGGACTGGTAAGTTAGCTTGAATGAAGCATCTGTGTTAGGTCTCCTAATGTCAGCTGATTAATTTTATTGCTTAAACACCAAGACACAAAGTAACATATGGTGCATTTTCCTTTTTTCACTAGGAAACAGTGACTCCCAAAATCTCAACATTTATTTATTAATGGTACTATTTCCATATCTTCTTTAGGTGTTAGAGTATGTGGACTGGCATTTCTGAAGCTGTCCTTTAAGAGCTAGACCTACAAAGCCATTAAAATATAATCCAATATGTTTGATTGACACAATGCTCTCTTACCTGCTCTTTTTTTTTAATTCTTTACTCAGCAAAAGGTGATTTAGGACTTTATTTTATTAATTCATGTCATCTAGGAGATACAGTTGTTCTCTCAAAACTCCTTTTGGTGGGATGAGTGACCTGTCTACTCAAACTTTTGCTTGGACCAAATCAGTTGAAGTTAGTTAAGGTTAACATTTTTCTTCCCTTGCCTGTGCCAAGGTGAGGAAAATGTTGCATTAATTTCATCTGGTGGCATTCTCCTTTCTGCCAAATTTTAAGCACTTACATAGATGTTTTTATGCTCCTGAGTGCAACTTTAATTAAACAGCCACATTTGCTTGGGTGTAGTAAAAGACCTGGGGAGTTGGAAATCTCTGTGTGAACTTCGTGTCTGTCTTTATCCACAGGGGGAACCAGAAACGGTCTGACACAAATAACAGGCTGCTTAAATAAACCACTAAAATCTGTTAGAGAAATTCAAGTGCTATTCTTTATGTAAATGTTCCTTTCAAAAAATAATTTGTGGTTGCTGCAGTGAAATAGATAGATTTTATGCAAATAAGCATGTGAGGTTTTCCAAGGAGCGTGTGGCACTTCAGTATCAGCACAGAGCTGGCTGGCACATTATTGCTGCTACCTAGGGAAATTTTAACCTCTTCTGCTTTACACAGAGCATGGCAGAGAAAGTAACATTCTCTGTGAATTCATTAGGTTAGCTGGATCAATGTTTTAAGTCGTTATTTCAGATTGCAAGTAGGGTTCTGCAGTGCTTCCAGCCCCTTTCAGCTGTAGCACTTGGAGGTCTGCATCAGGCTTGCCAAATATCCTTTGAGGAATACTATAAATAAACTCACCCACAACTTTTTTCCAAAGTTCTTTTGTTGCCAGTTGTTTACTTAGTGTTGTGCCTAAGAAATCCACCTGCCCTTTGGTTATGTAGGAGCTGTCCAAGATTACAATGCCCATTGTCTTCAACGAGCCCTTGAGCTTCCTTCAAAGGATAACAGAATATATGGAGCATATATACCTCATCAATAAGGCTTGTAGTCACACAGATCCCCTGGAAAGAATGCAGGTAAGAATCCCCACCACCTTCTGGGTAATTCACAAGGTTTTTTTTCTCTCAGTCTTTGGTTTTAAGACAGTTTCTCATTTGAGTGTATCTCTTTCTCAGGGGCTACAGTAAAAATGCCCAGTTTGTCTGTCTATATGAGTTTCTTCTTTCATAGTGGCTGTGTCAAATATTTCTGACACCTTGACCCTTCATGCATGCACAGAGTTTAAAAGGAAAGTGCCACAACTGACCGTGCCCAAGGATCTCAACTCATTTCTTTAACTGTGACTTTTGTGGTTTTATGTGTTGTGAGGATAAAATCTTGGCTTTATGTGATTCTAAATTGGTTTGTTGAGTGACCTCATGATTTTGAAGTTCCTGGATGAAAAATTCTTGTGACAGAGACAAATTTACCACCATTTTCTTCTCCAAAACTGGTTGTTATTGGGATTTATTGGATTTTCTTTTCCAAAATTGGTTGTTATTGCCTTGGTCTCACACCAGGGCAGGGAATATGGTGACACCTGTGTGCATCAGGTTATGCTGGTGTTGCTCACAGCTCTGGTTTCACTGAAGTGCAGTGGAGGGTTTATCTTGGCTCCTGTGTTTGTGTGGTCCAAACCTCCATTTCCCAGCCTGCAGGAGCTCCTCAGGTTCCTCTTGAACCTGCTGTCCTGGCTCAAGAAGTCTCATCTGTGCTAGAAATGGTTCTTACCTGGCACTAGGAGAGTGAGGCTCTGTTCCCAGTGAGCTGAAGGTGGGGAGCAGTCAAAGTTGGGGGGAAAGTAGGTTTAAAAAACCAGGCTGATCTTGAAGTAGGTGAGGCAGAGTATAATCTGGCAGAATTTACCACAGACAATAATTCCTGTTGGAAATTAGATTCTTAACAAGTGCTTATATTTCCCCGCTTCTCTGTCATTTATTCTATGGCTTACAAATATTTTTGCCTTAAGAAATATAAAGCAGTTCTTTTTTGGAATAATAAACACTGTCATGTGCAACAAATAAAGTACAATAAACTTAGAGTTTCAATGCACTGTTCTCATAACAATGTGTTCTTAATTTGCTTACAGGCTGTAGCTGCTTTTGCAGTTTCTGCTGTAGCTTCTCAGTGGGAGAGAACTGGCAAACCATTTAACCCACTGTTAGGAGAAACCTATGAATTAACCAGGTAGTAATTACTTTAATTTGGGAGCTGGGGCTGTTTGTGTTCTTGAGTTAGCAGGCTCTCACAATGGTTTGGTTGTAGTAAAATACCACTAAAGTAGATTTCTGAGTAGAGCTAAAATTCTTTTCCTCAAACTATCTCAGAATTTCTGAGAAGTTGCTATAAAAGCAAATAATTTTATTTTTAGGTTCAGGCAGAGTATTCTTTGAATTATTTAGAGAAAAAATTGGTTCACGTTCTTCCACCAAAGATGCTTCCTGAGCAGACACTAATGATTAATTTAAATATTGTTTTGTTGATCATGTCAGATAGAGAAATTAGTCTGAAGGACGTTGAGCTTCCCCAAATAAATGGGTGATATGTCTGCAGTAAAGGATTTTCAGTCAGACCTTTTCATGTTGCCCAAAGGGTTTCTGTATTTTCAGGAGTTATTTCAGTGAAACTTCTTCAGAGGCTTTTCTGGGTAGAAATCTGGTTTGGGGTATAAAAGGAAAGTGTTCAGAGTAGAAATCCTTTCATTTCATTAATTGTAAACGTGTCACAGAACTAGAAAAGGAAAAGTCTCACCTTCAGTTTAATCTAAAAATACTTCACTTATTTTTTTAAGTATCAGCTCTTTCCTCTTGCAATATTAAAAATGTGCTTACTGTTTAATGCTCTTTTTTTGTTGTTGCCAGGGAGGACTTAGGATTTAGGTTTATATCTGAACAAGTCAGCCACCACCCACCTATTAGTGCATTTTATTCTGAAGGCCTAAATAAGGACTTCATATTTCATGGATCAATCTATCCCAAACTAAAATTCTGGGGGAAGAGTATAGAAGCAGAGCCTCGGGGAACAATTACTTTGGAGCTTCTGAAGTGAGTATGAGAAGTAAATAACCTGTTTTTACTTTTTGTAATAACCCTGTTGGCTTTTCAGAGGTGATTACCTAAAAACCCCTTGCTGAAGAGGTTGTAAGAATTGATTTACAAATTAATTTTCACTGCTTAATTTCAGAGTTGGGGTTTTTTGTATTGTGCTTCCATAGCTGTAGCAATTTGACCCAGTTTTTCCATCATGAAAATTAGCATTTCTTACATGTTGGTTGCTACTGAAGGCTAGTTCTGTGAAGGCATGTAAAATTTAAATATAGAGATCAAAGTCTCTTATTGGGCTGTTCACACTCATCTCAATTTTCAGTATTGCTGTTGGTTTTGGTGGTTTGTGTGGAAAGAGCTGCATCTCACAATAACTATTCTGTGTGGTAAGGGAACAGGAGAAACTTGTCAGGATTGCTACTTCCAGAGAAGGATCAGCTTCCTGCTAAAATCAAGAATGCCTCTCCAGCCTGCTCCCAGGCTTGTCTCTCAGGAATTGCGTGATGTCCCACGAGTTGTTTTGTGTCCTGGTGACACAAAGACTTTGGAGCTTTCCCAAGTGGGACATGAGGATGCACTGGAACAGTTGCAAATAAAGTATTCTGCATTTGGTGCTCTTAGAAAAGCCTTTCTGAGGCCTAACTCTGAGGTGGTTTTGAAATGTAGACTTAAGAAAGTGCTAGACATTTGGTTTCAATAAAAAACCAACTTGCCTCTCATAGCAGGCATTGACTTTTCCTGTCCCTTTTTTGGGAAGTAGTTTAATTTTTCAGCTGTTGGCATCTAATATTCCAAAGTTCATAAAAGTATGAACTAGTCTTGGAGCTAAATGGTGATGGAAATAAAGGAGATTTCTTTTGAATGTAGAAGGAACTGTGAATGTTAGTGCAGCATGCAGGTGTTACCAAAATAATGTTTGCTCCTCGAGAGCCTTTCTTTAGAGGACTATTAAAATTCTTGCTGAGCCTAATCAAGGGTGAGATTTAAACTGGAATATAAACAGTTAAAGCACTTATTTTAAATGATTGCTTCAAGTTAGCAGCAGAAGTTGAAATCAAATTTTGAGCCTCTCAGTGTTGTGATTCAGACCATTCTGTTGCTTTGAGGAGTCTGAGAACTGCTGAGGGCCTGAGTGAACAAGGAGCTGTTTAAGAAGCAAAGCTGTGAGTCAGTATTAAATTGTGCCTTTATATTAACCATGACTATTTTTCAGAGCATTAGAAGACACTTTTCTCTCACTTCTCCAGCACAAAAAGTGCTTCAATTCATCAGCCCTGACCATAAGTGCCTTGTGTTGTGTTTTGGTTTATGCTGTAAAGCTTGTGGTGTCAGAATAGTTCAGGAATAAAACTGTGTTTAAAGGCTGGGGGATGAATTGGAGGGATTCTGGTATTCTTTCCCCCAGCTGAAGATTAGTCATTGTTCTCAAGACTCCTTGAAGAAAAGGAGCTGTGGGAAATAGACTTCAATGATCTGTTATTTCTCTGTACTGGAAAATGACACATGGGTTGGAAACATGACACGGGAGTGTTCTCTCCATACTCACTGGAAGTAAAAGTACAAGGCACTTTTTACAGAGGACACTGCTTTTTCTCTATTTTCTGTTAAAACAGAGTTTACAAACTTTTCTAAAATGGATTGATTGCCTGCCAGCTAACTTCAGCATTTCCCTTGCCAGCATGGAAAGATGAGTGTGAATAGATGGCTTTGACTCTCCTAGTGACAATAGGAATCCTGTTGTTTAACTTTTTGATCATTTATGGAATAAAGTCTTTTAAGGATTTACAATCTGTAAACTCACCTTTAAAGCTTTTCACAAAACAATAAACCAAAAATAAAGCTCAGTGGGAAATCAATTCTAGGATTTTTCCTTCCTCTCAGTAAATCTTTGGGGAAAGGATGGAATTGAGTTGTGAACTGAATTTTAAAATGTCTCGTTTGTGGAGCTTGTAATAGTGCTGTTGTGTCCCAGTGGTGTTAAACAACCAAATAAAAAGAAGCAAAAACCACTCACACCTCCAAAATTACCTTCAGTGGCACTGGAACAAGCCTCAAATACAGATGAGAAAATTTGGGGCATGTTTGTGGAAACCACTTAAGCAATTTACTGCTGCTGCAGCAATTGAATAGAAGACACTGTTAGGCATTAGTTTGTTAGCCTGGTTCTCCTGCAAATACTATGTCTTATCACTTAAAACTTCAAAATTCAGATGAAAAAGTTGAATTCCTGGACTGCTCTTTATGTTGGGCTGAAAACTGTAATCCAAAGCACAGCAACTGTAAAACTCATGTGAGAAGGGAGAAGAATAAGGGTAATATCACTTCATTAACTTGCACTGATGCTTGGATACAGCACATGGTTGACTTGTAAAGAAAAGTCTGTTTCTCTTCTGTTTTGAAGCTGAGTGCTGGCTGTTCAGAGGAGTGCTAAATATTTTGCCTTGCCATGAACAGAATTGAAAGCAGGCTTCCATCTCAAGCTCAAGAAAATGATTTCTTTCTCTTATTTCCTTGACAGGCACAATGAAGCTTACACATGGACAAATCCAACCTGTTGTGTACATAATGTAATTATTGGTAAACTGTGGTTAGAACAGTATGGAGTGGTAGAAATTATAAATCACAGGTAATGCTCATGAATCCTGGGGCTGTAGGGATTGTTGTGGTCATTTGTGTTACAGAGCAGATTTTGATTTTTGTCAGACACACAGGAAGCTTTTTCCTGTAACTCCAAAGTCTTGTGGGAGTTTTTTGTCTTTTTGTGGAGTTGTTTGTTTTTTTTTTTTCTTCTCCTGACAAATGCAAGCTCTCCGTAGGCCTGGGATTACTATCATAATATTATTAATGAAAAGGCACAAAGCCAGATGGACTATGGAGAGCACAGGTTTTACATTTGTGAGTTACCCATCCAAATTCAGTGCTGTTGCCAGAGAACAGAAATTAAATTTAACTCCAGAGCCATTCAATGGAATAATTGTCAGGGGCAGGTTGGACCTCCATTGTGTTGATTTTTTTGTGATTTGTCACTTTTTTTAGTTAGGTAATGGACAATGTCTTAAAATAAGGGCACAGCATAGAAAAATTACTGTAGAGCTGGGAAATGTGAACTTGGAGAGTGTCAACTGCTCTGCCAACTGCCTGTATCAAAGCTTTTTACTTACATAAAATAAATTACCTTCTAAATGATGAGGGAAATAATTTTCTGAGCAGCATTATTCCTGCACACGTTGCTCTGTCAATAAACGAGAGCTTCAATCCAACAAGCTGCTGTTTGATGCTTCTCATAGTATCAAATCTGGAATCCTGTCTTCTGTACTTGCACAAAATTTGTTAGTTCTGTGGAATTTTAGAAATTGTATGCCATTTTTCATGTCCTAGTCAGATAATAAACATAGTTAAACCAAAATAATTATATATATATATATATATATATATATATAAAACTAACCACCAGCTAACTGTAACTATATTAAAAAAGCTAAATAAGGTAAAATAAATTTTCTGAAGTATTTAGGGGCTTGCTTCTCTAAGAATGTACTTATTTCCCCCACAGTACTGGAGATAAGTGTGTCCTTAATTTTAAACCATGTGGACTGTTTGGGAAAGAGCTTCACAGAGTAGAGGGATACATCCAGGACAAGCAGTAAGTGAGAAAAGCCTCTTGGTCTCTCTGTTTTTAACACTGGGGCATTTCTTTTGCTGGCAATGTAGTTTGTAACCCATTTTTGTTCTCTGTGTCACTATTAAACCCCCTGATTCCAGGATGATAATTTTTAAGCATTATTAGAAAATCTCTCAAGTCTAGGTTTTGGAAATAAAGGGAGAATGCAGAGTAGCTGAAACTGATTTACTATTGTACAGTCATAATTCCAGTCTTCAGTTTAAAATAATGAGAATGTGGTTGTTAAAAGTTTTTAATTAACCCAGACCTGTTTTATGACTCTTGAGTCACTGTATTATAATTGGCTTTGATGTAGCCACATTCATTTAACAGTGGCAAAAGCATGTGACTGTCATGAGGATCTGTTCTGGAGGGCTGGAATGAGCCAAAACCTTTTCTTTGCCTATCAAACATCTGTGTTTTCTAAGAATCACCCATTCTGTGATTCTGTGAAATCTGCAAATAGAATCATAAAATGCAGCAAAGTAGGAAGCTGAGCATTTAATGCAGACCAGAATCTGCAAGGCTTGGCTTAGCAGGCTCACTCAGAAGAATGAGCTCAGTGTCCTTTGCTTTCTGTGCAGCAGGAAGAAGCTGTGTGTGATCTATGGCAAGTGGACAGAATGTTTGTGGTGCACTGATCCCACCACCTACGAGACCTACAAAAAGAGTGAGAAGAGAGGCAGTGAGCCGAAGAAGAAGTCGGTAAGGTGAAGGATTCTTTAGGGAAAAAAAGATTCTGAAATGTCCGAAGTGAAATCAAAACATCTTATTTAGGTGAATGGAGGATAAAAGCTGTCGTTTGGTAGGGGTTGGACAGGTCACTGAGAAGGCACTTGGCACTTTGAGCTTTGCCAGCTGTGGTGTGAGCTGCTGGCATGGAAGGGAGCTCCTAGGAATGGTGTCTGCTGGAGATTGGTCAGAGAAATCATCAAATATCAACCCCCAAGCTGATGTTGTCCAGTCCTTGAATGAGGAAGGTGGCTCTACTGCCAACACCAGCAGTACAAATAGTAGGATTTGGGGAGTAAAAACAATAACAACTTTGTTTAAGTCAGATATGCTTTTTGATGATGCAGATTTTCAGAACTTAGGATGCAGAAAGTCTTCACAAAAAAGAGGTCTGGAAACATACAGGGTTTTTACTTCATATGTAAGCAGTGTCAGGGAAGTTGCTGCCAAGACCTCAGTGTCACATGGAAAATGGGAAATGTTGTATGGTGCAGCAGAGGACTTTGGGTTTCCTTATATCAACAGTTACTCACTGAAAATGAAAAGTTAAACAGAAGCTAAACACTCCTGATGTGAAAAGGCTCAAACTTTAAAAGTATTTACATCAGAAGAATCTAGAGCAACAACAGGCCTTGCTTTTGGCTCTGGATTCCATCATGGTACAGGCTTATATTTTGACTCTTTAAAAAATAATAATAAGGTTCTGTTCATCTTAAGAAAATCAGCTCTTTCTTTCCTTCCTTCCTTCCTTCCTTCCTGTTGAGGCTATTTTTAGATGGGGAGCTGTCTAACAGTAAACCAGATGTTGACATGGAAAGTAGCCTAGAACTGTCTTTTTAAATAATGAATACTCAAACCAAATGATTGAAATTAGACAACCATATGGAGCTGTTTTCTGGTGTATAAAACAGGCTCTGTTTAACCTAGTAGGGTATTTTTGATTGAAACAAATGAGCCATGCCAAAGGGGGCAGAAAGAAAATGGAAAGGGGGTGGGAGTGAGGAAAACTCTTACTGTCACTCCAGGATGTTATTGCCTCAAACTTCCCTTCTGGTTGTTGTGGTTTTAAATGGGTTCTTATGGTGAAATCCTCTGAAATTCCCCAATGCTGCTGTCTGTGTCCTGCAGCAGTCAGATTGTCTCAGATTCTGAGAGCAGCCCCCTGAACCATTGGAGTTTCACATGTGCAGCACAGCAGTGCAGCTGGTAGCAAAGGAGCTTGGAAGGAAAGTCACTGTATTCATAAACTTAAGGACACAGTCATCACAGTGAGAAAACTGGCAGTGATAATTGTGCTTGGAGTCTGGATCAGGCTGAAATGAGGGTCTTTTTTTAACCACACATATGAATGTTTTGCAAATGGTGGAGCAATATCCAAAACCAGGTGTGCCCTATTTATGACTCAAGAACTAACTTGGGAACTGGTTTAAATTTCAGTCTTGGCTCTTTTGCACCTGTAGAAATAATGGTCATGTGAGGTGAAATTAAGCTATGGCATAGGATAGAAAGGAGGCTGGAGAAAACACTTCTGAAAGACATTCATTTACTGTTATTACTGTTTTTTTAAACAGATATTCGAGTTTTATTTAAGTGTTGGGAGACTATTCAGGGATATCAGGAGCAAGACATAATAAAAATGGGAGGGGCTGTATACAGAGTGAGGAAGAGCAAACAGGAGGGGTGAGGCAGAAGTACAGGAGTGCTCAGTATCTCAAATGTGAACAGATTCTTCAACAGTCACTGCAGAATCTGAGTTGAAACCATCCCATGTTCCTTTGTTCCTCTGCCAAATGTTATCTCTGTTTCAGAATGAAGAAGATATTAAATCTGAAAATGATGAGGCTGATGAAATGCCAGAGGTTCAAGACACAGTGCAGTTCATACCAGGCAGTAAATTGCTTTGGAGAATAAACTCTAGGCCACCAAACTCATCACAGGTAACTCTTTCAATCTGCCCCTGCTTTGCTCTTGCTGGTGACTTGTCCAGGAGAACATGAGGAATGGTCCAGGGGTTTTGTTGCAGTGTCACTCCTTGGCATAGGAGCAGGCTCTGGCAGTTCTTGCTGCACTGAAATTATACTCCAGCAAGCTGTGCTTTGGTCCTGTGCTGAAAGCAGCCCTGCTGTGCCTGAGCTGGCACAGGGAATGTGTGCTCAGAGTGCAGCTGGGAATCTGGGGACTCAGCTTAACCTGTCTGGGAGAGTGTCTGAAGTATGGATACACATTCCCTTCTGCTGGCCCTGCTGTTCCAAGACAAGCTGCTGCAGGGTACAGTAGCTGGGCAGCAGGATAATAATTTCCATAGTTTCAACAAGACTTTTTGGTCTTTCACGTGTGGGTGGTTTTATTTGTTTTGCTTTTTCCTAAAAATCATTATGTTAAATATCAATATCATAGGAAATCTGTCTTAATCCTCACAAGCAAAGACTGCTTAAAAAAATGAAAGCTGTGATTTCTATCCCCATCTGCCCTTTCTTGTTCTTCCTCTCCAACACAAAATCCAGCTGGTGTTGTATGAACCTAACCTTGCCTTCAGGGCAGCCAGTAGGGGTTTGACTCAGCAATTTCTCTTGGAGGTTTTGTTGTATCCATTCATTGTAAGGAACCCAGCGCTGCTTTACTGGAATAACCTGTGTGTTCTCTTCAATTTGCTTTTCAGATGTACAATTTCACCAGTTTTGCTGTGAGCCTCAATGAGCTGGAGAAGGGCATGGAAACGATCCTGGCTCCCACGGACTGCCGGCTACGTCCGGATATCAGGAACATGGAGAACGGGAACATGGGTATGTGTTTGCTGCAGGAAATCCTGGCACAGCAGTCAGTTTTGGGAGGGCTGGCTGAAGGGAGGTCGATGCAGGAAACAGTCTTCAGTTTCTCATTCTCAGAGCAGCCTTAACTCTTTTTCATCCTGTGCACTGAACATGTTTTTGAACAGTGTATGATGTCTGTTTTCTCCCAGAAGAGCCTGGGAGAGCAGATGCATCCCAGGGCTGCTATCCTGTGTTATGATGGGTTTGCATGTTGGTTAACTTGGGAGGAGCTGCAGACGTGCTCCGCTTGCTCTGGAGTTTGTCTGGAGAGACATGTGGTGAGCAGACATGCTCTGCTGCTATGGTGTTTGTCAGAGGAAACAGATAGCCAAATAGTGAAAAAATCACTCTCTCTGTTATTGCCTAATCTCAGTTCTTCCCTGCTGTCTCAGTGCAGTGTTTCTGAGAGATAAAACACCAACATTTCAGTTTCAGCTCTGTTTGTAGCAGCAACTTCTCTGAAATGAGTTTTAGGTTTTTGTTGCTAAAGACTGCATATAGCAAATGCTTTCTCATGCTTAAATGAATTCTATTTCATTTCTCTGGTCTTTCCTGTGTTTTCTGCATTTTTGTTTCTTTTTTGCTAAATTACCAATTTCTCTTGAAACATTGGCTAGATGTGGCAAGCAAAGAGAAGGAGAGACTAGAAGAGAAACAAAGAGCTGCTCGCAAGGAGCGTGCGAAGGACGAGGTGGAGTGGCACACACGGTAAGGGGCAAGGAAGGAGCAATTTGTTTAAGCTTGCAATAGTTGGGTACACTGCTTGAACTGTTTTCAATCAGGACAGCATGTGTCTGCTTCCATGACAGCACAATTTGTAGTGTCACTTAAAGCATTGCTGGGTCAACAATTAAATATGTAGCTGGAAGCCAAAATTGCTGATAAGTCTGTCCTAGAAAAAATATCTGAAAAGAAATGCTGAAACCTGTCATAATTAACTACTGTGGTAATGCTGGAATTTTTTTTTTAACTTAGAGGTTATCTTTTTGTTAGAATGAATGTTAAAATGTTGACTGTCGTCCTCCTTTAACCAATTCCTGTCCAGCTTTTGGTAGTTGAGCAAGACAATGTGGCCCCCTAGGACCTTTTATTTTCACACTCTTTGGATTTCTTGGCTTGGATACTTCAGAAATTGCTTTTTTGATTGCACATTCAAGTGATTTCCGAGTCACAGAGTGCAGCAGGGAGTGATGTGTGATTTGGCTGCTGCTCCCACAGGGTGCTTTTCACAGCTGCCAGTGCTGTGCAGTCAAGTGTGTGCTCATGGCCAGTTGCTTCCTTCAAAGACAAGAACTTTGGGATGCTCCATGATTTTATGAAATTCAGAAGAGAAAGCATTCTTTTCCCAAAGCCTGGAGGAGTAGCTACAGATTAATTCCAGTTAATGCCTTGAAAAATCTCTTCCAGAGAATATAAAATTGGTTTTGGTTAATGTGGTTAAAAAGCAAGCAGCTGTTGATGTTCTGTGCAGGGCACAGCTCCATAGAACAGAAACTGTTTCCCCTTGGGAAAAATTTCCAAAAATGATTGTGTAACTGATTTGGCATTCTTTTAAAGTAAAAATTAATATATATAATCTAGAGTGTCAATGTTATTTTTACTTGGATTAGGACAACAATTTAAAAATCCATTTAATACTCCTTGACTTTATGCTGAAATAAAAGGTGCTCTACAATGTGATGATAATTGTGTAGGAAGTTCAATTATTTTCATGTTCAGAATATTTCCTAAGAATTTTTTTAATAAGAAATACAGTGTATTTTTAGAATGCTTTGTGAAAGAAGCAACACTGGGTTTTTTCCCTGTTAAAAACTATTCATTCTGTTTGTTTTTTTTCTTTTATTGTTTCTCTTCTTCTTTTGTTTTACAGATGGTTTCATCAAGGCACTAACCCATACACTGGGACTCCAGATTGGCTGTACTCAGGTGGCTATTTTGATAGAAATTTCTCAGACTGTCCAGACATATACTGAAACTCCAGAAGCAATTGCTCATCTCATCCGGACATCTAGTTACTAGATTTCATTCCAAGCCAGTTACTCTGGTTTTGTTGATAGCAAAAGCCAGCTTTTCAAAGTAAATTTTAACAGAAATTCTGTCAGTCAACAATCAATGGTTTAATTCTCACTAACGTTGGATTGCCAAATATTTAAATACTGTTGCGCTCATTCTGTAAAGCTGCACCTGAAATCATCAAGCTTTCACTAATTTTCAGAGGGACCTTTGGTTCTCCATTTCCTCCCTTAGTTTCTCTGCCAGGAGGATTTGCTGTATCCGTAGAGCACATAACATCCTTGAAAACTACATAACTTACATAAACTAGAGATAATATCCTTGATACTTAGTACAATAGAGAAGAAGCTGAAGTTTTTGGCACTCGGAGCAGGGATGAAAAGCCAACATGGTACCAACAGGATCAAACCCAGTCCTGTCACACTCCCCCCATACTGTATGTAGCACTCCCTGGGGACAGGAGCTCCAGGCCCCACTCTCAACAATTCCATAACAGAGAGCCTTGGGAACACAAAACCCAGCCCAAGCCTCTCACACTGTAGTTGTCTGTTACAGAGTCTTCACAACTTTGGGACACTGTGAGCATTAAACTGTATACCTGTGATAAATCCCATAGAGCATACGTTAGGAGAAGGGAAGGGCACGCCCACAATGTGCTTTTCCTTAGGTCAAATGCTGTTAAATGCTGTTCTTACCATAGGAGAGGTGGTTCCAATGTACAATATATTGCTTGCTACCACTTGGAGGCTTAACTCTTGTGCACTACCTTTGGCAGCTTTGGCACTGTGTATGCTTCTAGACTAAACTTTCCTTTGGAAGCACTTCCGTGTGTGTGTGTCCACGCAGGTTCATGTTTTTGGGGAAGTTTTGGTTTGCATGTTTCTCATTATTACATCATGTCTGTTTTGTATGTTGTGAAAAAGCAGAATCAATTTAAAGCTTTGGCAGAGCTCTACCTGTTACAAGTTTCCTGTGAGCACGTGATGTCAAAAAGTGGGATTTTTAAATTTTTTTTTTTTTTTGTTCCATATCAAACCATCAAAGCCATATAATACTGGAAATAATCAATTTCTGAACTGATGCATTCATTTTCTTTCAAGTGGTATACTTCAGGGGCCAGGGTGTGGAGGAAGGATTGAAAAATTTGGTCCAGTAATTAAAACTTATCCTAATGTTGCTGCTTCTTTTATGAAAGTTTTTAATTGAGTACCCAGGCAAAAATAGACAGTGCCTGTGCTGCTGTGAAGTTTACAGTAATTTAGAAATTGTTGGGGTTAAGTGCCAGCAACACGAAGAGTTCAAGAAAGAATTGGTCTGATTTGTGTCCAAAGCACCTGTGATTTCATCCAGAAAATAGATTTTTGAAGTGTTTCTCTCTCAGCCACAGGATTAAAAAGCAAAAGAAAATTAACATATTCACAGAGAAATTCTTCTATCAAATAATGTGTACAACAATTGGATTATATTTGGGGCAAATTAGTTGTCTTCATTGGAAAATAAGAGAGCTGTAAAACTTCAAGGCAGTAAGGAAGGGCACAATCTGAATCTTGTTCATGGCAACTTGATTTTGTTGCCAAAATTTGTGATTTGTGTTGATGGAAGTCCTCAGAACTTGAGATGGACTTAGTGACACAGGGTTCTCTTTGTTCCTAGTGTGGGCACAGACACTTCTGAAAAGACACTGCTGATCCACATGGAGCAGCATAAAAATAGTTTTTATAAAAACCTGAGCTTTAATGTCAGTGTCAGGTACTGTTAACCCCTTTCCAAACTTGCTGCACGTGCCATAGGGAATTTTTTTTGTTAGGTGAGGATTTAAATGAATCACATATTAGACCAGTGGGAGTTTGAAACCTAATTTAATTACATAGTGTGTTCGGTGCTGGAGTGATGTTTTTAAAACAATGCATATAAATAGAAATTGCCTGAATGGAAAAAACTGTACAGATGTTCTAAGAGGAGGTGTACAGGTTAGCATCCCTTTTGTCTAAGCCAGGATTTAAATTCAAAGACCTAAAGCCTTGTCATTATGTGAAAGCATGAAACAATTGTACCAATGTGTTTAATCCAAACTTCAGTTTAGAATCTTCATGGGATATAAAAAGAATCTGGGAACATTTCCAGTGTAAGAACACTTCATTAGTTACAACTTCACCCCCGTCCTCCTTTCCTTTAGTCTGAAGTTTTCAGAAAAATTTCAGATTAGTTCCAAACGCATTCTTTTAATTTATTGTTCTTCATTGGCAACATTTTCAGAACCCTTTCCCTGCGCTGCCGACACGGCTCTGCTTGGTCAGCCCTGGCATTCCTAATGCTCTCAAAGTCCAAAAGTTTTTATTTTCGATGCAGATCTCGCCTCAGTAGTTTATGTGTCAAAACATTAATAACAATTTGCACCTTTTGAAAGAATGTCACTTTTATAACTTGATTACACACTGTATATAAGATAACTGTGTTAGTATATGTTAATACAGCTACATAGAGAAACCAGCTAGAAAGAAATTATAATAAATACTTAATAAATAAATACCCTTTGGGCCTCTGGATGGTGACAGATTTTTGTGACACTTGTACAGTGCAGCTGGTGGGTGGCCAGGAGGACTTTGGCTTTGCTCAGCCAGCTGTGGGGCTGTAATTGTGATGGTCACTGGACAAAGATGATTTAATTTGGAGGTGTCCAGCCATGGTGGACTCTGTTCCTCAGCACCTTTGCCCTGCAGTCCGCGGGGTGATGGGGTGCAGGACAGCCAGCGCTGTGTGGTGCTGGTGCTGCTGGATCCAAAACTGGGAAGTGGCAGCAGGAAAAGCCTCAGGAGCTCCCAGCTCTGGCCTGACGTTGTGTGATGGCAGAGAGGCTGGGTGTGAGCTGGCGCTGGGGAGAGAGGGGGCTTCTGGTCAAAAGTGTTATCAATGTCAAAGTTCACTTGGTAGTTGCTGTATAACATTTGAATCTTGGAGGTGATGTCCTGTTGTAAATGGGGAGCAATTTTTCACACATCCAGCATTTATAGAACTCTTGGCAACCAGATTAATGAGGACAGGAACCATCTATCCTAGAAGAGACCTAATGAGAACTATTTATTCTCATTTAATAATTTAAAACAATCTCCCAGTAAATTTTTTGCCCAAAACCCCTTTTAAAAAGCCAGCCCAAGACTCTTCACCCAGCACTGCTGTTGGGAACACGCCTGTGTTGCTCTTTGCAAGCACCTGCGATTTGGGTCAGGGAAGCAATGCTCAAATACTTTGGCTGTGGGCCCGGCGTGCCTTTCGTGGAAGGATTTATTTTTTACAACCATTCCCTGCCTGGGCCGGGAATAGCGGTGCTGTTGGAGACGCGCTGGCCCTGGGCTGTGCTCGGCTGAGGGACGGGACGGGGCCGAGGATGTCATGAGGGCCTGGAGGGTGGGGGGGGAGTGCCGCCATGTTCCGTGACACAGCAGGGGCGCCTCGCCCCGCCCCCTTTGATTGACAGTCGCGCCAGCCAATAGTGCGGAGCCGCGGCGGCGCGCGCCCCGCGCGGGGCGGGGTTCCGGCGCGCGGGGCAGGAAGAGCTGAGGCGGCGGCGGGGGAGGAGGAGGAGGAGGAGGAGGCTGAAGGTACCGCTCGGGACC
>JAYDZK010000070.1:9867571-9888041 GCA_034509185.1 Euphonia xanthogaster | reverse complement strand
GGGGCCGGGGCCGGCAGGGCTGTGAGCGCAGCGCCACCCTGGAGCAGCCGCACAGTCCCGCGGGGCCGGCCGGGCCCGGCATCGCCGCCAGGCCCGCGGGTCGGTCAGTGCGGGAGGGGTCCGGGGAGTCATCGTGAGGGTCAGTGGAGCACGGGGCAGCCTGTGGGGCTCTGCGGCGTGCTGGAGCCGCAGTCTGAAGGTACAGCAGCGCTTCCTGCTTTGAACCGTGGTTCGAACTGAAGAAGGAAGCGCCAGGGCACGGTGGTTTCATTTTAGAGTGCCTCAGCACACAGGCTGTCCTTTATTACACAGAGGACTGTAGAGCCTTCTGTCTTCATCCAGGGTTCTGCTTTAGCTCAGTTGATTTGCCCTGTAATTCTGCAGGCAGCAGAACAGATTGCTTTTTTGAAGCCACCTGGTGAAAGGTTGAAATTTGTTACTGAGAAGAGAGGATATGGGAAGGTTTCTCATCACACCTGCTGCTCTCTCTCTTTCCAGGATGTCTTCAGGTGCATTATTTCCAAGCCTGGTGCCAGGCTCTCGTGGCTCCTCGAGCAAATACCTGGTGGAATTTCGGGCAGGGAAAATGTCCTTGAAAGGCAGCACTGTAACTCCAGATAAGAGAAAAGGCCTCGTTTACATCCAGCAAACCGATGATTCCCTCATTCACTTCTGCTGGAAGGACAGGACTTCAGGCAATGTGGAGGATGTGAGTATGAGCTGGTGTTTCAGTGCTGAGGTGTTATGTCATGTTCCGATCTGTTGGCACTGCAGAAAGAGCTCCTCCAGGACAAATTAGGGTGAGAATGTCACTGACAGACCTGCACTTCCACATGCTCTCTGCTCTGAGGAACAGATGGAAGAAAGTTTGTGGAGGAGGGCAGAGGGATTTGGGAGGTGAAAAGGAATAGTGATGTATTTTCTCAAACGTTTGTTTCTCCTGACACACTTTCCAGGATTTGATTATTTTTCCTGATGACTGTGAGTTCAAGAGAGTCCCACAATGCACCACAGGCCGTGTGTATGTATTGAAGTTCAAGGCAGGATCAAAACGACTCTTCTTCTGGATGCAGGTTTGTAAGAAGCCAAAGACAAAGGTCTTGGATCAAAATCCCCCCAGCATGACTCATACCAAGAGCAATTCTCTTGCAGGAGCCGAAGACAGACAAGGATGAGGAGCACTGCCGTAAGGTGAACGAGTATCTCAACAATCCCCCCATGCCAGGGGCATTGGGTGGGAATGCCAGCGGAGGCCACGAGCTCTCAGCTCTGGGAGGTACAGTCCATTCTCTGCTCCTTCATGTCAGAGGCTTTTTTTTTTTTTTAATTTATGTCTACACTAAGCCCCTAGAGTTCCCTAGGAAGAAATCCCTGATGGCTGTGGAGGGTGAGCTGGGGACAGTGTTAATACCAGAAGCGTAAATGTGCTTTTAGCAGAATAAAATGTGCTGTTAAATAGGTGTAGGCTGAAAGTCAAGACTGCCAGGAGACATCTCTTTGTTTCCAGTAGATTCTCTGGAGTCTTACTTCTTTATGAAACCAAGTTACATTTATCTTTTATGAAGATCATGAATCAGTAAACACTTGAAACTGTTTTTCCCATACAGAATGTGATGCCAATTAATCTCCTGCTGTTTGAGCCGGAGTGCTGTGAAAAAAACCATGTGAATATGTTGTGTTTCAGAATGTTTTTGTTTTTAGGTGAGGGTGGCTTGCAAAGCCTTCTTGGAAACATGAGCCATAACCAGCTCATGCAGCTGATCGGACCAACGGGCTTAGGAGGACTTGGTAAAATGCTTTAATATCTTTATGCCAAAATGGTATTTTCTCTTGCCAGGTTAAATCTTACCTGACAATGTTCTCAAGCAGTGCTATTGATCTCAATAGCACTTTCTCCATGTGAGAAGGCAAGGCCCTGCCTCAGAGATGAGCTCAGGGACAGAAAAAGGGTACCAGATTCTACACAGCACTCATCTCAGGGCTTGATCTGCCAGGAACTGTGGTTCTGCTCCTTGCTGCACTGAATCTTCTGCTTTTTTTTCCCTTGTTTTTTCTATTCCACTTTTTCTTCCCAAATATTCACTGGAGCAGGGGCTGAAAACCAGTGATTTTCTCCTGGTGAATGTGCTGGTTACCAAGCTGTGGAATTGCTTGTGTTGTCTCTGATTCAGTGAATATTTGTGTGCAAAGTAGAAAGAGTTCAAGAGGAAGGTTGGAGTGGTCCCACCCCACAGCACTCCCCAGTCAGAGGGGCAAGGCTCAGGGCAGGGCTCTCTCTCCTGGGCAGCCCTGGGGAGAGCTGGAATCACTGGTTTCTGAAGGGGCTGTGGTCTGTTCTCACTGCTATCCATGCTCCAGGAGCATTTTCTGACAGGTCAGACCCTCGAGTGTAAATGGGCAAAGGAACACAGCAGTGACAAAGGTTCTGTGCTTAAGCTCAGAAGTCCATTTTTGTGGATCTGGCTGGTGTCTTTTTAGCTTCAGATGCATATTGGTGGGATGTTCAGATGCAAATCTCATGGTAGTGTTGGAAAAATCTGGCCTTTTAAGATGTGTTTGGAAAAGATCTTCCTCTTGAAGCTTCACATAATCCTGAGACTGTCCTCCTTTTTTCAATACTTTTCCTCAGCAATTCTTCTTCCCTTGCCTTTACATCTAGCCATAAGCCAGATTGACATGTAACAGAAAGAGCCATCTGCTAGCTGCTGCAAACAGTTGTGGAGAGTCCCTGGGAATCATTTCCCCTGGGAGTGTCATCTTCCTCACAGCTGGTTTGCATCCCTTGGGGCTCTGCAGAGCTCCAAAGGAGCTCTCTTGCTCCTGGGTCACTTCTACCATGAAATGGAGCAGAGCAGTGTGTGGTGAGCTTCACCTGCCATGCCTGCTGCTGGGGAAGCTCTGGGATAAGTGACAGGAAGTGTTGGTTCCATGGGATTGTTCCTGTACAAGGAGGGACGGGCAGGGCCTCACTCTGACCTGCAGGGTCTGTAGCTGCAGTTGGCCACGGGTTTGCCCGCTGAGTGCTGTTCTGTCCTCTGTTCCCAGGTGCTCCCAAAGGTGGGTGAGAAATGCAGGTGCTTTGTGTGTATAATCAGGTGTGAAGGAAGGAACTGCTGATGGGAAATGGAGTGTTTGGCTGATGTGGCTCAAAGGAGTTGTAGGGAAACAGTCGAGTCCCTGACAACTCCAGGGGGGCCAGCAGCCAGGCCTTTTTCCTTTCTGAGGTTCTTGACCCTGCCATAGGTCCTTGGTAGTTGGGAAGTGTGATGGAGGAGGCTGATTCTGGTTTCTTTGGTATAAGGGTGTTGGTTTCGTGCTGGCTGCTCCCCTGAGAGCGCGTGGTGTGTGGAGCTGTCCTTCCTTTGCCTGTGAGGTGTTTAAGAGCTTGGCTGATTCTGTTGCTACATCTCTGCGTTAGGTTTGAAGCTGCAAACCCCTGGTCTGTGAGGAGAGAGTGGTGGCGACTCAAAGACACCTCTAGGATCTTCTGCTGAGGGCCTTGGTTTTAAAGTTTGCAGAAAAGTTGGATTTTAGGTTTAGCAGATAAGAGGAGAGAGCTGTGTTACAGTGATGTACGTATGGCACAAACCGGAGTAACTTCATCCTTGTGTACACCTAGAAACTGAGTCATTTCTGAGATGTTCAGCTCTAATGGGGATGCGAGATCAGAAAAGAAGATTCTGTTAATTTGGAGAAGGGGATAGGAGGGTGGGTTGGGCTCTTTCACCCCCTCTATTTTAGCAAATAAAACCTTTCAGGTACAACAGCAGCCTCTCCAGAGAAGAGAGGTGCAGAAAACCTGAAGAAATAAATGTCTAAACCTGTTCTTCTTTTATATTCATGGAAGGTGGGCTGGGTGCACTGACGGGACCTGGGCTGGCCAGTCTGCTCGGGAGTGGGGGACCTCCAACCAGCAGTTCATCATCAAGGTAGGAGGCCTTGTCTGCCCAGGGCTCTTGCAATGGGAACTTGCCACTGCTGTGGGAGGAATCTTGGCTTATTGAATGGGGAATATGGTGGGAATCAAGGCTGCTTATTACCTCTCTAAAATGAGGTAGGAGTTTTTTGTACTGTAAGGGTTTGAAAATAAGCTTTTCAGAATAGAAGAGGTTTTTGCAGGGAATTAATTTCCCTAATTATGTTGCCCAGCTCTCGCAGCCAGTCGGCTGCAGTGACTCCATCTTCCACGACTTCTTCCACCCGTGTAACGCCGGCTCCGTCCGTTCCTGCGGCTGCCTCGGTGACCAGCCCCAGCCCCGTTCCCAGTTCGGGTAATGGAACCAGCTCAGCCACAAGCCCAACCCAGCCCATTCAATTGAGTGACCTTCAGAACATTTTAGCTACTATGAATGTGCCATCTGGAGCAGGAGGACAGCAAGGTAACAGTGCTCTGACCAGGCAGCTGCTGGATCCAGGAGTCCTTTGGAGCTGTTTTACTGTCCTGTCCTGTTCCACATTGGTTTGAAAGGTCTCTTAATTTTTGTTCCTGTTTTTTTGGTGGTTTTTGTTTTTTTAATTTTAATGCCGTTTTTGACTGCTTCAGGAGACTTATTCTTACTCCAAAACTGAGAGGAAGAAAAGATGGTGGCAGTGTGATAATAATTTTAATACTCAGACCCTGACTAGATAATTTGATTTACATGACAGAAACATGGGGTTTTGGGTGTAGTCTAATGGCCAACCCTTTGTTTTCTCCTAGTGGACCTGGCAGCTGTTCTGACTCCTGAGATCATGGCTCCCATCCTGGCCAACGCTGAGGTTCAGGAGCGATTGATGCCTTACCTTCCCTCAGGGGAATCCCTGCCGCAGACTGCGGAAGAGATCCAGAACACCCTGACGTCTCCTCAGTTCCAGCAGGTAGATGCTGTCTCTGGGGGGAAGTGCACTTCTTCCCCCTTTCCCATCCTCCTGATTCACCTTGCCCTGCTTTTCCAGGTTCCTGGCACTGTTCAGAGTGGGAAGTTGCTCAGTAGAAGTGGAAAGGAGGAGGGACATGGTCTAACGGAGCTTTAGTTCTTCCTGCAGTCACTCAAGGGCAGATGGGAATGGTTTTTACTTTTTCTTTTGGAGTTGGGCTTTACCTTTTTCTTTACTATAAACATGCTCTGGCAGATGACAGGAGTAGTAGCAAATTCATAGTTCCCTTTCACCAAATGGCTCCTTAATTTCAGACTGAAGGGAGGAGATGCTCACGGTTACTACGCGACATCCCTTGAAACACCAGTCCTTAATTGCAGGACACTGTGTGTGATAAAAGTTGGTGTCTTAACAGACCAATCTGAACTAGTAATTTACAGCAATTGATTGAAATTTGTCCATTTGCAAAATTTCAGGAGCTTAAATGACTGGTTTAGATTAAACTGTAGCAACTTCCATGCAACAGGAAGTGAGGGACATGTAATGGGTGATTATTTTATTGCATATCTGTTCCCAAGCCCTGGCCTGACAGGCCTGCTCTCCTCCTGGGGCTACTGCTGCAGGGATCTGATGAAAACTTTATTTTGATGCTGTTGACTCCAATCCACAGGCTTTGAGCATGTTCAGTGCTGCCTTAGCTTCAGGACAGCTGGGCCCACTCATGAGCCAGTTTGGGCTACCTGCAGAGGCAGTAGATGCAGCAAATAAAGGCGGTGAGTGCTGGTGCTGGTGGGAGCAGGAGAAAAGGGGGTTGTTGGGGGTGTTGGCACTACACACAACCACTGAATGTGGGGTGTAAGGATCAGCTTCTCTCTTAACTCTCCCTCTCTGAGAGTGGTGAGTCTGCAGGGTGACTCCTGCACTGATGTTTACAAAGAAAAGGTGGGTGGGACAGGTGTTCCAGCACACAGAGTGAGGCATTATGTGCAGTGACAGAAGTTGGGGTTCTGCAGAGATGCAAAGACTCTGGAGGTGTCACAGTCACCTTGTTCAGGAATGCCTTTCTTGTGGGAGCCTTTAATGATTCACATGAAATCAGTGAACACAGTCAGGGCCAGCTCTGGCAGTGAGGCAATCCCTTTTCCCTCATGAGCTTTTAGCATCCCTCCCATTAATGTAAGAATTCTGGCCTTAGGATGCCCATGCACACTTAAAGTGCATAAAATGCTGTGTCAGAGAGATCTGGATGTGTGTTACTTCATTTAAAATTTTCCTCCCTGCTAATTCAGACTGAAGCAACTGTTGGCTTTCTAAGTAATGAAGCTTTAACCTTGTGTGGACAATGAGCTCCAGCCCAGGAAATGCAATAACTCGTGTGTTTAACTTCTAGATGTAGAAGCCTTTGCCAAAGCCATGCAGAACAGTGTCAAGTCAGACCAAAAGGAAGGAGACTCTAAGGACAAGAAAGATGAAGAGGAAGATATGAGTTTAGATTAAGTTATTTGCTCTTCCTTACAGATACTCCTAGATACTAACTTAAGCAACTGCAGTAGGATTACTAACTTCATATTATGCTTATATAAATCTACAAATAAAGGAATTTTCTTTATCTGCCATACTGTTCCTTCCAATCTGTACAGTATCCCTGCAGTGCTGATTATCCCTCTTCCAGCTCATCAGCCTGATGCTTACTCTTCCCCAGGTAAAGTGAAAGAGAGTAACATAAAACTTTATTTGACTCCAAAGTATGTACCAGTGATTTACAAAGACCATCTTTAATACTACAACTTTAAAAACAGGTCATAATTACATTTAAGATGGACATGTTAAAAACCCATTTTACAATATTTACCCCTCATAAAAAAAACCCCACAATATAATGATATAAGTTACAAGTCCATTTCAGAAGCAAGATTTTGTCCCCAAGTGGCCAGAGAGATATATACACACACAAATATATATATGACGTGTAAGTGCACGAGTGAACTGGGTGGCTTGGGAGAAAAAAGCTGCTTCAAGTGGAGACTGCACTACACCAGGGCTGAAGGAGGCTGAGCAGGAACCAGGGTGGGTGAGGGCCAGGTGCCACCCTGCACACCTGGCCAGATGTGGAGGTAACCTTTCTATTTCTTCCCTTTCAAGCAATGGTTTCTTGCTTCACACAACAGGACTTTTGTCAGTGTACTACCAGTGCTAAAGGCAAGTGCAGAGCCAGTGGCAGTTGTGCCTTTCTGCTTTCCCTTAGCAGTTCTCGCAGCCTATTCTGTTCTTTTTTTGATTCTTATAAATTATTCTGATAAGAAGATGCTAATTCTGTGAACAGAATTTTGTCCAAATTCCCCCGTGCAGAGCCCTTTGCGTAGCAGTAGCAGGTGAGCTGAGACTGCCCTTGGGGGGAGGTTAAATGTGCCCTTGCTTATAAAACCCCAAAACCAACGGAATCAATCCAGTTTGTCCTAATTGCATTTATGATAAACCAGAAACTGCCTGCAGCCTTTAGCAGCAGCCAGCCTGTGACATTTATTAACAGCCTCAAGTGTTCGGTGAACTAAATCTATGTGCCTTGTACATGTGGGGTGAAGGGAACAGGATTCAGGACGAGCTGCAGGGCTGCTCTGTGCTCCAGCCCACGCTCCCACCATGAGCCACAGGGCAGCACGAGCCCTGCTGCAGATCCTTGACCACCCAGAAGGACTCACCTGTCACCACATCCCGCTCCAACTTTTTGGTTCTATTTGTGAAACATCCCCAAAGTGCCCCTTTCTCCCCCACCGTCCTCCCCTGCCCTCGTTCCCCTGGGATTTGTGGCCCCTCTGGTTTGGCCCAGACCTGTGCCTGCAGTCACTGGAGACAAGTGTGCCCGAGCACGGGCAGCGCTCTGCGGTGAGCCGGGGCCGCAGCACCGTTCTGTTCCTCGGGCTGTCCCTGATGTGGCACTCAGAGCACGGGGCAGCCCTTCATGCCCACAGAGCCACGGGCAGCCCCAGCTCGAGGCAGGTCCACGTGCCTCTGGTTAATCTGCAGGTTCCTGACACAGCCCACGTAGTGAGGGAGGGGAGGTAACAGCAGCCCTGTGCTGGCCTTGTCTGTCTCTGCAGAAGAAACAAGGAAAAGCAGGCATTAGTCTGGCAAAGGCTTAACCTCTCCCTCACACCAGGAATGGTATCTCCATTGTCCTTGGAGGATTTCATCCTGGCACATCTTCCCCCACTCACCTGGCAGCCCTCCCAGGGAGAAGGTTGCCCTTGTGCTGGGTGCAGGAGGCTGGCTGGGTCCCACTGTGTGGTTGCCTTCTGTGTCCACGTCCACCTGGATTATGTTTTTCCATTTGGTAACTTCAAAATAAAACAACAGTCAGTGCTGCTTCCTTACCCATGGAGCAAGCCCACCTCTGCTCTCCAGCCTAGACCACTGCTGCAGCAAGTGCAAAACTACTGAGGGTCAAAGGGCCTGGCCCAGCTCTCAGGAAATTCCCAGAGACTGGACAATCTCCCCCAAAACCTCACCCAGCGCTGGCTGAACAAGATGAAGGTTTAAATAGAGCTGTGCTGAGATGGGGCTACAGCTGTGCCCCCAACCCCAAGAAGGGCTTGATGCAAAACAGCACTTGCTGCACGGCAGCTACATTAAAGGCTGAGTTTCCTGTACAGGTATAAATTCTGCAATTCCTGCTCCCAGCTGTGGGCACACTGCTCCCCTTTGGACACACTCAACACCAAAGCAAATTGGGCTTTCACTTCAAACTGGACACAGTCCAGGATGGATCAAGTCCTGTGGCACATCCTTGGCCTCAACAGCAGCTCCATGAAGTGGAAAAACAACCTGCCTCGCCTGACTACCAGAGCTGACAGTGCTGAGATCAGGCAGGAGTTCTTGTTAATTAGGAAATGGATCTCATGGCAGCTACAAACTCCCAAATTAAATTCAAACAGCAGGGGGACAGGGTTTAAATTGCCAAGCCTGGGCTTGTCCTGAGCTCCCCTAGGAGATGTGGGCTGAGCAGGGCTGGAACAGAGCCACAGAACCAGGGGAGCTGTCACCTCACCTGCAATGGTGTGCCACTGCCCGTCGCAGAGAGCTGGGCTCGTCACCGACGCTGAGAACTCATCAGCCCCAGTGTCTGCTCTCACAGTGACCTGGGGTGAGACAAACCCATCAGAGCTGGAGAGCTGAGAGGAACAGGCAGCAGACACCCACGCCCTCTGGAACCTGTGGGGAAGCCCCCCTCCCAGTACCTTGGTCTCCTCCATGTAGAGCAGGAGATGGTGGCTTCTCCTCGTGCCGATGTGGAAGATGAGGCCAGAGGCACTGCGGGGACGCACCTCCAGTGTCACCTCCAGGTCCTGCTCAGTCATCACAGCATCAGCTGGAAGAGAAATGCCACTGGTGAGGAGAGGACCAAGGGCATTCCCATGGAATGTGACCCTCCTAGTCCCCGGCCACAGTGGGGTACCTAAGGCGATGGAGCCGCCATCCGTGGCAAAGAAGACGCCGCTCTCCAGCGCGCCCTCGTAGCACGGCGTCACCCCGAAAGTGCGTGAGGGGGGACCCAGGGGCCTCCCGTCCAGCTGGGGGTTCCTCAGGCAGCCATCAAAGCTGGAGGCCGACGCAGCCTGTGGAGAGAGGCCACTGAGCACAGCGGGGGAAAAAGCTGGGAGGCGCCAGGTGATGCCATGGGACTGGGAACAGGCTGAGAGAGGTGATGCCATGGGGCTGCCAAGCCCTTACCGGTATGTGAGCCTTGGCTTTTCCAGCTGGAAGTCCCCCCACATACAAGGGGGTCTGGGCCACGAAGAGCTCTGGGGTGGCCACTGCAGCACCCTGGGCTCGCAGCCCATCGATGACCAGCTGGGCCCGGCTCTGGTCTCTGCTGAAGAAGACCTGCAAGGAGCAGAGGTCAGTGCCAAGACTGGGAGCTTCCTGGCTTGGGAGGAGCCCCAGCAAAGGGAGGCCTCAGCTCAGAAGTTCAGCCAGTCCCGGCTGTGATTTCGCTGTCCCCTTTGCTCCCCTGGAACTGCAGCGTCCCGTGTGCAACCGAGAAGCAACACCCAGAGCAGGGCTGCACGGAGCCAGCCCCTGCAGCAGCGCTGATGGTTCAGGGAGGTCCTGCTGAGCCCCGTGCCCCGCTCACCGTGTGCCACCGGCGGTCACGGTACTTGTCCTTGCTGCGGATGCGCAGCCGGCGCCTGCCGAGCTCCACCAGGAAAACAAAGCGCCCGTTGGAGACAAAGAGAGCCATGGAGGAGCCCTGCTCGCCCGCCACGTAGAAAAGCAGCCCACTGGAGGAGTTCAGCTTCACCTCCAGGGAGAAATGGGACCTGCAGGGACAGGGAGTGATGGGAGCACCCGGCTCCCCTGCAGCTGCACGGCACATGCGCTTCCAGTCCGTGATCCCAGGGCCAGGATTGCATGGGGTGGGCACGGGGTGAGGCTCACCTCCACCTGAAGGAGGCTGGGATCTCATCAAACTCCCAGCGGCTGCTCGGGGCTCCCCCAAAGCGGGAGGAGCCCCTGGCTGCACGGGGCTGGGGGTGCAGCTGGCACAGCCCATCCTGGTCGTGGCGGCGGCCCTTGGGCGCAGGCTTGCCCGGCACCTACGCAATGGGCACCAGGGAGTGGAGTGAGGGGAGCATCCCTGCCCTGCCAGCAGAGCTGAGCAGTGGCACCTGAGGAGGACGAGGAGGAGGATGTGGGGAGCTCTGGCAGCATCTGGTACCTTGGGTTTCCGCCTGTCCTTCTTTGGAGTCACTCTGAGCTGCTGCGACTGCTCACCCACGGGACAGCTCATGGTGACATTGATGCTCTCCACGTTCTGCTGCAGGTCCACCACCATCTGTGGCTCTGACATCCTACTCACAGGGAGAAAAGGTCCCTGTCACAGCATCTGGGAGGTCGGAAGGGGCTGAGCCCTGCTGTGTGGAAGGGGCACGCTGTCACTCACCGCTTGACGAAGACGTTCCCGATGCAGCCGCTGAGGTTGCTGAGGGCCCCTGGCTCCGGGGAACCCCCGAGCTGGAGGAGCCAACGCCCGTCCTGGCGCCGCTGCCGCCGGCTGCGCCCGGGGCCCGCCCTGCTGTCCTGCAGCTCATCATCCACGTACAGCCTGACCCTGGGGGTGGCAGCAGGGGCTCAGCAGGACCCTGTGGCTGTGGGCACCCCGGCCCCCACAGCACCCACAGCAGGACACGTACCCACGGGCATCGCTGTAGAAGGCCACGTAGTGCGCCCTGCCATCTGCATAGGCACTGTCAGTGCTGACTTCGCTTCCCAGCAGGTTCAAAGCCAGGTGGCCACTCTGGAGGGACACCTGGCACGTCCCCTCCTGCAGAAAAAACATCACCCAGCAGCTCAGCAGCTGAACCTCCCTGCCCTCCAGGAGCTCAGGGTGCAGATCTCACTGCAGATTCACATCCTGGCCTCACCAAAATCCCCCCTTTCCCAAGGGGAAGCAGCACCCTCCCCAGCAGCCCTGCTGCTGGGATATCTGGGGGCCTGCAGGTGCCCACCTGGGTGGAGTGGCGGTAGAGCAGCCCCTCAGGCTGGCTGGTCTGGAAGCTGAAGCCGCTGTAGAAGTCCCGCAGCCCTGGCACATCCGTCAGAGCCAGGGTCAGGTAGCCATGGCCATGGACACTGACCGAGCGGGCAACCTGTGAGAGACAGCACAGAGGCAAGGTGGGAGCCTGGCCCTGGCCTTGCAGGAGCACTGGGATATGAGTGAGGAGCTCGGCTTCCTTGCTGGTTCTGGCTCTTGCTATGGCCAGCGACGTGCAGCAAGCACCTCACCACGACCCCTCTGCACTGAGGGTGTAGGAGGTTTATGCTCGTTTCTGTGGGAATGAGGGGAGATGGGGCCTGCCCTGGGGGTGCTGTGCTCCCTTTCCCTTACAGACCCTTCCCCCAGCACGCTGGCCAGGCTGCCAGGGCTCTGTGCTCACCAGGAGGTCCGAGGTGCACCCGTAGCTGACGCCCACGGTGCTCATGCGCTTCAGGTCGACGTATTTGCCAAGAGCCTTCAAGCCCTTCATGCAGCCCCGGATGGGCCCACCCGTGGGGAAGAGAGATTTCAAACTGCAGGAGAAGCAGACAGCGTTAACAAGGACAGCCCCAGGCAGGACACAGCCCTGGGCAGGATTTAGCCCCGCAGCTCCTTCAGGCAAAGTGCCTGGGAATGAATTGTGATAGTCATGGGTATCTCCAGTGCCAAGGCTGCTCCAAAGCACTCAGCATGGCAAAGGAGGACTTGGTGACAGCCACCAGCACCTCATCCCTCACCAGAGATGGAAAAGTTACCATTCTTAAAAGCCCAGGATGATGGACAGGGAGAAGAAAACTTCCCCCCCCAGTTTCAACAGGGTTCCAACAACCCTGGATGTGGCTGAGAAAGGGCCAGGGCCACCACCAGGGACTGGAGGGGAACATGCTGACTGTCCCACACCATTGCAGGCTGGACCCACCTGGGGGGTAGCACAGCTGGGGGCACACCCCCCAGGTAGTAGGAGACAGCGTTCTCCAGGGAGTTCTCCTGCTCCACCACAAAGATGGTGAGGCGCTCCACCCGCACCAGGATGCGCTTCTTGTTATTCATTTTGAGGAGGAAAATTTGGATCTGGAGACAGAACAGAGAAATGATCCATCAGTCTGGGGCAGTTAGGTCCATCACAGAGGGCAAGACAAAGTGTCAAGTTAACAGCTCAAGTCAAAAGACTTCTTGCAGCTCTGACCCCCTTAAAAACAAGGGTCCGTGTGCCTGCCCACCCTGGATGAGGAGCCCTCCCTCCAAGAGAGCCCCGTCACCTCTTACCGCTTTGTTTGTGGTGCTGCTGATGGTGAGGGACGAGGAGTTGCTCGGTTTTGCCATCTCCAGGCCAGAGCTGAAATCATAGTAAAGAGCCAGCTTCCCATCCCGGATGGCCAGACACAGGAACTGACCCTGGGGGAGGCAGGATGGACACTCAGCAGATGCCCAGGATGCAGCTGTGGCACTGAGCCCACCTGCCCTTTAGCACTGGTGGGAGCAGGTCCCACTTCCAGTGCCCTGGTCACAATTATCTGGGATTTAATTTCCATCAGCAGCCCTGTGCTGGGGCACAGGGATAACACTGCAAGCTGGAAATGCTCCTTGCAGCACTGCCTGCCCTCGTGAACCCTGGCCTAGCTTGGAGGGTCTCCCAAGCTCTGGGAGCCCCTCCAGCACCAGCCAAGTGACTGCTGTGAAGTTTGGGTCCAGTCCTCTCGTGGCTTTTAACAACACTGCTAAAATCCTGCTCCAAGCAGCCCTGAGATCTCCAAAGCCCTCCTCTCCCAAGTATCCTGAACTGGGAATGCCTACGAGCATGCCTGGGACTGTCCACTGAGGGATGAAGGCTCCCCAGGGGAGCAAGCACCTGCCTGGTTCTCCAGGAAGAAGATGATGCCGTTGTAGGAGACCACCCTGATCTCCTGCTCGAAGCGCTTGGTGGTGCCGAACTGGCTCTCAAACTTGATCTCCGCGTAGCCGCTGCCGTCGAAGTAGGAGCCGTCCGTCAGCCAGGGGTCTCCCGTGGACTTGGACCTGAGACACGCAGCAAGAGGCATCACTCCCAAGGCATGGAGCGAGTAGGGCTGGGCTAAGTGCCCGGGGCAGGCTGTGGTGCCCACCTGGCGCAGGGCTTCTCGGCAGCTGTGTCCAGCTCGAAGGTGTGCTGGAAGTTGTACAGGCTCACCACCTCCTCGTTCAGCGTGTCCAGCTCCAGGCACCCGCGGTAGTTGGGATAGCGCAAAGTGGGAGGGGGCTGGGAGTGAAACACAACACTTAAACAGGGTTTCCCTCCTGTAAGAGCCTCCTAAGGCCTGCTCCCCCTTTCCCTGCTGCCTGCCTCACCGTGAAGCTGGAGGGGTAGCCCCCCACGTAGAAGACCACGTTGCGTGGGTCCAGGTTGAGCAGCCCCTGCTCTCCCTTGGCCACGCTGTCTCCCTTGATCTCGTGCACCCTCTGCCTCTCCACGATCACCGACATGTGCCCGTACTGCAGGATCCTGCAGCAGGGAGGGATGGTCAAGACCAGGGGAGAGCCCCCCAAAGGAGCAAACCCTGCCCTCCCTGAGGAAAGGCCCTACCTGTTGATACTGATGGTGACAAACTGCTCTCCAATATCCTCATCGACACTCAGGGAGGTTGGTTCCTCGTCTCCCAGTTTGTAAATCCAATGCACTCTGCTGTCCTTGAGCACAATGCCCAGGTAGTCTCCAGTGGCCTGAACTCAGGGAGAGACAGGGCCACATGTTGGCATTTGGGACAGGCAGGAGCTCTCCCTAATGTTCCCAGGGCTGCACAGGACAAACAGCCCCTATTCCACTTCCCTCCCAGGCTGAAAGCTGCATCCAGGGGCTTTGTGTCCCCCACAAAGATATCCAGGGACCAGGTGAGGGGCTCATGTCCAGACATGGACATCATTGATGCAACAATGGCTCCATCACCCTCTGGCCCCATCTCACCTCTTGGCTGCCCAGGTACAACACGAACCGCCCCTCCTCTGCCCCGTCCTGCTGGCTCCTGGGCTCGGGGTTTTGGATGTAGAATTTGAGAGATGTGTAGGCTGCTAAATCCTGCAGATTGCTGGGCATCCGGACCTGCACCCCTGAGCTGCCATTGAATTTCATGGGCACTTTCACCTGTAGGGAGACAAATCCAGCCCTGTGGCACTGAACCCACTGCCACCTGCCTGGTCACTGCCAGTTCTGCCAAATCCCACAAGAAAGGGGGATTGCCTGGTGGCCCCAAACACCCTCCCCTTGGCATGCCACCCTCAGGTAAAGCCCTCCTCCAGCCCAGGCCCCCAGCCCAGCCCTCCCCCTCCCCTGAGCTCACCTTGCTGGCGGCGTTCCTCGCCTGTGTGATGAGCTGCCGGATCCTCACGATGTTCTCTGACACTGTGGCATTTTTGTTCCTCCTGTTCTCCAGGCTGCTCAGCTTCTCCAGCAGCAGAGGAATGGTGCTTTCCAGGCTGGACACTGGGGTTGAAGAGGAGCCAGGAGTTTTGGAGGTTAGCAAGGAAGGGAAATGCAAAGGCAGTTTAAGAAATGCAAGTCAAAGCAGTGGTAGTCAAAGCATGCAACTCCCTGCAGTAAAGCTACAGGTGATACAGACATTGCAAGAGAGGGGGGAAAAAAAAAGGGCCTGCACTTAAAGCATCCAGGATTGGCTACCTCCCTCTGCTGTTGACCTGGAGTTGCAAAGCACAGCTTTCAAAAATACTCTGGGGGCATCTGTGCATGTGGCTCATATCAGACTCACCCTGGTAGCACACCAGGCTCAGCACTCACCAGATTTCCTGGCATCCTGGACTGCCTGGTTCAGGTCTTCATTTCGGAGGCCTCCATACTGGTCTTTCCACTCATCCAAGTTCTTCTTCATGGTGCTCAGGGCATCCTCCACTCTTGCAGCTGTTTCGTTGGCCTCAGCAGCAGCTGCTTTGGCATTCTGGATTGTGTCCTTTGTGTCCTCTGCAAAGAAATAAATATCTCTGAGATGTCCAGGAGCAGGGAGGAAGCACCTTTGGATCACAGTCAGTCAATAGAGAAGGGAGCAGAGAGAATCAGTCCAGCTACCCCAGAACAAACCTTGCTCCCTGCCCAGCATGTCCTGCACAGACTGGAGCTGGGTCAGGAGCTGCTCCTTCCTCGCACGGAGATCAGCCAGCTTGTCCTTTGCTGTCTGCAGAGTGCCTTCAATAGCTGCAATTAAAGAAATGCACATGCTGTTTGCTGGAGCTCAGTCCAGCCCAAAGGACAGCAGATCCTGTGAGGAGCCTCTCTCACCCCCACTGAGTTTGCTCTGCTGTCTCCTCGCAGCCTCCTCCAGGCTGCTGCTGTTCCTCTTCAGTGTCCTGGAGGTGGCCCCAAGGTTTTCTGATATGACATTCTGTGAAACAAACATGGGACTCAGAGGAGGAATTCAAGGCTCTGGCTCTGACTGCACACAAAAATGCTGGTTCAGACAGCTGCAGTGGGGTGTGACAGGGAGACCCAAACACTGAGTGTGGCCCCAGCTGCGGCAGACTCTGCTCTCAGGCACAGAGCACAGTGCCCTCGTGTCAGAGGGAAGGGAATTTGTTTTCTGCCCATCTTACAGGGCTCCCCACAGCACGTACCATCAGGGCCTCGCTGGCTGCCTTGTCAGCATCACGGGCTGCTTGCTCTGCTTTCCTCACAGCTTCAATGATGCTGGCGTAGGCATTGGAGGCATTGACTGCCCTCTGGATAAAGCCATCCTGGTTTGTGTCCTGGATAATGCTGTGTTGGAAGATGAAGCCATCAAGTCCATGGAAATCAGACTCTTGCCCATGCCCTCACGGACAAACCCTCTGTGCTGCTCAGCACAATGTGTGCTCCAGTATAAAACTCTGGAGGTGACACCCCGCTGGGGCTGCAGTTTCCCATCCCCAGCTCTGGCAGCAGACAGCCTGACCAGCGAGGCTCAGGACAGGTGCCTCACCCAGACAGGTTCCTTGCGAGCTCATCCAGGAGCCGGGCGTGCTCCTCTGCCTGCTCCACGATGGGGATCTTGCTGCTGGCCGGGGAGAACTTCTTCACCCGCTCAGTGAGGGGCAGCTTGGCCCCATCCAGCAGCGCTGCCAGCTTCTCGTATGCCTGCAAGGACACCTGTCACTGCTGAGGGCTGCCACACCTCTCCCTCTGCCCACGCCAGTGTGCCTCTGCCACTCACCTCCTTTGCACGCTCCATCATCTGCAGGAAGTCAGAGACCTGGGCAAGGGCGTCCTTGGCCATCTGCAGGGTCTCCTGCACCAGTCCATGCTGCTTTTGGAGCTCCTGGCTCTTTTGCTGAACACAAAGACCCAGAGTTAGGAGCAGCAGGGCTGGGACAGCCCTCCCTCACTCCATGGCCAGGACCACGGTGAAGGTCTACCTGACTCTCCTCCAGGTTGTTTCGGTTCAGGCTGTTGAGCTCCTCTGTCTGCCTGGTTTTGTTCACAGCCTCGTTGAGGGCATCTCGCAGATCCATGAGCTGGGAGCTGTGCTGGGCCAGCCGCTCCTGGGTGCTGCTCAGCAGCTCCTGGTTGGACTGCCAGCGGGCGTGCAGCTCGCTCTTCACCCGATGCAGCACTGCACAGGGAGGGGGAGAACTCTTGCTAATTCCTCTTCCTGTGTTAAACACTTTCTGTGCCTGGCTGTCCCAAAGCCTGGCTTTGGTGTTGGCAGATACCAAGGCCAGAACTGACCATCTTCCACCCCTCCCTCCCTCCTTTTCAGCCTAAATGGCACAGGATCTTGTCCATGACTGTCTACAAAGCCTCAGAGAGATGGGATCTCTTTCAAAGACACACAGCCGTGCCTGAAAAGATCCAGATGATGGACTTTAGATTACTTTTACTGTGAAAAATTACTTATTTCCAACAAAAACCAGTTTATAATTCCAGCTTTCAGCTACTGAGTTATGCTTTGCCAAGGCTTGTTAATCAGAAGTGTTCACTTCCTGCAGCACCAGCATCCCTGGTTGGGCTCACTGCCCTCACTCCTGCAAGGATGCCCTCAGGACAGCAGAGCTACTGTGGAAGCTGGCTGCTGGTTGTTACTCTATGGGGACAGCAAATAGGAAGAAACATGGTGTGATTTATTCCCATCCATGTGTGATGTGAACACATCACGTAATAATGGTGATTCCTGGTTCTAAGTGTTGTCATTTTTGTTCATCAAACAGAACTACCCACTTAGCTCTGCTCTAAAATTTGCCTTAAGGGAAAAGGAACCACAAATCATCCTGTTGGAATGTCACAGGGGACTCTGAAACTCCTATAAAAATGGCTGGGGGTGCCTGGCTCTTAACAGCTCTCTCTAAACACAACCATGATGTGCAGTGTCTGCATGCAGTGTCTCCAAGCCAGACCCAGCAGGACCCGGGCAGCCCTGTGCCACCGAGCTGGACTCACACTTCTGAGCCTCCTCGTGCTCACGCCTTGCCAGCTCCTCCTGGGCTCCCAGGCTCCTCTCCTTCATCTCCCTCAGCATCCTTTCCACCTCGGCCAGCTTCTGCCGGAACTCCTCGCCGGAGGTGGTGCTGGCGTTCTCTGCCCCAAACCTGGCCATCTGCCGCACCAGCTCTGCAGGAAAACCCACACCCCGTCAGACTGACCAAAGCAGGGCCTCCACAACTCCCCCAGATCTTCTCCTCACAAGCCACTGACAGCTTTCAGGCAGCACTCAGACAACAAACTGCTTGAGATGACCCAGAGGCACTGCCCAATGTTTCAGCCTCCTTGGCCACTACCAGTAACACATGTTACATCCTGAGCATCCTTCTGTGGCTTTACCTTTTGCCCAAAATCCAGACACTCTGCTTCGCTCAATCTCTCCTGAAGCTGCACTGCAGACTGCCCCCACTTTATGCATTTTAGTAACATTTGTGGAAGTTTAATGTTTTTCCCCCCAGGCTTGTGTTTAGCCAAGCAGCTGAGAATCACAATAAGGCTGGTCAGGGTAAAAGTTGGGATTCTGCAGGAATCTTCCTCTGTATTTTTGTTTTCTTTGTTGCCTCCATGGCTTTCTCTAAGCACTGCAGTACTTGGCCGTGGTTGAAACCAAGAGCATGGCACATCACAGGGGAAAAACCCCAAAGGGAAGACCCTTCTTAACATACCTGCAATGCCCCTCTGGATGCTTTGGATGTGCAGCAGGAGCTGTTCCCCCCTCTGGTACATGTCCCTCGTGTGCTGCTCAACACGAACCGCTTCTCTGTGAGTCATGGTCATCTACCACAAAAACACTGCCTTAGTTCAAGTATGAGATGATATTTTATGTGATTTATCAGTGGGACTGTTGCTCCCAAAAGGCACACAAGGCCTGGGAATGTGTCGCTTGCGTGGTCCTTGAAGGAGCTTGTCCCACAATGGACAGAAGGATGATTTTATTTAGCACCTTTGGAGAAGCACAAGCATTAAATACAGCTCCAATGCAACAGGCTCTGGATGCTGGAACAATCCTGACACCACAGAGTTCAGCACTGCTCTGTGCTCTTAACACAGGGAAAGCCCCAAAGCTTGGAGCCAGGCACACCTGGGTCCTGATCAAGAGACAGAGGGCTGCTGTCTGGCTGTCTGGTACACACAGGGCAGTTTGTCTTTGCAGCTGTCTGGGGAGATATGTCATCAAGTAGAGGTTTTTCCCTCTCCCTCAGATTAGGAGCAGGCAGTTTATAAATCAAATCAAGTGAAATCAAATCTTCCTCAGTTTATCCATTCTCTGAAGATGCTACTCCTAGGTTTTAGACTGGATATAGATTGCATCCATGATGGACCCAGATGTTTTGTGTACCTTACTTGTATGTCCCTTCTATAAACAATATTTGATTTATTTTTACTGCTTAAAGTTGGACCCACCTCCAAAGCAAGCAGTAAGTCAAGAAAAACTATCAGTATTATGAGATGCTTCACAGCTCTCCATGGAAGGAAAGCAGGGAATCCAGCTTGAGCACTGCAACTTAGTTCTGGTCAAGCAGGAGACCCAACCTGCCTGAACTAGGCTCCTCACAGCCTTCAAAGCCCTCATTTTGGTAAAAGGGGAACTTGTGCTCTGGCAAAGAAAGGTGGAGAAATACCCTACCTTGTGCTGCAGAGCGTTCAGGTCCTGTGTGAGATCCATGTTCTCATCCTCCAGCTCATCAGCCCTTTGCCTGACCCTGCTCATGGCTCTGTGGTACTCACGGAGCTGGTTCTAGGGGATAAAAAAGGAGGCTAAATCAGGCCAGCAGGCCAGGAAACATGGGCAGAAGGTGATGTGAAGCCTTCCACGTACAGCAATGGCCAGAATGGTGCTGTTGAGGCCGTGGAGGCGAGCCCAGGCGATGGAGCTGGCGTTGAGGGTGACCAGCTGGCCGCGGATGGACGGGAAGGACATCTCGATGCTCTGCAGGTCCTCCAGCAGGAGCAGGACACAGCTGTCACACACTGCAGGGACACAGCAGTCAGCACAGGCCCTCCCCCGGGCTCCCCTCCCCTCCTTGCCCAGGACAGTGGCACACAGACCTTCACACTTCATGCTGTCGGGGCCGTTGGCCACCAGGATCTCGTGCTGGCGCAGGCAGACGTCGCACTGCTTCCCCGTGAGCCCGCTGGGGCACGTGCACTCCCCAGTGCGAGGGTCACAGGAGCCCCCCCTGCACTCACACTCTGCAGGGCCGAGAAACAGAGAATCATTTCGGGCTTTTACCACGCTGGAGAGAGGGCAAGGAGAGGTTTTATTCCAGCTGCTGGGGGTTCCCTGTGCAGCGATGTGCACAGGCCCTCAGACACCTGTGCCAGCTGTTTTCTCCCTCCAACAGCTGGAGCAGCAGCACAGCTCTGTCCCAGTGCCCCTGGCTGGGACCCCACACTAGTAATAGGAGCTTCTTCGAGCTAGGTCTTATAAGCTTTTGGAGGTCTATTTTTCACTTAAGATAGCTCAGCTACCTCTGGAGGCATAAAATTAGCAGAATGGTTTTTGTTGCAGTGTTGGAAACAAAAAAAGGTTTAATAAAAGGCAAAATAACAAACTTACAAAGAAAAACCGATTTAGGTGCAAGAAGTTCTTGCTCCTAGTAAAACAAACACTTCACAAAAGCAATTAGTTTCTTTGTTCTCTT
>JAYDZK010000070.1:9759002-9860988 GCA_034509185.1 Euphonia xanthogaster | reverse complement strand
ACGAACTCCCGCTCGGCTCCCGCCTCACCGCCCGCTCCGCGCCTGAGGGACGGGCGGGGCCAACCGGCCCCGCCTCCCCCCGCCCGCCATCTTATTGTCAAACCCCACAAAGGGACCCGCGTCCGCCGGGGGCGGGCCTTCCCCGGAGACCGCGCCCACCAGGGAGCGGCGGCAGTTGCTATTGGCTGTCGCCAGGCACTGCAGGCGCCAGTCGCCGCTGCGATTGGCTACAGCACCTGCCTGTCCCGCCCTTGGGCTCCACCCCCGAAGGCGGTGTGGTTGCCATGGCAGCCGGGCCCTGCCTCTCGGCCGTGAGAGGCTGAGGGAGGCGGGGGCGGGGGCGAGGCGGGGCCGCCCCGATTTCAAATCGCAGCCAAAGCCCCGCGTTCCCTCTGGGCTTCCAGCCATGGGCTCCGGCGGGAACAGGTTCAGACCTGGCTGCCCTGCAGCCCGCGGGGAGCCCTGGCGGGGGAGGGGAGAGCGAGCGTTGGCCGCCCCGGTCCAGGCTCTCCTCGCCGTCAGGCGCCACTTCCCTCAGGGCCGGGGAGGCCCGGAGCTGCGCCCCGCGGGCAGACAGGAGGCCTCAGCACTCCATTAGCAAGGCCTGTGGCATTTCCTGTTCGGGCCCGGCCGCCCAGCCCCGGGTCTCGCAGTCAGAGCCAGGAACCTGCGTGCTGGGGGCAGGGGTGATGCCTCACACCCCGCAGGGAGCGGCTGTCTGAGCACGAGTCAGCAGGGAGTGCCCAGGTGGGTGAGAAGGCTGGGGGCATTCTGGCCTCTCTCAGGAATAGTGCGGCTAGCAGGACCAGGGATCGTCCCCCTGTGCTGAGTACACCTTGAGTGTTGTGCCCAGTCCTGGGCCCCTCAGTTCGGGAAGGCTATTATGGTGGCTGGAGTGTGTCCAGAGAAGAGACCAGAGCTGGTGAAGGGTCTGGAGCACGAGTTTTATGAGAAACAGCTGAGGCAGCTTATGGGTGTTCAGCCTGGAGAAGATGAGGCTCAGGGGGGACTTCATCACTCCACAATTTTCTGACAGGAGGTTGCAGCCAGGTGGGGTTTGGGCTCTGCTTCCAGGGAACGAGTGACAGGGCAAGAGAGAACATAGCCTTAAGCTGTGCTGTAGGGAGTTTAACCTGGACATTAGAAAGAATTTCCTCACAGAAAAGGTGATAAGGCACTGGAATGGTCTGCCCAGGGAGGTGGTGGAGTCACCATCCCTGGAGGTGCTGAAGGAGGACTGGACGTGGCACTTACTGCCGTGGTCTAGTTGACAAGGTCCTGTTTGACAGGACTCGATCTCAGAAGTCGTTTCCAACCTAACTCATTCTGTCCTAAAGCTGCCGCCGCCCTGCTGAGCGAAACCCCCTCCCCAAAGCTTGCTCGCCGCCGTGACCCCAGCCCGATGCAGCTGCACATCTGCAACCACTTAGGCCGCCCCAGCGTCTCTCGGTCGCTCTCCCGGCCGAGCAGCTACGTGCCGGCTGCTCCGGAGCAGCCAGGGGGAAGGAGGGGCGGCTGGCCTGGGCTGCCGGAGCGCCGCAGAGGCGGCAGCTGCTGCCTCCCTCCCCCGGGCGCGGCGGGACGGGGAGGGGAAGGAACTGGAGAAAGGGTGGGACAGGCAGCCGGAGCTGGATCGGCGGGGCTTGCGGCTGGGGTTCTGCAGGAAAGGCTGGGAAACAGCAGAGCTGTAGCGTCATACAGTATAGTAGGAGGAAATAACATTTCCATAGCAAAACAAGATCTGCTTTTGGGACAAGACTAAGTCATCTCTTTTCACTTCATCTGGCTCTTCTTTGTAGAAGTAGCCCCAAGTTAGTTTGCAATTTCATAGCTGCTTTCAGTTTGCTCAGAAATGTCAGCTCTCCTGAAGCTGTGCATTCACGTAATTGTTCATGCCTGGAGCCTCTACACAGGTTGGCCAATCCCCCAACTGGGTGGGCTGTGTTCCCTTTTGTTCTGTCTCCTTGAAGCATCTTTTACGTCAGAGACCATCACTGATCTGACCAGGACCCCACTATATTCTTTATTATTGTGGATCATATTATTGACCATGGTTACCTTGGGAAATGTCATAATACTCATCTAAGAAATCGTCTATAAATATTCCCTTCTTGCAGCATTGCTCAACAGAGTACATGCACTACCTGGATATATTTCCACACCAGCACCCTTGGCATCACACAGATCTGAGTTTTTCATTAATAGCTTGGCCGATGTCTGCACTGTTATGCCTCTGGTTTCATGTTGTAACACACAATTCTCCAGGGTGGTTTTCCCATGATGGACATTTAAAATCCCCTTCACAACTTCATGTGGCACTCACTTCAAACTGGAGATTTATACTGGATTCTGTACAGTCAAGAAAGATGTCTCCTTTCTTTTGTTTATTCTTTCACAACATAAAAGGCATAAGCCTTTGAGTTCAACTGAATCAGCACTGCAGAACAGGCTCTCTAGAACACAGTGACCAGGACAGATGATGACTGTGCCTCCTTCATAACAGGCATTTACAGCTGTCAGTGGATTTCTAGGTCTTTACCACAATCTGCTACAAGCCCAGAATCACACCATGTTCTCAGATGTCAGAATGCAGCCTAAGTCAAGGCTCAACACATCAAACAAAGTAATCCTAGTTACCCTCCTCCTTCTCCCTGTCCCAGTCCTCCAGATGCACTGGTAGAAGAGCCTGACATGCTTTCCAGCTTGTGCTGTTTGGTAAAACGCTCCTGACTTACCATACACAAGGCACAGCTCCCACACTGGTATATCGGGCGTCCCTAAAGCTTCAAGGAGCTTCTGCTTTCAGAGCTGAGTACTCCATACCAGCCACTCCCAACAAGAACCTCAAATTCATTTGTACGCCAGATTTCCTGCTGTCCACATGGTGCAAAGACTTTGTCCAGGTACTCAACTGTGAATTGTGTTTTGCAGTGTTAAGGAAGAGTTTGGACCTTAGGTTCCGAGCCAGAGTCAGTTTCTTTCAGCTTGAGGTGGTGCCTCTGGAGAGGAATCCCAAACCAAGAAATCCCTGGGCCTTTATATCCCCACAGTCTGTGCACCTGATCTTCCTGTGCCCAATGGTGGTTTATGGTCTGGAGTCTTCTAACACCTCATGGAATTCTTTCTCCATGTCCACGTGGGCAGGCCATAATTGTTCTTATCTTCCATCCTGGGGCCCTTCAGGATCTCAGCTCTTATCTGAAGATACCCAGTCTTTCTCTGTTTACTCTCCTGCTTAGCTCTCTCCGTGCTGACAAACTTCACTTAAAGTTCCTTGACACCAAGTTTTGAGCAGTACCCACTTATGCTAGACTGTCAGCAAGTTACAATTAAACTTAACCCTAGACAATTAATTTCTAACATTGTAATCCCCAACATGCAGTCAGCCAAGATGCAATCCTGGTAATCTCTAAAATGCTTGTGAAACAAAAGCTAGTCAGTGTGAAAAATATCTGGAAAAAGTACATTCCCATTGGGCACAGTCTTTCCTAAAGCACTGCCTGGTTTGTCACGATGATGCCTTAGTCACACCAGGAGCCATCACTCCAGACACTCAGCACACTCCTGGAACAGAAAGATCCAGGCTCTGCCGCCTCAGCTGCTCCCGCAGGCCACCGCCTCCCACAGCTGGCGGCAGCAGGGCCTGACCCTCCTCCCACGGCCCCCGGCAGCCCCAGCTCAGCAGGAATTCAAATAGGTATTCCCACAACAAATCCTGCAAGAACCTTGGAGCCTCCGCGGAGGCCCCTTTCGAGGCAGTGTGGGGGCTGTTCCCTGAAGGATCACAGCTTGGAGAGTTCATTTGCATTGCTCTTTCTAGTAATAGCATCATCTATATAGAGTAAGGTACTTAAGTCCCCTCTCCTTATGGTTTTTTATTTTTTTTCTGTGTAGCTACAGTGAGAGGATCACGACATTTTTATGTTTTTTTCCCCCAATAACCTCTCCAGTGAAACTGGAGGATATTTTATGGCTTAAGAACTACATAATCTAAGTTTCTGACTAAATCAGTGAAAGAAAAATTGTGAAAGATTCTCCATCTTCGTTAAAAATCTGAGAAACTAGTGATGTCTCCTCATTTGATTATTCTCAGCAGAAAGCAACTCTCACATCTCACATATGTGAGAAACAAAACTTGAAAAGTCAAAATGGAAGAATCTGGACAGATCTTTGCAAAACAATGCAGCCTGAAGTATTTACTAGAGAGTGGAAAGAGATGTCTGCAAAACTACCTGACAGGGGAAATGGAAATGAAGAAAGTAACTGCACACAAAGAAAAGGAAAAAAGTGAGGGAATCACTGTCCAGGATCATCAGTGAGAGGAATAGCGGATTTGTCTTTACAAACAAGCTGTGGGTCTGCTGGTAGATAAAACTAGCTCTGGAAGATAAAAGAAACAATGGGAAGGATTCCACTGATTGATGAATGGAAAAAGATACTTGCTTTTACAAATAAACTTTATGTTTGCTGATAAACAAAATTAGACATTGAGAGATGAAAGAAACAATGGGGAAGAAAAACCCCTAAATTCTGTAAGAATTAAAAATTTAAAGGGAGGGTTATACATTAAAGGGAAATCTTTGGGAAATCTTCGGTGTCAGGCGTATCGGGGAGTCTGTACCTCTCAAGTACCTCAGCCAATGGGGAAAGAGAGAAGGGAAATGCGGCCGGGAAATTAGGATAGAAAGGGAGGCTGCGTCCTCCAAAAATTTGAGAGATCCCAGGGGAATGCCCCATGGCCTCTCCCTTTATTCGAATAAAGCCAGAAAGGACTCCTCTGTCTTCTTTTTGGACATAAACCTCTGGTGTTTGTGGGTTAATTTTCTTAACATCAGGAGAGCTACTATTACTTCTAACACCAATCACTTATATTTTTTCCCTACATAGTCCTACTACAATACATCTTTCACAGTTCTAATTCTTTAAAATATCTAATCTTTTTACAAGACTGTATTTTAAAACTTGTTGCAACTTGTTTGTAGTTCAGTCTCTCTCAACAATACAATCTCTATTCTATAGCCTTCCTAAATCAACACAACTTATCTAAGTGTTTACATACAAATGTGTAAGATTGTGTGAACTTTCTATCAGGTTTTAAGAATTCTTTACAAATCCATTTCTCACAAGAGCATATTACCCAAAGCTTCTAGACAATTAGAAGGCATTGCACCTAGTAAGACACTGCAGAGCAGCCTGCCTGCTGAGAAGTGAATAACGTGGGTGACGGGGAAAATGGTGCAAATCAGCTCAGCAGGTCTCTCCTGGGAAGCCAGGTCACCACTGACATGCAGCAAGATCTCCAGAGCAAGTGGAAATTCTGAAGGGATTTAAAAGCACTGGCAGCCTGTATAAAATATGAATGGGTTGCTGTCTTTGTCTGAAACAGGAGGCACCAGGGCTGGTGTAACAGGAGCAGGCATTGCCTCGATCTTTCCAACCAGGCCCGAGGTGTAGATCCATCCTTAGCACATGGGGGGAGTGATTTGAGCTGCAGCCCCAGCCTCAGAGCAGGAGGGCCGAGTCGAGCAGAGCTGCTGCCTTGAGCTCCCTTCCTTTGGCTGGGCAGCGAATGCCTCGTGCTCGGTGGAAGGACGGGCTTGGCTTCAGTCCCTGAGAGCTGCGTGTCTCCAGCCGTGCCGCCTCCCCGAGCGGAGCATCCGCGGCTGCGGGAGCTGAGCCGGCAGCCAGCTCCGGCTCTCCCCATCCCGCAGCCCGCCTGCAGACCGGGAGCCCTGCCTGCCGCTTCCTCCGGCCGTGGCTGGTACCGGGTGGTGTGACCTGCGTGCCATGGGCGTTGGAAAGCAGCCACTGCTCCCTCCCGCCCAGCCCCCTTCCTTCCCGTCTGGAGCAAGCCTGTGCTGGGCTGTGCTTGATGCCTCGGGAGCTTTGCTGCTCCTTTCTCAAAGCTGCTCAGCCTCCTGCTGAGCTGGCCAGTCTTTCACACATTGGCTGTGACGGGAAGGCTGTTTAGAGCTGGATAATGTTTATAAAACCGCAGAAATTAACAGAAACGCAGTGTCCGGGAGCACGGCTGCCACCACCCTTTTGAAAGACAAAAAAACCCCAAGCCCAACAAAACCAGACATGAGTCAGCCCTGACCTGGAAGCTGTGAGCTGTCGCCAGTGTAGTGCTCTGCTCTGGCTGGCTTTTGGACACTTTTGGAGAGACACTTTTTGGACACTTTTGGAGAGACAAGGTGTGTTAGCTCAAGCTCTGTGCATTACCAGCACAACTGCCTGTGGTTTGGAAGAGTTTTCTGGCTGTGATCCCACTGGTTCAGAACGGGGACAGGGCTTGCTTGCCTCTGCCTGCTAAAGACAACGTGGACTTGTTCTGAGTCTGTATTGTTTCTCTCATAATTACTGTTTGATTAAAGCATTTAAGATATGTTTGTCTTTTTAATTTCGCTCTAGAGTAGGGCAGGAGGCTCACTGCTACTACACACAGTTTCCTTTAAGCCCAACCTGGCAAATTCTGATTACTTCTGAGATAGGCAGCATTATGAATCAGTCCAGAGTGCTTCTGCAGACAAGCACATTCCTGCAGCAGAGCTCCCCTAAAAAAATCCAGAGGCAGATGGAAAAACAGCTAAGAAGTAATTAAATGTGGCTGTTCCTCAAGAAACAAGCCTGTAGTAGCAGCTCAGCTGGGCCCCATAAGCCAGGTACAGGATCCAACTTCACTGTGTTCAGTCTGCAGTCACAGTTCACTGAATGTGAGAGAAATTGGTTTTGGGTCATTGCAGTGTGTTAATGCGTGGATCACCAAAGGTGGCTGGAACTTCTCAGCCTTTCGTGAGGGTAGGCTTCTCCTTCACTGCTCTGAGCCTGGATATTACTCTTCCCTGTAGGAGGGATTAAACAAAGAGCAGTGGGCAACTGGAGCCTGTAAAACAACCCAAAAGGTTTGTAATAAGCGAGTGAACATTTGCGGGCTAACTGTAGCTTGATGTTGGATGATAATGATGTTGGCATCAAATGTTAGTGGCTTACAGAATGAGAATAGCACAGTCAGAGCACTCATCACCCCAGCTAATCCACGCAGCAGCTAATACATGACTGAATATGGCACTATTGGCTCAGCTGGGGGTTGAAAAACTGAGCAGTGGTAGTAGGCAGGTGATGGGAGGGGTGTGTGGCTGTCAGCACAACAATGGCAAAGCATTCTGTTCCTAGGCACAAATCTGTCTGCCTCAAGCCACCAGCCTCAGGCCTTGGGTTTTATGGCTGTGAGTATCTGATCTATCTACTAGGAGGCCACAGGGATTAGGAGTGACATGAGCCAAGAAATGAGTTCTTTGTAAGAACGTGTACAGACGAAGATACTCTGTGAGCTAAAAGCAGCCCTGCTGTTTTTACCCAAGCCAGCTAGTAGCTTTATGGAACCAATAATAAATTGCTAAGAAGTATTTGTATGTTTTGATTGCAGGAAATAAGAGTGAAAACAGGTCACAGAGAAGCAGTTAGGCTTGCACTAGTCCACCACCTCTCTTAGCCTGCCTGGATAAAGTGGTTTGGTTGGAATTAAAGACCCCCCTCACAGGCCCTCACTGTTGAAGTCAGTGACTATGAGTTTCCTCTTAAAATGGAAAGGCACTGAAAGAGTGCCCTAATTACAGTATTTGTTTGTAATCTTTTCAACCAGGATGATGTGACAAAATAAAAGCAAAAAGCAGTGTTTTCAGCAGGATTACAGTTGCCAGCCAATTCAGAGAAGGTGTTGTCCATGGCAGGTGAAAAGTGTGTGGTAGTGGACATTGGCAGGGAGGAACAAAGCACAGATGATAGCAAGTTAATGACAATAGGAACCTCTAGTGACAAAGCACCATGCACTGGACCAAACAGCAAAAGTCTCCAAATGTTGCACCAGCAGTCAGCAAAGATGGATTTTAAAGTGCTGTCATTTGGGGTTTTATTTTAAGGTAGCTCATTGTGATAGTTCAGGTTTACGTTTGTGAGGGACAAGATTGTTTTGATGTTGTGAAAATGCTGTCCTAGAAGGGAATTTTAATAACTAGAAGAACACACCTACTTCTTAGTAGGGATTTTTTAAATGTACATTTTGGATACTTGAGTGCTATGTTATCTGGTGCTGCTTAAAATATGTGTTCTGTATCTAAGCATAAATACCATAGGCTATGACAGTTGCTATAGCAACTAAGCATCTACTATTAAATAGCACCCACAGGCTGAAAAACCATGTGCAGCCTGTCAGTACACAAGGTATTCTTTATTTTCAGCCAGCTAAGAACAGTATTTTCATCTTGGAAGCTAGTCTGTTTCTGATGAATGTGTTTGTGCTGGTCATGTGAAGATCTTTTCTCCCCCATCAGCTCTACCTTCCTTTGAAACAGCAGATACTGTAAGAACAAAATAGCCTGGAGTGGTTGCAGGCTGAAGAAGTTAATGAATAATTCCTTTTTTCATATATTTTTGAACATACATTAGAGTGTGGCTTTCAAATCTTTTAGTCCAGATTTGAGCTTGCACCTTTGCTGTTCTGCATCTTTTGATATTACAGTGTTTTGCTCCTGAAACCAGCCTTTCAGGAGGCACCGTGCTGTTCCTACAAGCCGTGTCCTTGAAAATTACAATATCAGTGGGAAACTAATTTCTGCAGTCATGGCAGACTGGAGAGTTATAATTCAAAAGCACAGTTAAAACTAACAAAACTTTTAGGAATATGTGATGTAGTTATTTATTTTAAAGCTTACTTTAAGGTTGGTAAGCATTTGGACCATGAAATCTATGGGGGAAAAGTAGAAAAATAAGAACACTGAGTTTAATATGCAATAATAATTCTGGTGGTTGAGACTTCAGTAACAAGCTGTTGACAGCATTAGTTGTTTTACATTTTCCAAACCAGAAATGTGATTTTCTTTAGACCCATCATAAATAACAAGGAGAATAAAATGAAGCATCAGTAAGAGAAATATGCTGGTTATAGAAATGAATGCTTTATCTGCAAATTGAAATGACCCTGTATGAGCCTTGAAGAGTAGAAAGCAGCTGTGATGGCTTATTGGAGTGTTTGGATAGTTTCCAAATTTTATTTGAGAGTCTGATGAATCAATAGGAAAAGGAAAATGTACTGTAGCCTCAAATTATTGCTGATGTTGATTTGCTGGTAGCTTAGCAGAATTCCATAGTTTGTAAAAATACAAATTATAGTAGGAACAAAAGAATTAAAATTTAATCAGAGTATCAAAAAGTGAGGCTAAGAAGTAGGTAAACTTAGGCATGAAAAGGCATATTAAAAATGTGATTTTTTTTTTTCCCCAAGAGAATGATTGCCAACACATGTGTGTCCTGTGTTTAAAGGGTTAACCCAATTAGAAGCATGACTATGAATGGTGATAACAGGCTGTGAGCTGGTCTTGTTCTCTACTCTGGTCCTGCACCTCGATGGGAATGACAGCCTTGACTTTCGTAGCAGTAAAGGAATGTTAACTCCTGTCTCCTGGTGGTCTGCCCAGTAGCCAGTGGTTTCCCAGCAATCATTTCAACAGTCTCATATTAATGGAATAATAAATCTTTAATTGGTGTTACTTACAAGTAGCACCAAGTGCCAACAGACTTGGAATAAAGTCGCAGGAGCTGCTGTGAGCAGTGGGGCAGGATGATGCGGAGAGAGGTTTGCCGAGGCAGAGAGGCAAAGTGGGGCTCATCAAAGAGTTGTTTAGAATTTGCTGGGTGTTTAGATACTGCATGGGGCTCAGCTGAATGTCTCAGATGGTCTGCCTGCCTCCTGCCACTTACATCCTCTCCAGGGAATCATGGACACATCCTGGCAAGTTCCATCATCTTCCATTTTTTTATTTTAATGCAAAGGAATTGTCTCTTTCTCCCCGTGATTTCACTGGGTTTTGTTTGTTTGTTTGTTTTTGTTGTTTTTGTTTTTGTGTGTTTTGGTTTTTGTTTTGTTTAGTTTTTGGTTTTGTTTTGTTTTCTTCTTGTTTCTCAGCTTGTTTGGAGCCATCCTTCGGAAAAACGTTGTGTTTCTGCCATATTTGGATAAATATTAAAGCCTGATCTTGTGTCTGGCTCAACAGCTATTTGTATGGTGAGGATAAGCACACAAGCACACTCCTCTGTACAGACTGTTCTACCTAGGAGCAGCACAAAGTCTTACAGATTATGTTTACAGGATATGAACTTTAGGGATATAAGAGGTACTAATGTTTTTTTCTTCCACTGTGAAGTCCACCACACTCAGCAGGAGAAAAAAGGTAGAGTCTGGTGCCCTCTTGTGACTACATTGAACTACTGGAAAAACATTATACTCTGACTTAAAAGCGGTCAGAGCGTGAATTGCACTGGAAAACACAAAGAAATTTATCCTAAACAAAAGTTGGAAGTATAGAAAAGGGCGAATTAACCTCACAGTGTTATCTCTGAGATGAAAATTCTACGGGGTTCAGAATAGAGGCGGTAGAGTCACAACTCATAATTGACTGATATGTAGAATATTTCAATGATATGTTGCTTTCTTCATGCTATTCAACTAGATATGGTGCTGAAGGATGGACAAGTCAGGGTTATACATTAATACTGCCCTACATAATGGAAGATTATGCCCAAGCTACATTTCTAAATGAAAAACTCACCAAATTTTCCAAATTCTGAGGGGTTGAAGTCATTACGATCTGAAACTATGGTTCAGCAAAAAAAGTTCAGATTCACATTTAATTTTCCACAGCCTTAAGGGAGAAGGAGGACGGCTATTTTCATGGCCTTGGTTTAATGTCACATTGATTTATTTGGAATGGGTTTTAGTATTTCAAAAGGTAAAAAAAAAAAGGAAAAAAAATTACTTTCTGGGATTTCTTGTACAGTGTTATATTCTTATCTTGGAATTTGACTAAGAACTTGTTCTAGTATCTGAAACTGAATGCTAGGATGACAAAAAGAGAAACATTTAGTATAATTTCCAGCTTCCCCACTCTTATGAGAGGGGAATATTTCTGGTCAGAAAAGGCAATGACCCATCCTTTAAGAAATCAAGAAGTGTCCACTCAGCCTCTCTAGGGAAAGCCCTGTGCTGAGTTATAAAATCACACACACCTTTGAATTCTGATTCTGTGTAAACTGAAGTCGCCCTCTGACCTTTAGTTTCCCATCAAACTTTTCTGACTTTACAGTCAGCCTGTATCTGCTTCACACCACTGTGTACAGAGGAAGATCCTCATTTGTCCTCTTCTTGTTTCTGCTGAAACTTCAGATTTGTTCTTGGCCTGTCCAGAATCTCCTAACTTTTGCTGGTGGGCCCCAAGTCAAGACAGCAAGATTTGGTGATACTCCTTGAGTTCCCTTGCTGTTTAATGTACTTTTTTCCTTCCCTTTTCCATATCACTCCATCCAGTCCTGAGTTTAGTGTGAAACTTGTGCATTTGTCCCCTTTGGGATACAGCTGTACCTGCCAGTGATGCAGTGATGCACCATTCCACTGAGAGCCTTATTTTAGGGAGGATTTGAACAAAAGAATTAGAGACTGTTAGAAACCATACAAGCAGCTAAACAGAAAATTACAGGATTTTTTATACCTTATCAAATGTCCTGTATCAAACACATTGCCTCATCACCTATAAATGTCAGACATACTAGAATGAAAACTACCTGTAGTGGGTAGTGTGAGCCTCATCTTTTTGACTATATTTAAGAAAGGCAACCCCTGCCCCCAGTTAATCAAATCAATAGGTAATAGTACTGTTGTCTCAAGTGTGTCAGACTCACACTGTCAGAGACTTCATCCCAGAGAACTGGTGCTAAGAAAGTGGTTCCAAACTCATGAAAGTAGTGTCAAGAAGGGAAGAGCTTGAGAGGCAGAGTCCACATGGAGAGATCTTCACAAACTAGAGATTTTAGAGATTATTGCTGGTGGCCTCCTGTGTACAGCATTGCAATAGTGCTACTGGTGTCTTCAGTCCTGTACCTAGACAGGTAGTATGAGCCTTGTGAGTGCTTGGCACTGAGTGTTTCCAGTCTGGAAATCAACTCTGCAGATCACTCTTATCTTTTGAAAACAACAAGACAGCTCCAAACACCAGAATATCACAGTGAGGAAAATCCCACCAAAATCCCCAAGGCTCTAATGCCCATGTTACCAGAAGGAGACACAAAGTTAAAATGAAAGTCTGTGGTTTTTTTTTTTTTCTGACGCCCCAGCATAAATAGAAGCAAATAAAGTACTTTGAATCTGACCCTGAAAGTGCTGACTAATTAGACTTTTTTTGCTTCTTTTTTCTTTCTTCTTTTTGCTCTGATTTGCTTCCATGCTGTTCTCTGCTCCATTGCAATAAGCTCTGAATATGCATAGACACACCTGCTCACGCTTTCTAGTATCTCCTGCAAGGGCTTTTATTTTAAACTGAGGAGCCAGACAATGCTCAAGGGGAGAAATGTCACATTTTACAGATGGGGAACTGTGATACAGGCTGCTGCATTTCTAAGTAGCTTTCTGAACATGGATATTTGCATATTTGTTCAGAACATCTGTGACTTAAGGTTTACAAGGTTTTTAAGGACTTTGTATATCATATAGCACCCTTTTCCCACAGTATCTCTCTTCTCTTTGATTCTTCATCTCCCTCAAGAAAATATTTCAAGACAAACCTTTGAACATAGAGGGATGCTCTGTGATCATGGGCTGAAATGCACAGGCCCTATCACTGACAGAGACTACCAAACAGGATGGATTATTTCATAGTGCAGTGAGAGGTTGCTCTTGTAGACAATATTCATGTGATGTTTTGTAAAATTTTTACCACATCTTATAATATCTCCTCAGCAGAGTTTCTGTCTGAAAGGCTGGTTTTTGCTTCATCACCTCTGAGCATTTCTTACAGGATAGAGTCCTAGGAGTTATCAGTGATGTGAATTACAGATTAGACATAATGAGTTCAGAGCCCTATCCTTTCTTACCAACAGCTCATGATGGCAGCTACTAACAGCTATTACCAGGGTGTTAGTATTAGTCCAGTTTGGGATAACATTTCTCTTTTTGCATCCCATTCTTGTCACTTTGAGGCCATGCTGCATCCCTGCTGCAAGTAGAAGCGCCCTCTCCTGTGCAGAGGTTCATTTTGCAGGGAAGGAGGGAGAGCAATGCCATGCAAACCACCCACTTCCAGCAGGCACTGAAGAGATGGAGAGAGCTGGTGCCACATCCTCTAGACCCGGCTGCAGAAGACATGCTGGGAGATCCAGCTCTGGGGATGCTGGCACCTGTATGGCTTCCCTGCATGCCTAAGAGGTAAAAAAATTATTGCATCTCTTTGATGCAGTCCCCCCCCCCTCTTATTTGCTACTAGTTTGTGCTGGTTTGAAAAGAAGATGGGCTTTCCAAACTGTCAGGAAACTTTGGCAACATTTCACTGTACAGAGGAAGTTTCCAGGGGACCAGTCCCACAGTGTGAGCTGTAGAATGACAATATCCTCACTAAGAGAAGCCATTAGGTTGTGGGTATTTCTGAAAGCCTAGTTCTGAGTTAGATTTCATCACTCACCGCCCAGCAGAAATTTGACATTAGGTTGTACATGAGTACAACCTCATGTCTGTACGTGTACAGTCACAAGGTGATCAACTGCAGAAGAAACTAGTCACACGTGGAGAGTCTTGAGTTCATTCCTGTGGGGTTTTGCCAGCTTTGTAGCAAAATTGTAGCAATCCTCTTGTGGCAAAATATAATACATAACATGAAAGCATTTCTTAGTCAGGACCAGAGATTTATAAGTGAGTTACCCTAAACATTTACTTAAAAAAAAATGCAGTCTTCAGATATAACTTAAAATTGATGAATAAGCAAACAAATCACTTATATTGTCTGCAAAAACTAGTTTGGCCAGCTCTAGTTCATAGCCAGAAATTATTCACTTCATGTTTTATAGTCATACTTAAAATAATCAGCAATGAGCTTATCTCCCAGCTATAAGTGTCTGAGACACATGTAAAAATAAAATAATGTTTTATTTATACAGTAGCCCACTCTTTTAGTCAAATGATGGAAGTTATACCTGAGTAAATGCTGAGTACAAAAGAGTGAAATTTTCTAATCCCACCCCCTTACACTAGTGAGCAGCTGAGCTGCTGTGCACCTTATGTGTGGAGACCCAGCCATCTAAAGACCAAATTGGGAGGCACAGCCTTGGTTTTGTGTTGTACTCTCTCTAGCTCATCTTATAGCTTGGACTGAGTTGTGGAAGTTGGGAGCCAGATCCATATGGGTACAGATCCAGATGGTTGTGTTGAAAACTGCAGATCTGATGTAGCAGGTGAACCTTTCTTCACAGCAGGAAGCAGTCCCTGTGGGCTCACTGGTGGTGCCTCTGCAGGAGGAAAGGGTGGAAAGACCCACACAATTAATCCACCCCTCAGATACGCTCTGAACAGAGAAGTGCCCTTTGCTGTGTATCTCACACTTGTGCCCGTGCTGAGACCTTTCCTTTGCCTGAGTGGCACAGTGAGATACTGTCTGACAAAAAATAGATTGTGTGCTTGAATTACCAGACAGGAAACAGTCACTTTATCTGGTGGAATATTTTAACAACATGGAATGTTTCTCGATGTCCTCACTCAGCCATAAAGCTGCTTTTCTGTTTATCCAAAGAAGTCAGCATTATTTGCAGTTTTCCCACGTGGATACATTGCTTGGTACCAGGCCCCTAACCCCTTCAGTAATCTATCACAGAATATTTTAGCTTGGAAAGCACCTCTGAAGATTTTCTAGGTAAATTTTTAAGTTAGATCAGGATGCACAAATCTTTGTCACTTCTAAAGCTGTTGTTTCAGAGTATGTCTGAACAAAGAAATTCCAAGGGTTTTCATTAAGAGAAGATGTAGAATGACATAGTAATTTAGAACAGCATGCAGCTTCATTAAGGCAGCAGAATTGCAGCTGTTGCCCCCAACCCTTATAATCCCTGGCCCCTGCATCTGTGCCACTGGGTTCCAGTGTTGGCTCACAGAACTGTAGAATAGCCTGAATTGGAAGAGACCTACAAGGATCATCAAGTCTCAACTCCTGACTGTGTGCAGGGCACCTGAGAACCACATCGTGTACCTGAGAGCATTGTCCAAATGCTTTTTGAACTCCCCCAGGGTTGGTGTTGTGACCACTTCCCTGGGGTGCCTGACCTAAGTCTCCTGTGCCTCAGCTTCAGGACATCCCTCAGGTCCTGTCACTGTCACCAGAGAGAAGAGACCAGCGCCTGCTCCCTTGATTCCCACCATGATGAGGTCTCCCCTCAGTCTGCAGGCTGAACAGACCAAGTGACCTCAGACACTCCTCATATCCTCCCCTCCAGAGCTTTCACCATCCTCATGGCCCTTCTTTGGTTGTTCTCTAATAGCTTGATGTGGCAGTGTGTTTTATGAGTTCTATAGTTGTTTCAGTTGCAACATTTAGTGGTTCAATGTTAATTAAGCAAAATGGTTTGATCCTTGTACCCCCGTTTCATCCCCTCATAATGGTTTCTCCCAAGTTGTTTACCCCTAAGTTTTCCCGCCACTTAGCTGCCACTCAACGTGCCTGTTTCCCTGCTCCTGCCTTCCTTCCTTCCTTCCCTTGTATGGACCTGTCACTCCAAGTTGTGCTGTCCCCTTCCCTTGTCCATCAACCTAGATCCACCCCTTTTGTTCCTGAATGTTCGATGCCCTGGTTCTAACAGTTGATTTGTTTTAGAGGCTTCTCCCCTCCCCTATGTTAACCCCATTGTCTCGTTAGATCCCGTGCGCTTCCCCGAGTGTTCTCCCATTGGTTATGTGATGTTTCCACCCCCTAAAGTAACCTCCTTTAAAAACTCTAGACGGACTGCTGTTCCCTTGTCACTCGTCCCCGACCCATATTCTGGATAAAGCTTCATTGGACTGCATAGGAGTGTCCTCTCCTTCCTTCGGCTCTTTACCTCGGGATCCTGGTGGTGTCCTGCTGCAGCGTCACCCACGCCGCTGCACCCGCTGCCATCTGGAAGGGCTTGGTGGGAGCTCAGGGGCAGCCTCTCCTGTGTGCCCCTCCAGTCACTCTGGGAGCTTGCTAGCTGCCATTCCAACGCTCTGTGACCGCAGGAGAGCCACAGCTTAATGTCATTTTTTATATGGTGGCTCCTAAAACTGCATACAGGACTTGAGGTGAGGCCGCACCAGCTCAGCCCAGAGCAGGACAATCCCCTCCCTCAGCACTCACTTCTCATTAGAAGAAAATCATCAGAGATGTTTAAATTCATCTAGGTCAATAACTGACTTACATCCATGTCAGTCAGTTCAGAAGCCTGTACCTCTTGTTTCTTCTAAATTCACTGCTGTTCTTCGCTAAGATTTGATTTCAGACTATGAAAACCCTGAGGTCGAGGCGGTTTGCATCTCTGTCTTCAGAGCTGAGTCGCCAGTGCTCTGGCTGGCAGGGGCTGTCAGCAGCTATGTTCTGCTGCAGAATTCTTTAGCAATTGAAAGTTAAAGATACTCAGCACCTTGCAGGTCTCATGATACTTTAGAGAATTTGATCTCTGAGATGCATATAAAAATAGAAATACAGAATTTTTTAATTAATACCACAACAGAACGTCACGTTCTTCTAAGAAACAATCTCCAATTTAGTATTATGTGGACTCCTTTTGAGGACAAAGCCATTTCACATATAAATACCAGAGGAGTCTTTCAATAATTAAAAAATGAAGTATGTAATAAATATAACAATTTGAGGATACATAATTTTGGCATAACGGTTCTTTGCAAAAGTGTAAGAATATATAAGAATAAAACAAAACATACATAAGAATAACATCCAAAGATACCTATGGCAGTTTTAAGATAAAAAGTATTGTATTTGTAATAAGACTGGTTAATGTTAATGTTAATTCAATGCAGAAATGTCAATGTCAATAACAATTTCAACATGTCACAAATACAACACCACAGATTAAATGGAATGATGCTATGAAACACTCTACAAACTCGTACTCAAACTGGTTCACGATCTGTTTGTTGAATCACATAAAAATATGAAGAAGTTGTTTAGATTAACATTGCCAGATTTGTATCATTCTTATTTTCGAAATACTTGTTAGAAGGCACAAGGTACTACTATCAACAAATTATTAATAATAGAAGTGGCAGCAGCAACAGTGAAATTTGCCCCGGCATGTCTAAGGGAGTTCCCAGCTGTGGGGAGGAAGGACTGTGCTCTTCAGGCTGCCAACCTTCCATACCATCCGTGAGCCTACCTATGGCTTCTGCAGACTCCTACACACTAAAAGTGGGATCAGTAACAAGAGGGAAGGGTTAGCTTAGTCAGAAACAGAACAAGAGTTCAGCAAACATTTGGAGATGGCATAAAAGCAGCCCCTGACTCCACTTGGAAATGTATACATTTTCTGTATATTTCAGTGCATTCTAGGTCTGACTGCAAAACAAGTAAAATTTACTAATTGGAAACTATCAACCTTTAGAATTATACATTTTAAGAATTTCAGGGCAGCACAGATCTTGACTAATGCAGCAGCAGTACTGTTGGTCTGTGTTATCAGGTATTTCTTTTGGCCATCTAATTCTCCTGGAATGTGTGATGTACCTGAAGTCACATACTAGAGTACGAGGAAAATGTTTCCTCATTTTTAATATTTTCCACTGGTTAACCACAAACGATAACAGCAGAGCACATGTATGAGAACTGGAACATGTACCTTCTTAGGAAGCAAAAATTTCAACATCAAGAACAGTATATTGTTCTCCTCTGCAATGCTTTTTAAAAATTTTGCTCAGAAGATAAAACTGGTTTTATTTCATATGAGAGAAAGAGTCAGTCAAGAAAAACCAAAAAACTTTTAAGATCCCAATTTGAGTTAAAGTAAATTACTTTGTTTATTTCACATATCCTTCGCAAAGCAGTATTTTCATCAGTGATACTGGCGGGCAAAGTTTATTGTAGGAGACAAACAGAAATGTAAATTATTGCTCCCACAGTGTCCTCAAGGAGTTAGTGGCCCATGCAGGATATGCAAGATGGTGTCAGTATGTAAAAACTTGTGTCCTGCAGCTGGCATTGGGAACTTCTTATTTGCTCCAGCAGCTACCAGCTAGCTGCCACTTTCCTGGCCTCTGCTACTGGTACAGGCCTTCTGAATGTCAGATGAATCTGTTATTTCTTTGTTTTCTTTTTTTTGCCCCCCTTCCTCTGATTCTTTTAGCATTTCCATTTCTATGTTGTCAGTATTGGGATCAATGGATGAATTTACTTTGGATGTGTTCCATCTCCATCTTCTCAGGCTCCTATAACAGTCTTTTCTGACATTTTCACTGACCAGAACGTAGATGATTGGATCAGCAACACCATTTGCAGTGCCTAAACACAGAAATGCTGTAAAAATTGAATATATCTTATTTTCAAATGGACATGGGCAGTCCTGATGAAGTATAAAGTATGTGGCTCTTACTATGAGAACCACATGATATGGAGCAAAGCAGATCAAGAAAATAGCAATAATGGCAATAGCCACATGCTTCACTTTGGCTTTCTCACAACAAGTCAAGCTGCTGCTTCTTTTTGTAGCTTGGAAAATTTTGTAGTTTGTAAAAATCAGGATTATGAAGGGTATGGCAAATCCAAACAGGAATCTAGCAAAGCTGAAATAAGCCAATAATATGTCAAGAGGCACTGTCTCAAAGCAGGTTTTCTTCTCTGCACAGTTTTGCTTATCTTCCATAAAAAATACTGGAGTGTGGATTCCTGCAACCACAGCAAAGAGAATACAGACTATTATGGTGGCCTTTTTCTGTTGTCTTCTCCCCCTTGATTCCAGAGAATACACCAGTGCCACGTAACGATCCACAGAGATGCAACACAAAAGCAGAATGCTGATGTAGATATTGCAGAAAAAGATGAATCCTATTATCCTGCAAGCAGTGTCACCCATAGTCCAATTGTGCCCGTTTCTCACGTAGATAATCCAGAAAGGCAAGGTACTTAAATACATCAGGTCACACAATGATAAACTGAAAATGTAGATAGCAACTACTGTATTCCTTTGGATTTGTACAAACGTAAGCACAGAAGTAAAGCAATTTGCTGGAAGGCCTATAGCAAAAACAATGCTGTAAACAGCAACCAGGAGTGTCTGACTCTCTTGATAAGGAATTTCTGGGCAAGTGGAGTTACAATTTTCTTGTAGACAGAGTGCCATTATTCTTTTTCCAGCTGATATTTCCTGAGAATCAGAAGACAAAGTGGAAAATTAGCATTGCATCACTTAAAAATATATCAGTAAAGGTTATGATCCCGTAGGTGCCAACTGGACATGTTTGTGGAGCAAGTGGAATGGAGGATGTTTAAAAGGTTCCTCCTCAGACATGAACTGAGAAAGAGAGGGTTACATTCCTCCACCTCTGAGAGTTGGACTGCATTCTGGTGGCTATGTGGAAGCTCTCTCAAGGGGGATCTGAAGTTTTGTCCCTGGACATAAAATCATCCATCTTCTTTTTGTCAGTTCCCATTCTAAAATCATACTGTAAATGCTAAACCTGCCATCATTCCTCATGCCAAGTATTACCTGCACGCAAAATCTCACATGGGGATCAGCCTACAGAAATAAGGCAGATGAATATGAAGTTGTGGACCAGCTTAGACGTATTTGAAAAAAAATGCTGGGTTCAGTATTGTCCCATGTTCAGAATGGCTACAGAAAAGAATCCTCACTGTTGTGTGGAGAAGATGGCGCAGTACTCAGACCATTGACAGGACCTGAGGGAATAGCCTGAAGTGTCAGGGGAGGTTTAGGCTGGCTGTTGGAAAAAGGTTCTTAACACAGAGAGTGATTGAGGTGATGTTAACTTATGAACGCGGTGGTCGCAATAAGGGCTGGTGGTGATGCGTTTTTTGCTGCCTCTAAGCATTTGCCACCTTTGGTGGAGGAGGAGGGGTCTCTTCCAGGCCACCCACCAATCTGCTGTGTAGAGGGGATAAAAAAGGTGCTTGATTTCAGGGTCAGCAGTAGTTCTCTGCCGAGGCCTTGTCCGTGAACTGACATACAGAGCTTGTCCTTGACTCAAAACATGCCTGGTGGTGTGAGAGCTGCTGTACACCTGCACACCACAGAGGGTCTTGGAGCCTCAGGAAGGAGATGCCTGTGACTTTCTAAGCTACCTGTCTGGAGCAGGCATTTTTCCTTGATGTTTGGCATATGGACTAAGCCACAGGGCTGGGGCTGAGCCGAAGAGACCTTCACATGTAAATGGCTGTCAGTGCCAAGCATGACGCCTCAGCTGACAAAGTGCAGCCATGGGCATGGACCTACACTTCAAAAGAAAATCAGGTGCAGAAGGACTGTCCCGAAGCTTTGGCCTGTCAACTTTGGAGCTTTGGAAGAGGAGTGCTCCAAGTCCCAGCCCAATATAAGGAAGGAGGAGAGGAGGCCACCCATTTGCTCCACTCCTCACCTTCTCCAGGCTCTCAGCCCTGTCCAGGAAAGAGTCTTCCACTGGCCTCTGCATCCACCCCCAGTTCAGAGCTTCACTTGCCTCCACTCAGTTCTCCAGGCCTGCAGAGAGGTTTTCCCCTCAAACTGAAAATCACAAAGCAGCACTCAGCAGAAAATTTATGACATTTCTCCTGGTGACATTTTTGCTTGTGTTTGTACACCCTTGAGGGGAAGGAAGTAGCACCACAATCCACCCTGTGACTAAAGTCAACGTCTCTGTGCCTCTGCGGCCCTCTTAAATTGAAAGCACATTCTTATCTTCTCAGACCTTTAGAGTTTAATAGTTTGATGCTTGGCTCAGCCCAGACGATTCCCAGTTCTGTTTTTCTCTGTGATGTCGAAGATAACCTGCACCTCAAATATTAATTCAAATGAAAAACAGTAATAATTACACCAGTGAAAAAAACTAGGCACCATTTTCTATTAATATATGTGATGATCAGTTTTGGTTTAAACACCAGAACTCAAGAGATTTATCACACCCAGCAATTTTCAAGCATTTATAAAGGGTAAAATGTAGTGATGATGACAAGGATGAGCAACATCCAAGAATGCATTTGTGAGACACAAACTGTTCCAATGAGTTATCTTTGCTGCCCCGAATCCTGCAGTTGAGCAAGCCTCTCCACAGTAGTTCTTTTCACCTTTTTGTGGCCTATGCTGATCTGCTAGGTCTCACCAATCATAGGTGTTACAGCAGCTGTGTTTTGCATCAGCAGCTCAATGTATTTTTGTCAGCACTCTGAGGCTTCTTGCTCTGTGAGAGTCCCTGCACGAGACGTACCGCAGTTATCACGTGCACCTTTCTCACCTTCAAGATGTGAAAAACATCTCATCTTCCAGGACAAAGAGATCACGAAGCACCTTTGCAAAAATCACGGGGAATCTGCTAAGATTTGCTGGATGCCTGCCCTGTATTTACACTTTTCCATTTCTAATATTCTTGTGCTGTGTCCATGCTGTTAGACAACTAGATAATTACGTTTCATACTCCTAAAATGCAGTGGCTCCTTCTGCTCATTTGGGCCAGTTGCATTAATCTTTTCTCAAGAAAAGTCTTTTCAGTAACACTGAAGTGTAAAAAAGGGGAAATGAAAACAAGCAGGAAAGCAAAAGGCTTTACTTTGTCTTTTTTTGTTGTTGTTATTTGTGTATGAACTTTTCATGTGAAACTGTTTAAATTTCCAAAGGAGAAGTTGGAGTGATAAAAATAGCCACTATTAGAAAAAGTAAAAAAAGAAAATTACAGTTATTGTTACGTGACAGAGAAGAATAAGTAAAAAAAAAGCACAATAGTTGGACAGAAACTGGTTGAAAGTCTTTGGAGTAACTCACCTGATATACACAGGGACAGAAGAAAAAAAGGACACATTGAAATCCATAACATGAGTACAATTACATGAGCAAAGCACATTAATTAATATATATTTTATTTTCTAAAATTTTTCTCATCATCCATCTCTTCCAGGTATTATTGTTAGAGCCGAAAGTTTTGAGGAATTTATGTGGATATTAGGAAAAATGTGAAGTAACCTCAGTGATGGTTACAATGAAAACTTTCCCTTCACACTTTTCTTCCTGTCCCCAATATCTGTAGAGGAAAACAACCTGAGTGTCTCAAAGCATAAATCAGCCTTCAGTGAAAGAGGACCTGAATTTTTCCTGAGGGATTTTGTGTGCTTTCCTTGGTAGAGTGTGATGCTGGAAGGGTTTGACACGAGGGTGCCAGCAGGATGTCAGTTGGACACTCAAATCTATATTGAAACACATCAGTTCCCAGATGTGACATTTATGCCACCTACAGTGCTTGTCACCAGACATGTCACTCCTCCGACGTCTGAACCTGTGCTTCTCCTCATGCAGAACTTAAAATAATTGCCTGTAAATGATCAACTGATAAACCTTTGTGTCCCTTAACTTGAATCTAAGAAATTGCTGTGCTATTTGCTCTGCTGTTCTTGAAAGAAGGAAAAGTGTTTATGGTGTCTTTGAATAGAAACAGATCAGTGCCCATATGCCCAACAAGTCAGTGATTTTTTTTTCTTCCATTATTAATAAACAGATTAGTAAATGAAGTTACTCCTATAAGCAAATCTCTGCATAAAAAGGAGAAACAGCCATGGCTGCACGTGCTTACCCATCAGACCAATCATTTTTACTGACACACACAACACAGTGGGATTTGAAGCTGTATAGTTTGAAATTTGAACATAAACCCATGTATTTTCAACCACCTTGGTTTCAAATTTGAACATAATATATGAATATATAATCTTGGCACTATATGATTTCAAAACTCTGTTTAGAAAAAAAGAAGTGTGTTAAAGCTATCCTGGGAATCCAGCCTGAGCACAAGTCTATCCTAAAATACTTTTCTTCCACTGGTGGAGGTAACCCCTCTTTTGCCTATTGCTGGTTAAAACAAGTTTCATCATTTGTAGGCTGAAAGCAGCAAGACCCTGGGATTAGTTATTCAGCCTTTATATTTAATTCTGTACTGCAGATATGAGATATAATGCAAATGTAAGCAGTCTTACAAAGATATTAAATGAAGATAATAATAAATACAAAAATAAAAAACATATATGGTAGAAGAGAGAAGTTATTAATCAATTGCCTTTCAGGAGGTGAGGAGCTCAGCAATCTTTCCTGAGGAGGGAAAGATACTTATTTACCTCAAAATAACACTGTTCATAGATCTGAACTCTCAATGACTGTAGATTTTTAAATACCTCAGTGCAGGTTTTTACATAAATCCATACATCCACTTCCCCCTTTCCACAATCTAGAAATCCCACAATAGTACTAAATGTGCTAATTTGCTAAAATGAACAGCTGAGGTATTGTAAGGGGAGCTGTCATCATACAGGTTTGACAAAGGCCCAGTTTTAAAAAGTGATCCTTCCTTAATCTGAGTGTCCTAGTGCCGTGCTACCTGGAGAAGGGACTGCACTGAAGGAGAGAAGAATGTCTGGTGAGTGGGAGAGAAATGTTGACAAAAGATCCTTGTACGGGGTTTAAGACCAGGTATATAAAAGCAGGTAAAACTGATTAAACATTGTAGGTAGGAAGTTCACAGATGAAAAATACACCCCAAAATCCACCTGTACCAGGGGACTTTGGTCTCATGATTTAAAGGCTGTGAGTCAGGATTTGGGGACTTCAGACCTAGCAAAGTTTCTCAGTCCTCCCTGAGAGCATCAGAGTGCAGCTATTGCAGGGCAGATTTACTCCCTGGTACCCACCAGCTTGTGTGGAAAAGATCCCAGAGCCAGAGCAATGGCTCCATGGCCAGGAGAGGCATCAGGAAGCCCAGAAAAGCTGTCATAAACTTGGGGCTAAACTGTAAAGCCTGTCAAGTCAAGAGGCTGAGTGTAGGTGTTAGAGCAGCGTCAGTGAAAGTGAGCAGCTGAGAGCAGCTCTGTTTCACACCTCACCACACCTGAAACCACCAGCACTCAATGACTCCCTAAAGCTATTGCAGCTTAATTGGTGGCCTTGACACTGGGGGCTAATTGTACATAGCTTCTGTTAAAGAAGGGGCCCATTTGGAAACCCAGCTGAGCAAACTTTCCTACTGGCTTGTGCTGAAACGAAGAAGTTCTAGAAGAAGTGGATGAGAATGGTAATTCCTATTCCTCTCTCCTGTATCAGCATACTCAAGGATACTGAAGCACAGCCAAGTACCAGCATATTTGGCACTAAGGGTATAGAAATGGGTGGATACTGCTCTGGATTCCCAGGATGTTGGAGAGCAGGCTAGGATATCAGGGAACAGGATGTGTTAACAAGGTGAGGAGGTCTGGCTATGCTGACACACTGTTAGAGATGAATGTGTCTAGAGAATATTGTCAGGTTTAAGGAAAATCTGACTTCAAGCAGCTGAACAAAAAAGCACCAAGACCTATGTCCAAACCCACCACTGTTCCCCTTTAAAAGGGGTGCTCTGTTATCCTTTAGACTTTAGGATTTCCCCAGCAGCTACTTAAGGATATCATCCTCCTTATTCTTGGCCTCCAGGCCTTCAAACTGGAGACTCCTGCCAAACCTTTGGCACCTGCAGTTAGAAACACACTAAGAGCCATAGAAAGGCCCAGTCCAGAGCCACGTCCACCCCAACCTACTGTGACTCAAAATCATCCCAACCTACTGTGACTCAAAATCATCTCTGGGGTAGCAGCTGAACACATTCATAACCAAACACATCTGATCAAACTCCCAAATCCACAAGTGTCCCCTCTTTCCTGCACTGACACCTTCACTGCAATCATTACAGTCACAGAGATCACAGGCTCTTTCTGCAACCCCAAAATGCATTTGTCTCTTTCATCCCTGTTAAATCCCGCAGTCAGAACATGGATTAACTGTGCTGCAGAATGAGCACAGATAGGATGGCTTCTCTTTCCAGGAGTAGGAAAATCTGAAGATAGTGTTGGGCTTTGACCTTGTGGCAGCAGATTCTCTCTCCCTGATAGGAGTCTTGGCCCTGCCCTTGTGGGTCTGTATGGAAGCTGCTGTGGTGGCATCATCAGTACTAAAGATGGTGCTGGGGAAAAACAGAGCAAAGAGTTGCCCCAAATAATTTAATGATCTGTTAGACCAGGGCTCACTGACATAATGGCTCCTACTAACTAGTCTAGGTAGTTTCACCTTAAAATTGTTTTACTTTTGTCTAAAGTGGATGTCTCTGGCAAGTAGGATTTGTAAAGCCTTTTGAAAACCATAGTGCCTTTTTTACTTGAAACAGTCCTATTTTTAACAGTGCCTACAAATAGTATTTAACAATGATCTGAACTTAGACACAAATATTTCCTCCTTCTTGACATCTAGGTCACCTCCTGTAGCAACCTTCCCATACCAACAGCAGGGCTTTCCCCTTAAGACTTTAGTGATACAAAAAAACCTGTGACGCTCAAAGATTCCTCTTTGCATGTACACACCTCTGACATCTCTGTGAGCACACTCACTTCTGCTGAATCGGTGGTGTTTTGTCTGAATCCTCATCTCTGATCTCTTCTGTCTCTTTATACACCTACCACAATGAGCATCTTTGTTTGTTGGCACACTTAGGGGCTATCCTGGAAGTTGTTAATGTAAAAATACCAGTTAGCAGACGTTTCCCAAAGCATCCTGACACCTGACAGCAAAATTATTTGTATGACTGTGGCGAGGCTGTAAGATCATTGTCTCCCAAGAGGCTTGGGAAATGCTGAACCTGAAAGAACCATCTGCACTTTCAGGCAGAAATCTGTGCAGAGGGGGTGCCCAATTAAAATTAAATTTCTTTAAATATAGTGTCCTGTGTAGAGACCTTTGGAAAACTTCTCAGAAGAAAATCAGTTTTGCCCATTGTGTACTAATGAGCAGAATAAGTAGTTGTTTTTTTTTTGTTTGTTTGTTTTGTTTTTGTTGGGGTTTTTTTTGGGAGGGGGTGGGGTTTGTGGTTTTTTTGCTTTTGGTTTTTTTTTTTTTTTGTTTCTCCCCTTCTCCCCTACACCCCTCTTCCCCACAACGAAGTTTCTGGAAGTTAAAGAGCTGCTGGTTTAGAGGCAGCAGCAGATCTAAATGGGATTATGAGAAGGACAGGTTTAAAATAAACTCAGATGCTCTTTGGTCTTTGGAAAAGTAGTCAACTCTGAAAATATTTGACAAAAAAAAAAAAAAAAGTTAATTTAAACTCCAGTTAGCCTCCACATCCCTGGGTGCCAGATATCAGCAGAGCTGTGTGAATAAAAGGTGGAGAAAAAGAAGGAATTTAGTGTGTCCAATTAGTCTTTATAGACCAGTAGGTAAACTTGACATTAAATGCCTACCTTGCTTTTCCAGCAGAGTAAAGATGAGAGGAAAGGTTACATGTGAATTCTCCTGAAAAGCAACCCAGCATTTGTATTTTATTATAATTCTGTATTCACGGCTCACGCACTGCAGTACTAGCTAAAGCTCACCTCACAACAGCCTCTATTCTACCAAAATCCTTCAATCCTAGTAATCATCTATCCCTGACAGAAACTAAAGTTGATTTCTAAGAGAAATACGTTTTTTATAGGAAAGGGAATTCATCAGGAAGACAGGTAGGAGGGGGTGCATCAACTGCAATTAATCAGTACAGACCCAGCAACTACATCAGTCACAAGGAGATTTAGACTTATGGGGAGGCATCAACACAATCTGCATTTCTTGAGCAGAGACACACGGCACGGAGAAACACTGACCAAAGGAGAACAAAGGAAAACACTGCCAAATAGAAGCAATGCCTTGACTCAGAGATGGAACACTTACCTTTTTTTTTTTTTCCTTTGTTTCCCCTGGTTTTCACAGAGGAGGTGATGAAGTGCTCCAGCTCGTGCCAAGCTCAGAGGCTGCTCTGACAGAGCCGCAGGAAGTAGCTGATACCACGTGCAGTCCTAAGTGCTGGGCACAACTTCATCAGAGTCCCCAAACGTGTATCACTTTTAGCTGGGGGTGCACAGAAAGCAGAGGCTGCCCGGTGCCAGCAGAGCACCTAGGAGGAGAAGCAGCCTTAAAAATTAAGAGTTTGCTGTCAAATTTTGTCGCTTGTACAGAATTGTACAAGTTGTAGAACCTCCTACACTTGTCGCTCAAGTGTAGGAGGTTCTACAGTGGGTGGGAGGTTGCTTTGGTGACTGCCAGGCTCTGTTTTGGGCTCCTGTTCTGGACATGCACCTAACTCACTGCAAACACGGCCCAGAGAGACAAGGGACTGATGAACTGCCCCAAGCCCTGTGGCTCCTCAGGGCAGAGCACCTGTGGGAGGTGCTGATTCCTATAGTGGAGGAAATTCCCACTCTGGGAATGAACTCACCTGAATATGTGTGAATTGGCTGGGTATTGAATAATGGGAAACAGTATTAGAGCCCAATAAAGGGTGTGGTGATAGGAGGGATATTCTGGTGCCAGCTGGGATAGAAAAGGCTGAGAATGCTAAAGAAGATTTGATGGCAGCTTAAACACCTTCTAGAAGTAGAATTGAGTTACAGGAGTTCCTTAATAGCGAAGAGAATTGATAAGAAGGAGCATGGTATCTTTACCAAGTGCCCTAGTTAAGGCTTTATGAGAGGGAGGAAGAAGACCCCAATGTTACAGTGCCAGTTTGTGAGATCTGTTGCCTCTGGTTTTGCAGATGCTGTGTGTGACTCAGTCAAAGTCAGTTATGACCAGATTTATCATTTTTTCAGGCACCTTCTCCATCAACTCCTACCAGTGCCACTTGCAGTGAGGTGCTACAGGACCCCACGAGGACCTGTCAGTGCTTGCAGACTGCTGAGGGCTAAGGTGGGACAGGAAGGAACTGTAGGGTGGCAACCTAAGGTTAGCAGAGAACTGAATTTACTTTTGGTATCTGTGTTGAAAGTGAAACATTTCTAAAAATTAAAGAAATGCTTGATATGTACTTTCATTCTGGTGTAGAAAAGTTGCTTTGGTTCTGTTCTGGAGAAGGTTTATGGAGATGGGTCTTTTTGTAAAGAGCAATTTATTCTCAGGAACCAGAAGGAATTGGGGAAAAAAGAGGCTGAAGCTGGTTTCCATCTCTGGAGGAGAATAGGTGAAATTTCTGTCTGTACCAGCTCAGCTTGACTGGACATATTGCTGGAACCTGTCTGTGCACTGCCTCAAATGTGTGATTTCATGTTGTTCCTTCTCTGTGTAGAAATAAAACCCAAAGGAAAACACAATGAAGGATATAATGTTTCTGAGATGACTACAGCTGATTTGTCTCTGTGTTTGTCTTTCATGCAGACATGTGGGATAGAAAAGAGCAGAGTGCTTTCAGACCTGAAGAACAGGAGTTTTCACAGAGACCAGGGGCTCCTCTCTGGTATTTGTGATGTACCAGCTCATGGTTCCCATTTGGCTGCAATCAGCTGTGGGGTCAAATACCTGCCTGATTGTTTTCTCCCTGATGTTGGGTTTAGGATAGTCAGAGACACATTTGCATTTTCCAACTGGATTTAATGATGAAACTTTGAAAATTGCATGGTCCTCCATAGGGAAATGAAAGATGAGACATCTCTGTGCCCTTGAATCTTCCAGTCATACTTGAAAAATGTTACTTTTTATCTTCTTCGTGCTTCTGTCAGTAGTACAGCCCCAGCTGACATCACCCACAATCATTCTCCTGCAAGATGAAGACTGATGCAAGATTTCATGCTTTCAAAAACTTTTGATTAGATCTTCTGTGACTGGAGATGAACACCAAGGTAGACCTTCTGTGGCTGGCAATACCAAAACAAACATGTCAAGTAAGTTTACTCTGTTTTTGGTAGAGATAATACAAGCAGTGCAGCAATATAAATTTTGGTCTGAGCTGCATTGTACTGATATCTCACCTAGTCAGTAAAAAAAGATCAGATGAAAAACCATTTAAAGCAGACTGCAGAAACTCTCTGGCCAAATCCAACTGAAGTAAATGGAAATGTTTATTTTAACCTCAGTGAGTTCAGATTGGGCATTTTGAGAATATTTCTTTCTGCAATTTAATTTCTGGGTGCTTTTTAGCTAGTTGCCTTTAGGTTGTGTGTTCAAGCAAGGTAAGCTGCATGAGTGATATTTTCTATGCACTCATCATCATTTTCCTGCTGAGGTACAGTGACTGTCCAAACAATAAGAGAGAAAAAGGTCCAGCCCTGTTTTAACTCAGTTCTATGTAACACAGATTTTTTTTTTTTTAATTTTTACAGCACTATGATAGAGAAATTGCTTATGCATCACTGATCAGTGAAGAGAAATAACTGTGGAAAGCTGATGAGGTCCAAGGTGTTTCAAAGACTTTTAGACTTCAGTTTCTCACTCCCCTTTTCTTTCGTTTAGAAACTATCAAGAGAAAAACAGGTAAGATATTTCTCTGTTCCACTGCATATGAAAGTGCCCTGTGTTAATGTCACCTTCCCCTGGTTACTGACAAGAATCTGTAAACAGAGAAAGTGTCAGAGCATCTGCCTCTCCTTTCTCCACCTGCAACTGAATACAGGGTTGTGGTCATATATTGCAAAAGATTACCCAGGAAGACAATTTTGTGCAGTTGTGCATCTTTTTTTGTAGGTAACCAAGGTTCTTTTTTTCTTTTTGAAAATGATAGAATATGGCTTTAAATTTGCAGCATGGGAAGTGAGGAAATGAAAACAGTCTCTTGAAGTACAGGTCTTACAAAGCGACCAAATGTCTGTCTGTTTGCCTGTTACCAGGCAGTGCACTGAATGGGAGCAGAGCTGCAGACCTGTCTGGGGAGTGCAGCATATACAGGATGGCAAAAGGGACTTTCTTAATCATGAGCAAGGCAGGAAAGTGGCAAAGAGTCTCTAGGACAGCAGTGTCCAGGGGCTAAGAAGCACTGAGCACTGAATTCTGCTCTGTGCTCCTGTGCCCAAAGCACTGTATGGGTGCCCCTGCACTGGTGTGATCCACCACAGTGCCTAGCAAAGAATCTCTGTAGCTTGGGCTGTCTGTGACAGTGGCTGTGGTGCTGTTGGTCTGGCACAGGGACAAAATCTGGCCATGGTGCTTTTTTCAGTCTATATCAAGATCGACCACAGAATGTGTTAAACTCTGCTAAGACCGAAGCTCAGCTGCCCCACAGCAGCTTCCTACCTGCAGAGTGTTTCTCTTGCACCTGAGGTGCAGGCACGTGCCACCCTGGCAGCCAGGCCAGCTGAGTGGCAAAACCATTGAGCTGAGCCCAGCACAGAGCTTACAAGGATTTCTGTGTGACTATGCACACCCAATCCATAGCATGCAGTCTGCAGGGAATGCAGACAATTCCTGCTGCTGAAAGTTAATAACATGGGGCTGCCAGTTGCTAAGATTTTGGATTCAGTGGCTTTCCTACATGTGATGGGTGGGATGACACAGACAGCTTAGTCAGGCTGCATAAATGCTTGCATTTCATGTCTGTGTTGGAAAGCTCTCCTGCTTTAAGTTTGCCTGGTTTTGTGAGTGGTGTGTAGAAATTTGGCAGTTCTCCTTTTTCACTGGTGCAGTGATGTCCTGTGTCCTCAGGAGTGGAAATCCACTAAGCTGAATGTGACTGATCATGCCCTCGTCAAGGAAAGGTCTCTCCCTCTGAAGAGAAAAGCTCTATCTGTGTTTGACAGTCCTACCCTGTCACATGCTGGGATTGATATGCTCCCTGTCAGGAGCTCACTGGCAGAGCACAGCTGGTTGTCACACAGAGCTTCTGGGAGACCTTTGGCACTACTGACTTCTCTGGAGCAACAACAGCTTTATCCTGAGTGGTAAGAGTGGAGAGGTGCCAGTCTGTACCTTAGGGTCCTTGGGACAAAGTGGGACTATATCTAACAGCTTCTTGTGGGACACTCTGCTGCCAGTGGTGTGGCTGGAGCTGAGACACGAGTGTGCTGCTGCAGCTCAGGGAATTTGAATCCAAACTTTGAATTCAATCTCTGAACATGTGTGTTCCCAAGCATCCCAGCCCATCCACTTTGTCCTTTTTTTTCAGCTCCAGCTGTCAGAATAAAAGGACACTGAAAACATAATGAGTTAGCAGACACCCATCACTACCTGCCACGCTGCGCCGGGCTCGGCTCTGCCGCTCACGCTGCACGTGCAGCCCTGTGACAGATCTGTCTGGCTTTCCTTTCTTATGAGAAACTCTTCTCCTATACTGAGAAACTCTAACACCCGCAGGGGTAGAAAGGTTACAGTTGTTAGTGCATGGGGAGGAAAAGGGTGTGGTTCAGAGAATACTCAATTAGAATTTTTTTACAAGCTCAGAGCAGTGGCAGTGCTGGACCAAGACCTGAAATTGGTTTAACTCTCACAGATCAGAGAGGAGTTCAAGCTGGTTTTGCATCTTGTGCAAACACTAATATGGCTACGCCTAGCTCTGCGCTGCTGCAGGGCTCTTATATTTTTGGATTAATACAAAAACTGTGTCAACCGTGGAAACAAAGTCATAAAATTCATCCTCCCAATACAAATCCTGAGGAAGTGGAGTCCCTGAAGAACAAGGAATTGACATACACAATGTCAATGGCGATGCCTTGGACAAATCTGGGATTCAGATAAACCAAATCTCACTCAAACACTCTGTGAGTCCAAATATTTTGGACAGTTGTTCTTGCCTTAGCCTCCTTCAGTTTGCTCTGCAGCCAGGCTGGACCTGGCTGATGCAGCAGGGATTCAAAGGGATTTGGTGTTTACAATGCATCAGCTCCTCCTGCTGTGGCCAGGGACCCTCGCTGCCAGCTCTCCAAGGCAAAGATCCCAGCTGTCCACCTGGTAGAGCTGCACCAAAGCCCCCGAGGTGGGTGGCCTTAGGAAGCTGGTACCCTGCTGGAGCAGGATGTCACAGAGCTGGTAGATGCCTGTTGGTGACCCCAGCATGTCTGTGCTGGGGCTCAGCACTGAGGGGCACCTTAGAGAAAAGCCGCAGACAGGAAAGCAGGAAATGTTTTGCAGAACAGAGATAACATAGAAATAATGCTCTGTAAATTGTTTGATTTACTGATTTACATGTGCAGGGCCTGCCATGTAAGCACACAGGAAAAGGAAATGGAATGGAGGAGGAGGGCGAGGAAAAAGGCAAGAAGACAACAAAAGGGGCTGGCAGGTTTCATTGGGAACAGGACTTCATGTGCTGGGTTTTCTCCTGAGCATGATATGCTGTGGAGGCCTGCAGTCACACATGGACACTCACGATTGTGAGCCCTTTGGTTCAAAAGGATGTCTGTCTTTATAGAAATGGGCAACTTACATCATATCTTGGGGTCCTTCTGCACTGAGAATTCCCTGATGTGTACAGCTGCAATCACCCTGGGCATGCCAGACCTTATCAGTTCCTGAGCCACTGATCTGAACTTCAGCAGTGTGATGGAGGAGTCACAGAGGGTAGAGTTGTGAGCCCTGTGCTCTGTTGCTCAGATTTTCTCAAGAAAAGAAGACTTCAGAGGTCTCTGTGACTACCTTTGGGGTGAACCCTCCCTTGGCATTGGCCTCACCCAGTAGTGGGATGCACACTCCTGCCAGCAGCAGGTCTTTCTGCAGAACCTCTGTGCACAAGTGATTTGTGTGAGCCTTTGCCAGACTTTTTGTGGTCCACCTGACTGCACCTTAGTGGGGGAGCTCACAGACCTGGGCAGGTATTGTGTTTGCAGGGTGCCCCGTAGCAGGAAGGAATGATGAATCTGACTCCATGTTCTTAGAAGGCTAATTTATTATTTTATGATACTGTATTATATTAAAGAATACTAAACTAAGCTATACTGAAGAATACAGAAAAGATACTTGCAGAAGGGTAAAAAGATACTAAAGAAAACTCGTGACTCCTTTCAGAGTCTCAACACAGCTTGACCCTGATTGGCCAGTGAGTCAAAACAATTCACATGAAACCAATGAAACAATCACCAGTTGGATAAACAATCTCCAAACACATTCCACATGTGAGCACAACACAGGAGAAGCAAATGAGATAAGAATTTGTTTTCCTCTTTCTCTGAGGCTTCTCAGCTTCCCAGGAGAAAATCCTGGGCAAAGGGATTTTTCAGAAAATATGACTGTGACAATCTTGTCCTTTCCTGCATTATCTGAGCACTTCACCTGTGCGTGCAAACTCACCTCCACCAGCTGCAGCTGGCCTTGATGTGCCTCTCCTGGGGATGGGTAGGCACCTTCCAGAAACATGATGCTCATCTGATTTCCCTGGGAAAAGCAAGGAAGGTGTCAGTCATCACCTCACCCTTCTCCTACATTAGCAGGGGGGACCAGGGCATTTCTTGGGCTGCACCTTGAGGATGACGTCTGGCCGGGACTCCACGGGAATGAACACGTCACCCCTGCGAGGGTTGGAGTGCAGCTCGTAGCGAAGGTGCCCTCCATAGGAGGAAACCTGAGGGAGAGACAAATCCCATTCATCCACAGCCCTGAGAACCTCAGAGATGGCCGTGCTCCACCAGAGTGTGAGCACTGCCGGCAGGTGAGGTCAGGGTGGCTCCCCATTCTCTTACCTGGTCCCCAAGGTAGGAGCTGGGTGCAACCCAGTAGAGCTCCTGGTAGGCATCTGGGAGGTTTTTGAGGTCAGCAGTGACCAGCTGCTCCCGCGGGCTCAGAGCTGTTGGCACCTCGTGGCGGTCGCTGCTGAGCAAGAGCCACCCATTCATGTCGACAAACTGGAGGGGAAAAGCAACTCTGGGTCTTCTAGTAGAGTTACAGAAAGTATCTGTGTGTTGATGCTCCAGAAGAACAGGTCCCAGAGCAGCAGAAAGGGGAGTAACAGGCTCACACCTCACATGCATCCTGACGAAGCCACAGGAAAGCTGATCATCACCCCCGCCCAGCACATGAGACCCCAGAGACCAGGAAAAGGGGCTGAAAGCAGGAGATGGGCACAGGGAGTCAAAGACAACCCTCCTCACGGTGCATCTTCAGCAGGATTAATGCAGGACAGAGACCCGAGGGCAGCAGGGAGCCAGGTGGATGGGACACACCCGACCTGCAGGCTCTGGTGGCCCCAGCCCCTCTCACCTCAGCTCGGTGCTTCTCGGCGCTGCGGCAGCGATCGGTGGCACCGAAGCAGAAGCACTTGGTGCAGCCCTTGGGGTTGGTGGCATCCAAAGAAAACGTCCCCAGGCGGCACTGGTCACACCTCAGGCCCTCCACATTTTCCTGAAAGATAAGCAAAGCTCAAGTGTCAGCAGTTTCTCACAAGGCCTTACTGGAGGACAGGGATGGCTGAGTGATCAAAGCGAAGTGCTGTGGTGCTGGAAGATGTTAAAGCAGCCCCCAAACAGGTTTGCTTGAACATCACCCACCAAACATTAAATTCACCTAGAGAAAGCACTTGTAAGCCCTACAGAGAGGTTGGAGCAGGCAGCTCAGAAGCTGTTTTGAGTTACTCTGCTGCCATGGAGCCAGGAGCCAACAGGGCTGACAGCTTCCCCTGCAACCAGCTCTGACACAGAGCTGGACTCAGACTGGCCATCTCCCCCAGAGACAGCCCAAGGAGTGAAAACTTCATGGGCAGGAAGATGAGGAGATAAAAGCTTTTCAGGGTGCTCTGAACCCACCACCCCACAGGGCAGGCTGGGCACACACAGTCTCTGCCACCCCCTCTGAGAGCAGAAGAGTCAAGCCAAGGAGAAAGGCACCCCATGGAGACATTGGGGGACTGACCTTGCAGTGACACTGCCCCGTGACCGGGTCACACACGCTGGCCTGGGTGCCAGCCTGGTGGCAGTCACAGCGCCTGCAGTCAGGGTAGTGGTAGTAGCCAGGGGCACAGAGGTCACACTGTCGCCCGATGATGTTGGGCTTGCACCTGGGAGGACACAAGAGCCACAAGAGCTTTCAGAGCTTTCCTCACCCCCACTGCACATCTCCTCCCTTGAGCTTGCCAAGGTGTCCCAGCAGGGGACTCTAGCAGGGAGCCCAGGGATGCTGCCAGATGTCCCCAGTAGCAGAACAAGGCTCCTCACCTGCACTGCCCGCTGTCCACGTCACAGCCTGGCTCTGTCAGCTCCTGCACGCCGGGCCGGGAGCAGTTGCAGTCCTCACAGCCGATGAGGGGGTGGCAGCCGAAGGTCTGGGGCTCACACACAACACACTCCGGCTTCAGGGTGTGGGGAGGGCAGATGCACTGCCCTGTCACCTCATCACACAGACGTGTCCCGCAGTCACAGGCTGCGAGGGACAGAAAAAGGCTGGGTTTGGGCGAGCCAGACGCAGGAACCCGAGGCAGGCGTGGGGAACGGACACAGAGCAGGCGCCGGGGAGGCAGAGGGGCAGCCAGGGGAACTCACGCCTGCAGCTGGGGAAGCCCCAGTAGCCGGTGGCACAGCGGGAGCACTGGCGGCCGATGACGTTGGGCCTGCAGGGACACTGTCCCCCGAAGGGCTGGCACTGGCTGCCCCGCGCCCCGGCCTCGTGGCAGCCGCACGGCTGCGCCCCGTTGTTGTAGAAGAGGGACAGAGAGATGGCAGAGTCACGGCAGAACCTCGAGGACGTGCTGGGGCTGCAGGGGGAGGCAGGAGGGGTCAGTGCTGCCCATCCCCACAGCCTCCCCACCACCCCAACCCAGCATCTCCTGCAGCCATGGGGACTTCGTGGGAGGGAGAGCCCCGTGACGCCGAGAGCTCCCGGATACCCACGGATACCCACGTCTGGTCAACAGAGGGAAAACCTCAACCAGCCCCTGCCTGCCACACACGAAGGGAAGGGGTGCTGCTCCCTGAGGAGTGTGCAGCCTGTGGGCACCCAAAGGCCAGCATCTCACTTGATGTAGAAGCTGTTGATGCCACAGCTGCTGATGAAATCGTAAGACTTGTCCAGGGGTTCCTCCTGCAGGTACTGGGGGGTGTAGCTGTCCTCAGGCACCACAAGGATGTAATCCTGCAAAGCAAGGGCGAGCTGGGTGAGCCACCTCAGACAGACAAGCACCATCTGAAGTGCAAATGCACCTTTAACCTCTCATGCCTTGCTGGGACAGAACATAACACACCAAGTACTGCAAAGACCAGGAGCCACCTCTCTACTGAGGCCTGTCCCTCAGGGTCCATTTAACCTAAAGCTCCACATGAGGAACAGCACCAATTCACTGGACTAAAACCAGGCAGAATACCCCCAGAGCACAGCACTGGCTGTGCCTCAGCAGGGAGGCAGTCTCTGTCATCTGAAATTTCTACACATGAAGGCACCTGGGTTCCAATTCTGTCTTTCAGCCATTCATCCAAATTTTGGTCAATCTTCTAATCCTGCTGCCTGAGAATAACAAGGGTTACCTACTCTCATGATGAGGCCTGCCTGAACAAACAATGTTATGCAGGTTTAAAATATTGCTAGAGCAGGAATAAGGCTTATTCTGGATTATCACAAACGATGTATGCAAAGTAACAGCTTCAACTTCTGCCTGGTTTTGATATCAAAACCAGACAAGGAAGGACACTGTCATATACAGAAGCTGCCCCTGTAAATTCTGCCCTCAATTCCACATCACTAAGGTTGGAGACTTGGCAAGTTCTAGGGTAGTTCAGAGATGAGTGATGGTGGGTAACATTCCTGCGGTCACACAGTGACAAAAATCCAATGCAAAACCCTCTGCTGAAGCCTGCCCAGCACGCTCTGGGAGCTTCCTGGAGAGAGGCTCACCAGCCACAGCTGCTTGCCCTCTGGCACTCGAACAACCACAGTCAGATCATTATCAGTAACATCCAGGATGGTTTGGTCCTCAGAAACCACCAGGCTCCGACACCCGTAGCCATGTGGGCAGAAACTCGCATTGGTCTGACCTGAAAAGACAACAAATGTGTTTGTCTCACCTGTCCCTTGAGTCCCCATCCCATCCTCCCCCTCTGGAAGGGATATGTCAGTCTTGCTTCATTTTTGCAATCCCTGAAGAACCCACAGTCATCCTCTGGCATGGAAAACTGCCAGGGCTCCTGCCAGCCAGCAGCTGCCCAGGTCCCTGCTGCTCTCACCTTGCCAGATGCGCCCACCATTGATGAGCACCTCCACGGGGAAGCTGGGGTGGCTGGGCTGGTACAGGTGCAGGATGAAGGCGTAGCGTCCCAGGCTCTGGATCCTGCTGCTGAACACCACTGCAGCCTGCCCCAGCACGGGAGAACACAGACAAAAACCCACGTCTGACACCTGCACCCACAGCTGGCATGTTCCTGAATTCCTGCACAGATTTGTGCTCTCACTGCCCAGCTGCCACGTGTTGAGAATTCAGTGAATCAAGCCCCCCATGCCTCCACACTCTCTCCCCTCTAATGCTGCCACCTGAAAAGCTTTTCCTGGGATCCCAGAGAACCAAATAAGGCTGGATAAAGCCAAGACAGGTGAGTCCACAGGAATTACAGGTTCAAGGAGAAGTTTAAAGCTCAGATTAAATTCTGAAAATGCTAATTGATAAAGCATTAATCAACAGGTAAGGAAAATTTCTCCCTGCCCCAGTGGTCCAGTGTCAGAGCACCAGCAAACCAGCCCAACCCTTGCCTGTGGCCCTACCTGTGGGGACTGCAGGAGGATGAGCTCTGCAGTGGGGTCCATGGCTGTGGGAGGACGAGGAGCAGGCTCCACTGGCACCCCAGATGGAGCCACATGGACAGCCTGAGCCAGGGGCACCTCTGGGGCAATGGGCAGAGCCTGGGCCCCCTCCAAAATGATTGACTGAGAAAGCTTCAGGAACCTTGAGGGGACACAGGAGCTGCTGAAAAACAAGGAGTAAACAGGATGTGAGTATCTCCAGAAAGAAAGAGAGGAGGGAAGCGTGCCCTGGTGGATTTCAAGGTGTGCCTGCTGAGGGAGAGCTCACTGCCAGCACCCCTGGGGCTCTGGGATATGGGCTCAGCAGGAAGAACAGGAGCCTGGCACAGGCCAATTCTTCTGCAAATATTTATCTGAAGCAGTGTCAAAAATTTGGATGCAGCAAGGTTCTTGCTGTATGTGAGCAAGCACAGGAATGCCTATTGGGACTACACTCGAGTGTCTGCTTCAGGAGACAAAGTGGGGCTCAGGCACAGGACCATCAATCTGATCCCAGTCTGTGCTCAGAGGACACAAGCAAGGAGCTTCACCTCAGCTGGACATTTCTTCATCAAGAACTTAAAAAAGTCTCTGAGCCTGAGGGAAGCGGGACAAGCAAAAGCTTTTGGAAATAGTCCCACTGATGCCAAAGCCAAGGGGGAGCTGAGACTCTCACCTGTTGGATGAGAAGGTGCCATGGACACTGATGCAGTGCACCTTCGGCTCGATCAGCTCCACAGTGAACTGTGCTGCAGGGATCAGGTACACTTTGTGCTGCCACACAGGAGAGAGACGCCTGGTTATGTGACAGCCTGTGCCCCTGGAGCCACAGCTGGCCCTGTGCCCACCAGCCAGCAGGCACTTCAGCTAATGCATGGCAGTCACACCTCTGCTTACTGCCCCTTATTCCTTGGCACAAGCCTTATGGCATTTAGAAGCTCCACATATGGATGGGATTCTTCTATCCTTGGCTAAACTAGGAATGTTTTCACGATAAAAAAGGAACTGCCCCACTGTTACAGAGCTCCCTCTGCAAGAGCAGCTGCTTCTCCCCATCTCCTCCCCACTCCCAGCCCCTTCATTTACTTCAAAACACCCCACTGACCACATTCTCCACTTGGACTGGCCGTGACACAGACTAACACCCAGTATCCAGTCCAAACAGGACTAGCAAACCCTTCTACAGGCTGGGTCCCAGTCCAGCCTTTCCTCCCTGTGACCTGCTGACAGAGCTGCCCTCAGAGGGAGCCTTACCAGGAAGAAATCAGCCAGATCAGAGGTGAAACGAACAGTGGCCTCTGAGGTGAGTTCAAAAGTTGCCATTCGGCTCTGGGAATCCACAGCAATCCCCCGACAAAGGAAACTGTAAGAGAAACACACATTTTGAAATCAGCCTTGCACAGGGTCATGACCCATTTCTTGTCCTGCCAGCTCTATGTCCTGAGGGGATTTACACAAAGTCCCTGGAAATCTTTTGATGTTTTTTCTGGCTGCTCGCAAGAGCGAAGTTTTCCAAGGACACCCCAAACATTTGTTTCCTACTGCAAAGGTTGCAATCTGAAGCCAGACAGGGTTTGACCTGTCTCCAATAAACCTGCCAGGAGGTCATTCCCTAAGTCAAGGTCCCTACCAACAATTCAGCTGTAAACAGATGCCCCAGATTATCTCCTGGCAGAGGCAGGTACATACTCCCCTGAGATGGGGTGGCCAGCCACTAAAATCTGTGTCCAGCTAGAACGAGTCAGGACATGCAGAGCTTCGGTGGACAACACTGAAGCTTGCTTGGTTTATGTGATAAACCCAAAAAAACGTTCAGCTGGAGGGGAAGCTGCCCTTGCCATGGCAGAGAACTGGACCCTGTCTGCCCTGAGGTGCCCTTACCTGTAGGCACAGGGGTAGAAGGTGAAGGTGCCCTGCTGCGCGGCCAAGCGCGGCGAGCTGACGGTGATGCCCACGCTCTGCAGGGCGTTGGTGTTGGCATATTCCACCAGCAGCACGTACTTCCCAGGCTGGGCCACGGACAGGGACAGCTGCACTTCCACCTGCAGCACAGAGGGATGACCGAGGGAGTGTGTGCAGGGTGCTACAAACCAGCCTCCTCTGCAGCTCAGGGGACAACGCACCAAATCTCATCAAATCCTCGCAAACCTTTACAGGTGAGACTCTGGGTCTGGGTGCCCTGAACAGGGCACACAAGCACACAGCTGCAGGGGTGCAAAGCCCTTCTGGTGTAGGTAAATACATGATCAAATGAAATGCAATTGAAAAATACCCAAAAACCCCAGAAAATTGGGAGATTTAGTGACTACAAGAAAATGGTCTGGGAGGAGGAAATGAGGTGCAGTGCAAAGGACCAAAACATGCCAAAACTAACCTCAGAGATGCTGCAAAAGCAGGGAAAAAAATCAAGGAGGAAGACACAACTTTGAGGGGAAGATATGAGGGACATGGCATGGATACTTAAAAAAGGTGTAGGTAAAGCCCCAGACAGGGGGGGCAGGCGGCCAGGAAGGGGACAAAACAGAGATGCCACTCACATCAGTGCCACTGCAGGTGGCCATGCGGGGGTGGGAGGGGGTGAGCTGCTCCGTGGGACACAGCCTGGGGAGCCTGTTGTCCAGCCTGCACACTGCATCCACCCCTGGCACGGCAGGGAAGCCCTCCATGGACAGGTACCTGTACAAGAGGCAGCTGGAAATACACAGAAATAAATTGTGAAGTACAGAAGTTACAGCATGGTTATAAAAGTCAAGAGCACCCACACAGCCTGGGCCCAGCCAAGTTTGCAAAAGGCTTTGGTCTATCAGGAGGGCCAAGGAGCAGCTCTGGGCAGTGGGGAGCAAGGGACTGGGCATTACAGGACCAGGGAGAGCAGTAACAACAACAAACTTCTCCCCTTGCAATGGGCTTTATCCTGGGGATCACTCCTATGGTGGATGGGACAACCAGTGTCCAGAGCCCAGCCAGCCCTCTTGCCAACATGGACAGAGAGGTTCTGGGCAAGCAGAAGCACTGAGATGCTCCAAACACAACCAGACTCTGTTAATTTTAAATAGTCCAGCAAAACCTACTCATGGCAGCCATTTTTGAGGAGACACACAACCTGGCACGGGAACCCAGCCCAGCAGAGAGGTGGGCTATGGTGTCACTGTGTGAGTTGGCCCTCCAGGGTCCATGAGAAAACACAGACTGGCTGTGTCATGGATGAGGAGATCTATGGGCTGGCTTTCTGGGCTGGTGCAGGTTCCACAAGCCTTATTTGCCACAGCCAAGTGCTCTACGAGCAGTTTTACTGCATCACTCAGTATGGACTGTGTACATTCCTTAACCCCAGGCCAGGAGGAGCCGAGCAAGCCCCACACAGTACAGAGATCCTTACTTCTGGGTGGCTTGTTCAGGGGCTGGTTGGTAGACACAAGGCTCTGTGACCTTCAGCTGCAGGATTGGTGCTTCGTAGTATGAGCTGGGCAGCAAAACCAGATAGTCCTGGGAGGAGAGATGGGAAAGGTGTTATGCTTGGCACACGTGTCCCCAGGGAGCTGCTGAAGCCCCCACGGTGGGTGGAGCACAGGGCCTTACCAGCAGCACCCCCTGTGCTTCAACAACCAGAGACCAGGTGTTGGGGTTGAGCACGAAGGGCTCCCCGAAGCTGTTCTGGGGCACGGTGACAAAGGCTGGCTCCGTGCTGGGAGCAAAGACAATCTGCTTGGTCTGCTCTGTACCTGGAACAGGAGGGATGAGAGGCTGTGAAGGGACTGGAATGGAACACCTGGGGCTGGACATGGGAGGCTATGCTCAGGGAAGCAGCTCTGTGGTGCAGTGGGCAGTGACAGGCTCCCACTCTCTCGGTGCACCACAATCCCACACTGTCCTGGAACAGAGACATCCACTCTCAGTCTGCTCAACAGCCTAATGGGAGAAATAAATATAAATCACTGCAATCCTTCATGCAAGTCCAGACTCTCACAGTGTGCTCTGCATCCCCAATCTGCAAAGCACAGAGTGTTGCAAGCCAAGGAGCGTTTTGCCAGCTAGAAAAGGAAAGAACTCATCTGTGAAGAGTTAATTGTGAGACAGACAAAAAGAACTGCCCAGATATATTTTTTCCTCAGGGAAATTCTGACCCCAGCTCCACAGGCAAGATACCTGCCTTCTGGCAAACTTTCAGGTCCCCAAGGTGTGCTCCTGCCTTTCTTCCTGCCAACCACAGACTCTGCACTCAAGATTCAGACTTTTTTTAAACTGACAGAACAGAATGGGTGCAAGGCCTGATCCTGCTGCTGCTGAACAGCCCCTTGGCTCATCTGACAGTCCCACAACCTCTTCATTAATGGATGCCATCACAGTACAGCAGCTGTCAGCAGACTGTGTGCCTGCCCAGCAGGTCAGGAGCTTCTGAAGAGCACAGGTGAGAGGGATTCACCAGGAATGGCTGCACGGAGAGTGGATGAGATGGAGAAGGAAGTGGAGAATGTGGCACACTGACTGTCCTGGTGTGGTACATGGACATCAAGGCACAACACACAGGGCCAGAAGCTAAAGCAAGGGCTTGTGCTGCTGCTGGGATGGTTAATAACCCCTTCCCACGCGTGGCAGCTCTGTGACATGCCTGGCATCAGCTGAGGCTGGGACCTCACTTTTCCACATGGGAAGCAGAGGTGAGGATTCCAGGAGTGAAGAAATTCCTCTGAACTGGCTCTGGGGTAGATTTACTGACAGGCTGAAGTTTCACATCCCTTTAAGACAATACACAGCTCCAACTGGGATGGCTTCTGGAAGCAGAGTGGAAGAAACCAGGCTGAAAATCCCATACTTGGAAAAGGGTTCTCCTTTTGCAAGCCACATCTTCCAACTTCTTTCCAGGCTGCTTGTTCTTTGCCATGTGAAGCCCCTTTCATCCAGACAGGAGGTGGCTCAGCCTCCCAAGGATGCTGCTGTCCTGTTGTTGGGGCACCAGTTTGGCTGCTTGCCTTCAGCACTAGAAAAATCACGTTGCTTCTGCACAAAAAGTGAAGCACTTTTTAAGGCAAATGAGCTCTGCTGCTTGGATAGGACAGGTTAAATACTTCCTGACCTTTGGTGGGATCCTAAAGCATGACCACAGCTCCTGCTCTTCTTGTTCTTCTGCTGCGTAATATGACTGGACATAAAAAAAAAGCCATTTTTCCTCTCAAAAAGAAAAAAGAAGGCAGAAAAGTAATATTTTGGCATTTCAAACCTTGCATATCACATCAAAGGTAGAATCTATGCCAGTTCAAGACAGAGGAGAGAACTTCACACACTGATAAATTAGGTAGTTAGTGCTGACAGCCTTGTGCTGTGGATGTGTGGTCTGGAGGAAGAGTTTCAGCAGGACAATGTGGCTGTGGCATCCAAAGGTGTAAAGTCAGCCAGCCAACCACCCACCATGGCCTCAGGTGCATTCCCATGTAGTCTTGCTCAGATTGTTTTCCAGAAAAATTGCTGTCCAGATTTCTAGGCTTGTTCAGACATCTTTTGGTGGCTCTTCTCCAGCAGCTCATGGTTTGATGAGAGGACACTGCACCGGAGTGCAATGCCTGTGTAAGATGTGTGATTCAACAGCACCAAGCCCACACCACGTGTGAAGCCAGCAGCCTGGTTTGGGAGAAGCAACGGGAAAGGCAGGACTGCCACGCCAGGGCACCTGGTAAATAAAACCACAGCCAGCTGCCAAAGACTGGATCCACTTCCCAGCTCTTGGCCCATTCTGCTTTTGTGGAAAGTCAGCTCAGCTTTGCCTGGGGCACCGGGGTGATTTCGTCCTGTGCTGGAAAGGTTGTATGGAATTGCACAGCAGCTTTATCTCCCACCAGCCTGGCTGGTGTCAGTCCTCAGTGTGCAGCCCCAGGGCTGGGCCCACCTTGCTGCATCTTTGGTAAATAAAGGGGGCTGCAAACTCAAATCAGCCTTTCACCTGGGAGAGCAGGACTAATGGGTAAAGCCATATGGAAGCGTCTTCTGGAAAGGATGATGCAGAAGGCTGCCTGGGATGGGGAGGAGGTGGCGATGGCACAGGGAAGCAGAGCAGTCTGGGATCCTTACCTCTCCTTCGTGGCTGATAAGCTGTAATTTTGCCATACACAGTGGCCCCTCCTGAATTAATATACCTCAGGATGACATGGAACAGATAGAGCTCTGCCTCCTTCACGTCTACAGTGACTCTGATTTTATTCTGCAAAAAGCAAAAGAGCACACGGGGCACACATCACTGGGGGGGCAGCTCCTGAGTGCCCACCCACTCTGGGGAGGGCCTGACCCGCCTGCCCTACCTGCCTGCCTGCCTGCCTCTCTTCCCCCTCCCTTCCAGCCCAGGCACGGCTCTGGACAGCCGCCTGACACGGGTACACTTGGGACAGACACACCTGGGGGCAGGAGAAGGGGCAGAGGAGCAGTGTCGCAGCGTGGGATGCTCTGAGTTAGTCTAGAAGTGAAAAATGCACTTACAGTTGGCACAAACATTAAACTTTCCTTCCTCAAGGACCGAGACCCTCCCTTCCACACTGGCGGGCCCCCGGCTGACGTAGCGGAAGACGAGGCGGAAGAGGTCGGGGGAGGTCACATTGAGAGTCACCACTACCTTGGGCTGGTGGGAGAGAGAAAGGGGAGAGAAGCAGAGCACACCTTCAGTTACCTCCAGCACCCTCACTGCCAGCCCAAGCGCAGCCCTCGGCTCTCTGCTCCCAAAGCAACATGCTGCAGCGTGAGGAGGAGACAAGCACACGGACCCTACTGCCCACAGCACCTCGTGCCACTGTCCCTCACTCTGGGGACACTTGGGGCCAGCCACCGAGGGAGCAACCTGCCTGTGGAAGGGGGTGGGAAGGCTGTGATCACACCTGGAGGATGCTGTGGCACAGCAGGGTGGTTCATCTGTCCTTCACCTTTCCCACACAATGACATGGGAAAGGTTATGGGAAGTTGTTGCTTTTGTTGTCAGTGTGCTGCTTTTGGGCTTAGTGTGCTGCAACCAGCCACCAGGTACCAAGCTCCTGCCCTTGTATTTATGGGGCTCTGCCCAGCTGCCTACAGAACAGGCTGGGAATTGAGCTGCTGCCTCATCCTCAGCAGCGTGCAGTGCTAAGGACCAGCAGGGCTAGTGGATCATACAACTGATGGCACATCTGCTCTCCCCCTGCCTGGACAAGACCCTGGCTAAGGAGATGCTCAGGTCTGACCCATTCCAAAGAGATCCTAGGCTTAAATAACCTCCTGCCCAGGGAGACTTCTAATGAGGGCTGTGCTCTCCAAAGCTCCAGTTACACAACAGCTTCCCATGGAGAGCAAACTGGAAGGGTTTTGATGATAACAAATTACAGGTGAGACCTGACAGCCAACAGCCACGTGTCAGCCCTTCTATCAAGGCCCATTTCTAGCTCAAACACCCATGCTGTATGCAATACCGCAGCTATGAGCTTGAGCATGAGCGCCATCCTTAAGTTTTAAGGCTGGGATTTTCTCAAGGGAGCCCCACAGGAATTCACTGCTTAGCTCCTACCTAAAATTCAGTGGGAAACAGCCCCTCTGTTATTTCACCTAAGCACAAAAATGTGAAGAAAAACTGAAAGTACATGCACCAGAGTAAGGAGCATCTTACATGGAACAAGACTGTCAGAGAATCACTGCCCTGTACTCCATCCCCACACGTGCACACACTTCGCAGAGGCCATGCAGAAGAAACCACCAAGGAGAGAAAAAGAGTCAAGAGAAGAAACAGCTTCACTTCTAGGGCTTACACAACTCCAGGTTAGCATAAACCATTGTTACAGCAAACCAGCTAACAGCAAGGGCAAAGGCTAAGGGTAACAAGAGGTCCAAGCTGAACATGGCATCTGAGGAGGAGATACTTATTTCTGGAAAGGGGAGGAAAGGTTATGCAGAGTTATAGGAAGGAGCAAAGCCAGTTGAAAGAGGAACAAGGAAACGGAGAGACAGTGTTTATAGACATCCCTGTAAGTAATCACCATGCTGCCACCTTTGTCTAAATAGATTAGGATGTCACGGGATTCCCAGTTTAGGATCTTTCCCCTCATCAGTCTATGCCACCCTCAGCACTACAGGAAGTGTCTGCACAAACAGGCTATATATACACTGTGCTGTTTATGTCGGCCATCCTGTGACTTGGGGGGTTTCAGGAGCACTTGGGGTGAAAGATGTGTGCCAAAAGCACATCAGTCCTCCGGTGGCCACATCCTCCCCACGGGGAGCCGGGCTGGGCTGCAGCCACCAGCGTACCTGGATGGAGGACATCTGTGCATAGCCTCGCCAGCTGAAGCCCTCAAACTCCAAGGGGTTGTAGCCAAAGCGCACAGCCCGGCCCGACGGCGTGGTGCCTTCCTCCAGCTCGAATTTCAAGTGGTGAAGGTCAGGGAAATAATGGTCCCGTGCTGGTCTGGGGAAGAGAGAGCACCGTCACCCGCGGGGCTATGGGACAGAGCAGCAAGAGGTCACCTCCGCCAGGCTGATGTGACAGCAGCCCAGGCAATGAGTCCCCATCCCCGCGGCGGCAGAGGACACCGTGGGAGGCAGAGCACGGCAAGGTGCAGCTTACTGTGTGCAGGTGGGACCGCGTGTGCTCTGCCGGCAGCGACAGGCTCCGCTCCGCGCCTCGCAGGACGGCCCCAGGGCCCCGCCGACGTCGCACCGGCAGCCTGCGGGCAGGAAGCGCCTGTTTACATTCCCGCCCTGCTAACGAGCTCCTGCTCGCTAATCAAAGGCACATCCCCAGCGGGCGGGGAGCCTGGGGCCACTATTTTTATTCCATTGTATCCGTTTTCATATTTGGCCCCGGCCCCACTTGGATGGGCTCTTCTTCCACCTCAGCGCGGAGCTATTTCCAGGCGGCTGATGGAACAAGGTCTGCAAACCCTCACTGCCAGGAGCTGCAGTCCTGCCACCAGCCCTGCCAGCGCCGCGTGGGATGGCTCAGAGCAGCCCATCTCCTCCTTCACCTCTTCCCATGGATATGGTACTGAGTGGCCAACCCCACGTATCCGTGCCCACCCTCTCCCAGCAGGAGGAAGGGGCATTGCTGCCAGGATGTGACCAGTGGTTCAAACACACCAGTTTCTGGTACCCAAAGGGGTATCTCACCTGGCTGTTTGCTCCCCAGCCTGACAGACCTGTGTTCAATAGCGGAAAAGCACAACCTCAGGTCTCCAGAGCCACAGTAATCCCCAGCCCATGCTCTGGGCTGTGGTATAGAATCATAGAACCAAGGTCGGAAGAGACAAAAAGACCATTGAATTCCAACCATCAACCCAGCACCACCACTGTACCCTTACAGCACTTCACTGCATCACCCCAAAAATGATGACCCAAAACAGAAGGTGGGACATCTCCTGCCCCTTTCCTCCAAGGTCCCCAACCAGTCAGTCTGTGCAGTGGAGTCAGTTCTTGTGGCCCCCTCACTCCCCAGACACCTCACAGAAGGGGCTCACCTTGGCAGCCAAAGTAATTTGCGTTCTCCATGTTGAAGTAGCCATCCTTGCAGGCTGAGCAGAGCTTCCCACACACGCTGGCTTTGCAGAAACACTGCCCATCGCCCTGGGAGAGAAGCAGGCATGGAAACACATTCCTTCCTGCTGCTTGTCATGGCTAAGCTGTTCCTCAGTTATTTGGGTTCTGGTCTGAGACACTGCAGAAGCAGCAGATTGAGATTCATGCTCTACATGGCTTCCTGCGCGTGGGTGGGCCAGATAAGGGCCAGATAACTTAAATTACCCAACAATGCAGGCAAACAAAAATCCAGGCGTCCTGGGACAGACACAGAAATATTTAGGTGCCTAATTTATGACAGGTCTTAATCCCACATTCTCATGCAAGCCCAGATTGTGGTGCAAGAGCTGAGAGCTCAGTGCTGGGGCCTCTCCAGCAGCTGCTGGGACAGACAGAGCTGAACGCACTCAACACAGCACACTCAGAGGAGCCTGGAAGCAGAGAACAAACCCACCTGCCGGCACTCTGTGATTCCACTGATGGTGCCCTTGGTGTCACACTTGCAGCCTGAGGAGAGGGAGATGAACAAGAAAGCCAGAAGGTCAATCAGCCCCTGAGAAGAAACCTGATGGGGTCAGCACCCACCACACCACAGGACAGTGACTGGGGTAAGAGGAGCCAGGAACTGGTCAAGTAGAAGGCAGCCCTGCACAAGGGCTCAGATTTCATTTTGGACAGCTACTTTTGAGGACACAGCTACCAAAGACTGGTCTGAGACACTGCAGACTTGCCTTTTCTGCATATTTGGCCATGAAAAATCAGGTGTCTGTAGGGAGGGCTGAGAATGGCATAACTCATTGTATGAGTCCTATGTTTCATCCCAAGCAAAAAGCTCCAGGCTCTGGCCTTTCCCCTTTCCACATGAGGGTCACCCAGAGGACTCCAGCTTTGACTCATCACTTCTGGGTGAAGATGGAAGGAAGGCCATCACCTCCAGTCCTCCAGTAATGGTGCTCACTGGCTTGGGTTTGGCTCCTGCACCATGGAGGGGACTTTTGTGGGCTGTGCAAATGCCATTTCCTTACTCAGGCAGCCATAGGGGTTCTCTGGAGTCAGATTCCAGTATCCAGGCTTGCATCTGTCACAAGCTGGGCCTTCCACGTATGCCCGACATGCACAGGAGCCCTGGGGAAAGGCAGGGGAAGAAAACAGCAGGTGAGAATTTGCAGCACAGTGGCTGAACGTGGGGTCTGCTGCTCTGGTTGAGCTTAAGGAAGGACTTGGTCCAAAAAGAGATAAAGCAGATCATACAGGATGACCTGCAGGGGTTGTGGTAGGTTCATTTCATACTCACTGGGGCCAGCGAGGGATCTGCAGTCTCCAGCCCTGCTGGGTTACAGGAGCCCACTAGAAAAGAGGGGTAGAAGAACAGATTTATAGCGCTAGCTCACCCCTTAGCTGTGCCTAATTGGGTTTATTTCTCCCCTTGCAAAGCTTTTGGGGGATGCTAAATGCATTTACCAGCACCCAAGAGACTGGAGTGTGCCAGAGATGAGGGAAGAGGGGCTACCTTGGCAGTGGGGGAAGCCGTAGGCGCCAGGCTCGCAGCTGTCACAGCGCAGCCCCGTCACCCCGGGCCGGCAGCTGCACTGCCCCGTGTCCTGCTCACAGGTGCCATGCAGGGACCCCTCCCGGGAGCACTGGCAAGCTGCAAGAGAGGGCAGAGAGCTGCTGGAGGGGCATTCAGGGCTTCCCAGCAACAGCCTCGTTTATCTGCCTGACCTTCACCCAAAGCGGCCAGACGTGGATTAAAAATAAAATTCTCATTCCTTGCTTTTGGTTAAAACCGCCCCAACTCTTAGGAAAAACAATAGAAGTCTCAATGTTTATCACAGCCATTCACATGCACTTATGTGTATTTCAGAGGCAGGGAAGAGTTTTGTTTGAGGAGAAGGGGTGTGATATCATCCCCCAAAATCAGTTGCAGTGACATATCAGACCCTACAAAATCCCAAACACTCCGAGCAGCATTTGGCCATCAGGGTCTGCCCTGCGGATGCTGGATGTGGGCAGCAGGGTGAGGGCACGGCAATGGCTCCACAGCTTCTGCATGACCTGCTGCCCATGAATGCAGAGAGATCCCACTGCCCTACCACAGGAAAGGTCAGCAAGCTGCCAGGGAGCTGCCCATGCCTTCCTTGCCCAGCCAGCACACCTCAAACCCCTGCCAAAGGAGACATCCTAGGCTGACACCCCCACACTGGCTAACAGCAAAAGACTGCTCAGGAAACAACATATTTTAAGAAAATATAAAAATCAGGTGGTTCTTTTCTTTCCTTGCTGTGGGTCTTCTACAGCTCTGCAATCTGGCTATGGCTTTATGAGACCAAAAAAGAGTGACTACTGAACTCCTGTGAGGCCATTTCATCTCTGCCTCCAGCCTCTTCAAAGGCATACTGCCGGCATCAGCATTTGGGAGGAGAGTTCTGCCAGCTGGCAAGGCTCAGGAGTCCACATTTAGTACTGTGCAAGAGGGTGATGATGCTCTTTTGTGGCTTCACGGAAATTGTATCACGGATTACTTTTTAATGAGCAGTAAATTCTTGCTGGGAGACATAAGAGTACATCTGGCTTCTAGTCGGGACTGCTGACAGGGAGGGAGGTGGGGACACTCTGCTCAGAGCTGGGGAGGGCTGGTCAGAGGATTTGGGGCTGCAGGCACCTGCCACAGGCACCAGCAGCAATAGTCCAGGAGTGATGCAGTGCCCAGGGAAATGAATGGGAGCAGAGAATCATTAAGGTTGGAGAAGACCTCTAAGATCATCACCCAACTGCTCCCCCAGCACTTCCAAGCCCACCACCAAACCATGTCCCCAAGTGCCACCATCTACGTGATTTTTAAAGCCTCCCAGTGATGGTGACTCCACCACTGCCCTGGGCAGCCTGTGCCAATACTTGACGACTTTTGGTGAAGAAATTTTTCTTAATACCCAACCTAAACCTCCCAGGGTGCAACGTGGGGCCATCTCCTCTTGCCTAGTTACTTGGCAGAAGAGACTGACCTCGGTCTGGTGTTTGTAGAGAGCAGCAAGGTGTTACTCACGTGTGCAGCTGGGGAATCCATAGAAGCCCAGGGCACACTGGTTGCAGGTGTGTCCTGCAAAATTCCCGTGGCATCGGCACTGCCCCGCTGGGCTGCAGTTGTTGTCCACTGCACCCCGGGAATCGCAGGAGCAAGCTGTAAGAGCAGGACTCTGATCATCCCTGTGATCTGTGGCCAAGCACTGCTGGTCTGAACCATCATTCAGACCCCCAGGAATCAGCCACTTCCATCAGAAAATGTTAATTTCTTAATCCCTTGGCAAATGGCACAGTATTTTCACAGCCATACCAGGAAAATGCATTGAGGGGTCTTTTCAGCCCATTCAATGTTCCCCAGCAGTTTAGTAGGCTAATGCACTAAAATGACACACACAAAAAGGTCATAAGCTGAGACACCAGGTCACAGCAGGGTTGTGATGAGGAAGTGTGACTGATAAAAACTGCTTTGCCTTCCAGGCTTTGCTACGATCCATGACTCCCAAAACATGCCAAATTCACAGTGCAAACCACACGGATTTGATACTGAGAAACACCGAAGTCTTGCAAGAACAGCTATGGTCTTCAGAGCAGCAGGAGCTGAAGGTTCAGGTGCTTACCATAGCAGTGGGGGTAGGAGTGGTAGCCAGGGCTGCATTGTTCACAGCGTGGCCCAGCAAACTCAGCTCTGCAGAAACAATTCCCAGCAGAGTCACAGCCTCCTGGCAGCGTCCCCACAGCACTGCAGCCACACACTGCAACACACAGAAACCACCCCCTGAGCTGGGAGCATGGGGCAGAGCTCATGGCAAAATGCCTTTTTCCTGGGATTCTCAGACAGGCATCAGATGCTGCTCTCAGCGTTCACACCATCAGTCTCTGCCCATGGCACATATTCTCCAAAACCCCCTTCCAGCCCTTCAGTCCCCTGCCAGAGGACTCTGGCTGTGTCCCCACCCAGGCCCGTGAAGGACAGATACTCACACTGGCACAGAGGGTAGTTGAAGTAGCCTGGAGCACACTGGTCACACGAGTGCCCTTCAAAGCCTGTCCGGCACAGACACTGCCCTGTCTCGCTGTCACAGGTGCCATCGTACTGACCAGGGCCAGAGCACTGGCAGGCTGCAAGGCAACAAGGGCATCAGTAAATCAGCAGGTTTTTCACTCTTTAGCCTTCCCAGGAAAGGAACCAGAGCATCTGTTCCTCTGGGGTAGAAGAGCAGTTGCTGGAGAAAGCATGGGGAACAGAGCTGACAGCAAGCATGCCTGGCCCATAGCGAATTCCTCCAGAGTCCCCCAAAGCTTGAGAGGATGCTGGAGGGTCAGGGCTGGGTGGAAAACAACAGCAAAAGTGCAGAAGTCATGGGAATTTATCACTTGGAAGTAGAGCCGTGGAATTCCTCCTCCTCAGCATGGGTGGGGAACAAGGAGAAGCCCAGCAGGGCAAGCCTGGGGACGCTGCCCGCCGGGTACTCACGCTGGCAGCTGGGCCCGTAGTGGCCTGGGGCACACTGGTCACACTGCGTGCCCTGGAAGTTGGGTTTGCACACACACAGCCCCACCCGGGGGTCCTTCCGACAGGCGTTGCCTTCTGTCCCACCCGCGTAGCAGTCGCAGTCTGGATGGGGACACAACACACACCACACACGGCTGTCAGTCCAGCTCTGAGGTCCCACAAGGACACGGCAGGAGCTGCCCCGAGGCAGCTAAAATGCTCAGGCATTTGCTTCCATACCCTTCCTATCAGATAAGAATGTTTTAACCACCCACGCCTGGCTCCCGGGGCGGCTGGGAGGGCTCAGCACCACGATGGTGTGAAGGTGCAGGGTGGGCAGCAGGGCAACACACAGGGCAGGCAAATGCTGCTTCCACAAGCCCAGGCAGAGCTGAGTCACAGTTGTGTGGGAATAACCACAGCCTTGGGCTAATCAGGGTGAACTCTGGGCTTTCTCTCTGGTCACTCCATGCTCAGCTGCACCCGAGACCTTCCCACTTCCAGGGCAGGGTGTTCCAGGCAGGCAGTGCCAAGGCTCTGAGCCAGCCCTGCTGTCACCAACAGCAGTGGTGTGGGGTGCTGGGCTGGGAGAGGCAAGGACAAACATCATCCAAAAACCAGAGGGAGGGGGAAGTGAGGAAATGAGAAGGGAAGTGAGAAATTCCAGCTCAGGAAAGAAAAAAAACCTGTCTGGAAGATACAGACTTCAGAATATCAGAAGGAAGGAAAAGGTTATCTGGAGCGTGGTGGGGAGCATGAGACAGGGGAGGATTCGGTGGGAAAAGAGACAGAAAAAAGCACAAGGGAGTAGATGAACCAAGAGGAGTGAGCATGAGAGAGGAGGGAGGTGGAGGGGAACAGGGATGAGAGCATGGATGAGCTTAATAAACAACAGAGGAAGTGACACAGAGCGAGTGGCTGCCTTCAGAGGTGCCCACAGCAGAGCTCCCAGCTCAGCCACAGCCCCTCCATGACCTCTGGGGGAGGCTCCTCACAGGGAGGGCAGAAGGGACATCCCCACATGGCTGGACCCCAGAAAAAAATCACACTGTCACTCTGGCCTAGAGCTCCCACATCTGCAAAAAGGGGATCATAAAACTTCCTTTCCCCCCAGCTCAGCTGCTGGTTGTAACTCTCTTAAAACCACTCAGGGCTGCCCCATACAACATAAGTGCCCGGTAAGGTGAAGACCTGATCTTGCATTGGATGGGAGGTAGAACAGAAATGACAGCATTGCCAAAGCACTGAGGAAAATTGCACTGCTTACTTATTATCTGTCCTGCAGGAAGCACTTGTTCTCCAGTACTGTTGTGAGAGAAAGCTGGAATGGCTGTGCAGAGAAAGACACATTGGACATGTCAGCGCACACACTCAGAGAAATCCTGATGGAGTCCCAAAGCTGAAGAGGCTGAATAAAAATGTGGAACATGTAACAAAGCACAGATGTCCCACTAAACAACAAATCATTACAGCTCTTTTTAGCCTGTCTTTCACAAGAAAGTGGGAGATGAAACTCCAGCCAAGTGGGAAGCTCCTGTTGACTCTGCTCAGAGCAGCTCAGCTCTGCTGCAGCTCCCACCCAAGCCACATGTGGATTTGTGGCCACCTGAAAGAACTCCTTGTGTGACAGGAGTGCCACGTGGCATGGGGAAAGGACATCCCAAGAGCCAGAACTGCAGCTGCTGGCCCTTCCCAGAGCTGCTGGGTGTGTGGGCTCCCAGCTGTGCACCCCACTCACGGTAGCAGTGGGGGAAGTTGAGGTAGCCCTCGGCACAGGCCTGGCAGTGCTCCCCGGTGTAGTTGGGTTTGCAGTAGCAGCGCCCGGTGAGGTCCTCGCAGGTGCCATCGGTGAAGTCAGACTCACAGTTACAGCCTGCAGAGAGGGACAAGTGCCACTGAGTGAGGCCTCAGACTGCCCACAGCAGGAAAACCTCCCAGCCCAACCCTCCAGAGCGCCCTGCTGAGTGTCACCCAGGCCAGCAGGATGTCACTGCAGAGCAGCTCACACTCACGGTAGCAAATGTAAGGGGAGTCGATGGGGTGGTCGGGGGATCGATAGTAGCCAGGGATGCACCTCTCACAATTGATGCCAGTGGTGTGGTGCTGAAAGACAGTGGGGTGGAGAGGCATCAGTTCCTCTGCCTGCATGATTCACATTCATCTGCCAGATTTACTAACAGCTCCGGGTTACAGAGGAAGCAGCTCAGGAGCAGCAACACACGGAAGACCCAAATCTGCTCAAAATTCCACATACACCGACTTGGGAACAAAGCACTTCCTACCAACTGTATCCTCCCATGAACACAGTGTGAGTTTCAGGTTCATATCTGACCTTGAGCCCATTTCACTTCTTTCAGATGGTAAAGTGTCCTGACCATTTTGTGCTGGAAGGATGGGAGCAACCTGGTTCCTCCCAGCAAGGAAGCACAGCCAGAAGTTTCATGCCAGTGCATGAATTAACGGAGTCACAGTCACCGTCACCTTGGGAAGGGAAGAGCTACTTTCCCACTTCCACAGAGACTGAAGACTGGCATTTTGGTGGGCAGAGAGACATCCAGGGAGATGCCAGAGCACTGTGAACTAGGTAGAGTGTAGGGATTACACAATGTAATCCCTACAGCAGCAAGCTGTCCCTCCCAATTCTGGCGTCTCAGCAAACTAAAGCTTTAGGAGGTAGTGGTACTACCAGGGTACTAACAGCTAGAAACCCAAGTGCTGTTCTCATTACTGGTGCACACTCCTTTAATCCACAGCAAAGAGACTAAATTTCCAGGCAAAGACCTAATTTAGATAACAGGGTGGCTTGGTGGAGAGGTCCAGGAGGCTGAACTCCAGGCTGGCAGCAGAAACAAACACAAACGTTTGCAAAAGCCTTTTCCAGACAAGCTCTTCAGGCCTACCTGGCAGTCAATACAAACTCCTCCCCCTTCAAACTTGTCCTCACGACTCCTGCTGGCTTTGTGTCGATCCACCTCCGGGTCGTAGTAGCAGTCATAGGCATGGCCATTGCAATTGCAGGCTGGAACACAAAGAGAGGGGAGCTAAACCACCCGTCCTCAGAGGTCCTTCAGTCAGCAGCTGCATCTCAAGATGTCAACTCTCCCTCCTGGGTTTGGTGGGTTGCTTTTCCGTGAGGAAAGATGCCTGAATGCATCTGGGGGATTACATGATCTCCCAAGCTCTCGGAAGTCTTTCAGCTCAAAAGCACAGAAGCAGCAACTCCTTCACAAAGTCTGGAGAGTGCAGCGGGCACAAAATCACAAGTAAAGTATGTGCAGGCATGTATGGACGAGAAAGAAAAATCACCACACTGTGGGGCCTCGACTAGCCTGGTTTGGAGAGCAACATTCTTGCCTCTTTTATCCCACCCTGGGTAGAGCTGGGCTGTAAAACCCAGCACCAGGTGAGGGGGCTTTAGAAACTCCCAGGATTTAAGATCCTTTGCCACCCTGTGTTTCTAAGACACCATGTGGTGCAGCTCTGTGCTCCCAGTGCAGCAGAAATTCCACTGTCGGCACTGACCAAAGGTTTCTCTAGACACATAAAGATGTCTTGTATGTAAACACACCCAAACCTAATTCATCTTGCAGACAGAATTGAGCAATGAGACTCGCCTGCACGAACCCTTGGACACACTGGAGGAACTGGAAGGCAAGCAGAGCCAAAGTCCCACACGGACCTCAGAGACCTCCCTGCGAGAGCCTCACCTGAGCACCAACACCTGCTGTGCAGAGCCCTCCCTGCTGTGTCACTGCCCCCAGCTCGCCCAGTCCCACTCAGCACCAGCCCCAGCAGTGCAGTGAGCAGCTGCTCTGCAGCAGGGCACGGGGCTGTGCCTGGCAGAAGGGAAAGCCCAGCCCTGTCACCATCATATTTTCTGAAAAATCCCTTTGCCAGGATTTCTTCTCCTGGGAAGCTGAGAAGCCTCAGAGGAAAATGAAAACAATTAATTATCTGATTGCTTCTCCTGTGTTTTGCTTTGGAATGTGGTCTGGAGACTGTTTATCCAACAGGTGGTTGTTTGATTGATTTCATGTATATTGTTTTTACTTAATGACCCATCACAGCCAGCTGTGTCGGGACTCTGGAAGAGAGAGTCACGAGTTTTCATTATCAGTCTTGTAAAGCCTTCTGCTGTATCCTTTCTCTATTCTTAAACATAATATAATATAAAATAATAAATTAGCCTTCTAAGAACATGGAGTCAGAGTCACTCATCTCTCCCCTTGTCGGGGCTGTCTGCAAACTGGCCCCAGCCCCACTCACGCTGGCACTCGTTGGCGCTGTCGGCGGTGGCAGGCTTCCAGGGGAACTGGTTGTAGCCAGGGCAGCAGCGGTCACAGGAGCCACCACAGGTGTTGTGCTGGCAGTCACACTGCAGCCTGCAGGGACAGGAACAGGGCACAGACAAGGTAGGAGGGATGGCAGGGATGAGTGGGATGGAGAGCTGCTGTGCGACCCTGCTGTGCATCGCTGTCGCTGATCTGGTACATGAACAAGTGGTATCCCAATATATATTCTATCTCAATATTCTGGAAAAGAGGCTTCCAAACCTTTTTTTCCCCCAACTTTTTAACTGATTAATTTTTTTTCTGAGCCGAACTTTGCTATTCCAGCTGCATTCTCTCCTTTTCTTCTCCTCCAGCATCATTCTTTTTCTTCACAGGGAGACAAGGATAAGAGAAAAATCTGCCACTGCCTAGCCAGCTCTGCAGAGAATAAAATGTGAAATGGCTGGAGGTGGCAGTGGTAGAAACCGAGCTGAAGCTGATTATTTGAGAGAGTGCAGCGTGGTGCAGGGACACAAAGATGTCCCCACCACTGTGCAGGGGCAGCATGAAAGGGAAAAATGACAGCCCAGAGCTTGGAGAGGGATGGGGCCACACAGGCGCTGTCTGTTCCTCCAGGCACACCTGTGCTGCAGGGAAGAGGGCATGAAATTTGAATTAAGAATTTCAGTAGATGCTGGCCCCACACTCCCTGAGCACTGCACTCCTGCTTTCCAGGCAGGGCTGTGCTGGGCAAAGGAATCTCACCCGATGGATCTTGTCCCTGCCCCACTCCAGGGTGATTCATTAACGTCAGTGATGTCAGCCCCAAAGCCTCCACTTAGCACACGGCCATTCCCATCCAACACAAATGCTTTCTGTTGTGTTAGACTTATGGATAATACAGCATGTTCCAGCTTTTATCTGTGCAATTACTCATTTCCCCTCAGGGCCAGCCTGCCACTCCCATCTCTCCCTCCTCCAATGCTTTTCCATTCAAAAGCAGTGTGTTTAAAAATAAATGTAATTATTTTAAAACGTTAGAAACAAAAGGAGTAGTCACTCAGGGTGAAGTGTAGGAGTGCAGACACTCTGCAGTGAGCTGAGTGCCACAGTTTCCACCTACATGTAATTTTAAGATGTGGGACCTGCAAGTCTATGTATAGTGAATTGCCAGATAGAGGCAGCAGCACAAGTGACCTCATTTTAATGAAAATAATGGGATGATCTGAAATTTTGGGGGAATGCAAGCAGGATCCACACTCAGCATGTGAGATTCAGGCAGAGGGGTTGAGAGGCAGAAGGTGCCAGTGCTGCTCCCAGCCCTTCCCTTGCAGATGCCATGGGACACTTGGCTGCAGTCAGTTCTCCAGCACTCACCATGCCCCATCCCTGCCCACATTCACAGGCTGGGCTGCAGCTGGCAGAGTCCAGGCACGAAACTGAACTCCTGGCTGGAGCTTAAGTGGCAAAAACCAGCCCTGAAATATCCACTAGCAACTTTTTTCTTCCAGTGTTTTGCAGACCCAAGGGGGAGTCTCAATGAGAGGCAAACCTTGGCCGTGTCCCCGGAATGCAATCACCCACAGACCTCTCACCTGGCTGACCAGCACTCAGCACTTTCAAGGAAACAAAATTTTATTGTTTTTTCCACAGCAGCAGCTGGAGATCAAGATTAAGATCCATATAAAAGTGTGTGGAGAAAGATGGTCACTGAGTCAGGGAACTTATAAACCTGCTGAGCAGTGTTAATATCCCTGACTGGAGGACGTGGCTCCAGCCACACACCCCAGGCTCCTCAAGATGTTTGGAAAGAACTGGTTCAGTTCCCAGAATGCAAGAAGATGGCACTGCATGAGTAAAGCTGCTCATTTCAGAGGGAGAAGGAGGTATTTATTTAGTCTCTGCTGTCCACAGCCAACGATGACCTCTGAGAGAGCTCAGCTATCACAGCTTAACTGCACCTTGTGCCGAGTCTCTGCTGCTAATGAATTACAGACAAATGTGCATAAACCACAATATTTACATGTTTCATTGACTGAGCATATACAAGGGAGAAGAGGGAGCGGCTGTGTCCACACAGCACATATTTGCTGGTCATCCTCTGTAAGAAATGCAACCACAGTCCTCCCGCTGGAATTGGTGCTCAACAGCAGAGACTAAACAGTTTCCAGTGAGCAGCTGTGGCAGAACTGAGAGCAGCACAAACACTACAGCATCTGGATTTGGCTGGGACATCTGAGGAGCACAGTCAAGGGGAAAAAAAAGCCCCTTCCTCTGTTTCTGACTGTACTGAGAAAAAAACACCTGCAAAACGAGACTGACAGATGGCACGAATCTGCTGGCACACATGGTGCTTTGCCTTCCAAATGGGAAAGGGGAAGCTGAAGTTCTGGATCCAGCAGTGGGAAAGCATCCCTTATCTGTGGATGCGCTCCTGACCAGCCAGGCTGCTGCTGTCTTGGTGGTTACCTCTAGCACCAGGCACAGAAGGAGCCTGGCTGTCTCCTCTCCTGCTTGGGGCATCTGTGACAGGGCAGTGAAGCCACAGAAACAGCTGCTCTTATCAGGCAGATGCAGAACCCTTGTAGGGCTCTCCTGAGCTCACTGATGCTGTTAGCACACAACTCCTGGTTCCTGATGATCCTGATCTCAGTGCTCCAAGGGATTGCCAGGAGAAAGGGTTGTGCCTCATCCTGCTGGTGCTCAGCTTTAGGCAGGAGAACATTCCTGCCCTCTGCTTCACTCAGCCCATTCCAACGCAGGGCAAAGACAAAGCTGTGAGAAGTGCAGGGAGCCTTGAGGAGGCTGAACCTGCCCACAGGTCCCTGCAAACAGGGCTCACATGTGCTACCAGCTCAACAGCTGCATGTGCAGCCTCTGCAGCTTGGCATTTCACACAAACTTTCCGAAGTTGCACAAATGCTATCACTGATGGCCAGGAAGTCAGCTCATGGACATGCTTCATCATGTCCTGAAGTCTTTGCCAAGATTTCTAGCTCACCTCACCTCTATCAAAGTGCTCACCCTGCCTTTCTGAGCAGCAGGCACAAGAAACATGGGGATGTGCAGAAGAGAGAAGTTTAAATGAACAGCAGAGACCCCCCCCAGCCCAGGCTGAGATTGTGGGGTTTTTAATAGGGCCAGGCCAAGCCACATCCCTTTATCTGCATTTCCTTGCCCAGCTGCTGTCACACATCAGATTCTGAAGAGGCAGGACACGGGCAGGGGCACACCCCACAGACTGCTGAAGACATGATGAGTTTCTGGTAGCTGGGCCTGTGCCTCAAGGGGTCAGTGTGTCTGAGCCCCAGGTGATGTGGCTTTACAGACATCCCCAAGCTGGCTCTGTGCTGTGTCAGGGCAGGAGGGCTGGGATCCTGCCCAGCAGTGCCCACTCCAAAGGGAGGGCTGCACACAGCCGCTCCCACAGCCTGGAAAATGGCAGCATTTCATCAATTACTCATTTTCTCAACTGAAAGTATCAGATTTCTGCTGACTTGCCTGTGCTCCTGGGCTTGCTACAGGGTACAGCAATGCCATGAGAAGATCTATTCATCCAGCACTTTTTCCTGCTGTATCCCAAAGGACTTACAGCTGTTATGTTCTGACTGTACAAAGTACACAAGTAGGAAATGTTTCCTCCCTCAGGCCAGCGTGATCTGCTCTGGGTGAAATGCAACAGCTGCTTACCAACATGTGCTGCAACATCAGACAAGAGGCTGGGGCCAAGAGTGAAGATGCCAAATGCATCCAAAATGAGAGCAGAGGACAGGAATTTCAGGAGACAGAGATGGTTGCAAGCAGAAGTGGCACTGAATAAGGATATCCAACACATCTCTCCTGGTTCAACCTTCCCTCCCTCCCTGGAGAGCCCCAAGCCATTGATACACCCAAGAAAGGTTCTGGCATTTCCATGTTAAAGAATCCCTTGTCCCTATGAAGCCTTTTGCCCCAGCACACAGGTGCACTTTGCATCCAGCAACACCACTGTCTAAAAAACAAGAACTGTACATTCAAATATTAATGAACTTCCTTTTGTCAGACAGTTTGGCACACTCAGGCAGGCTTGCTTACCAATACATCTTTGTTTTAATACTTAACAGCTTTAACCTTGGCTGGGACTCACTGGAATTTTATTTTAGATGATCCAAAAGTTCTACATGATCCTGATGAGAAAGAAATACAAGCTCCCCTCATCCAGCTGAATCTACCCACCCCTTTCATAAAGGCAACATTCAAGCTGCAAACAGATGGCTAAAAGCAACACTTCCATGGTCTGAAGCAGCTCTTTGGCATTCCAAGTTGCCAAGGCAGATGGGAAGTTCCATTAGCCAAAATGTAACTTCTTTACACACTCTTGTTCTTTTGCAAAGAGTTGTTCAGATATGTACACAACCAATCTATGGTTCTTATGAGCAGAAATGGGAAACACTCTCTGGTTCATGGGAGACCATCTATTTATGAGAGCACTGCCCCAATGCTTAAGAAGCCACATGGGAAGCAAGAGACTCCTCTGCTCAAGATCAGAAATGATCCCAGGACTTTGATGGGAAACCTCTCTGTTCTACATCAGTATCCCTCCTTCTCAGTCTCACACTCTGCTCCAGTGGGATGGCAAAGTTGTGGACAGGGAAAACTCGACCAGGGAGCTGATCTGGCTGAAAAATAGTCTGACAAAAAGTGTGATTTTTGCTACTTTGTCTGGAGCAGTTTCTGCTGCTTTCTCAAGGCAGAGGCACAGGCAGCAGTTATGGCACCATCACAAGCTCAGAACAGGACACAACTAACACCCTCCATCCTTAGAACTGCAGTTCAAATGCTTTCCCACAGGGCTGGGATTTGCAGAAGGTACCTGTAAGGGTCGCTGGGGTCTTTGGCATCGCAGACGTCGGCGTGGCCGTGGCACACGCAGCGCCCTCCGATGCTGATATCCTTGATGCTGTAGTAGTACTGCAAAGCACAAGAAAAGTTGGCCATTACTATTTTTACAAACAGGATTCATTCAAGATTCAAACCATTCCACTCAAGATTCAGCAGGACTTTACCCAGTACCAGGATGTGCTGGGATATTTCCCTTACAGTGAGATTGCAGGCTGCAGTATCTGCCTGTGGTAAGATCCACCACCTCCAACAGAGCCCATTAGCTATGAGTGGAGGCTCCCAGCACAGCCAGAAAGCCACATGTGACACCAAGAGATGTTTCCCAGTTCCACATTGTTGGTGTCTTCTCCAGCTCCAGCCACAGCAGCATCTGCTGCAGATGCCTTCAGCTTTAGGGGGTGCAAGACCGAGAGAAAATCCCCACAGGCAACACCCAGGGTGTCCCTCCCAGAGGTGGCTTGCACAGCCCTCCAACAGTTCCACCTCCCCAGCACGAGTGTCAAGGCCTGCCTTACCCTCCTGGTGACCGTGGGGTCCCTCAGAGCTTTGCCCATCAGGTGGCCCAGCAGAGTGTTGGTCTGCAGGAAGCGCAGGCGGATGTTGGTGGCTTTGGTGAAATTCCGCAGGAGAGGGGAGTAGGAGAAGTTCATGGCTCCCGGGCGCCCGTTCACCAGAGAGACAACAATCTGTGCATGGCAGGAGGGAAAAGGCCAGGCTGGACTTCCACTGCTCTAGAGGAAGCTGTATCTGCTCATGGCAGCGAGGTGGAACTGGGTGGTTCCACCCCACACCATTCTGTGAACGTGTGAGAACAAATCTGTGTAACCCTCTGGGGTGGGAGGAAATCAACTGAAATAGGGGTCTCCTCGAGCCAGGTTTCATAAGCTCTTGGAGATCTGTTTCACACCCAAGATAGCTCAGCTACCTTAGAAGGCATAAAATCAGCAGGATGGCTTTTGTGGCAGTGTTAGAAACAAAACAGTTTTATTAAAAGGCAAAATAACAAAACTCTTTAGAGAGAAAAACTGAACCAGGTGTAAGAGGTTCTTGCTCCTAGTAAAACACCTCACAAAAGCCATTCGTTTCTTTGTTCTCTTCTTTTTCTAGTAAATTGCTCAGGTGAGACTTTTTGGCTTCTGTCCCATTGGCTATCCTTAAGCTTGAGGTGAAGTCCCCCAAGTCCTATAAGGCGTCTTTTTTGTTAATTGAGGAAAGAAACTTCTGGGCTTTTTTCCTTTTTAAGGAGACAAAAGATACTTTTGTCACTCCATTGACAAGGAGCACATCCCTACAAGCAGTCTCTCCCCAGATGACTGGACCAGTCCTCTGTCAATCTCACTTGGTTGAACTGAATACTTACAAGTGGTATCCCAAAACTGATATGGAGCCCATTAACAGGAGTAACCCTGGAGGTTCCAGGGGATGGCAGCAGGCACATTTCCAGGCTCACCTCCCCATTTTCCAAAGGCACGATCCGGGAGTACTCCGTGGTGCAGATGGCATGGTCATCCCTGGTGATTCGGTCCACAGTGTGCTGGCCAAACTTCTCAATGCAGTCCCTCTTGGAAGCTGTTCATCAGCCAGAGATGAGAGCAGTAAGAGAAAAGGAACAATCCCCAGCCCCCTCTATGGATTTTCCCACGCTGACCACAGGAGAGATGGGTGTACAATCTCTGTTAAGCATTTACCACACAGAGATTGCTTTGTGTCATTAACTCTGTCATGGCTCCGTGGCCTCCCCTAAGGGAGAGTGTCACTCTAACAGTAACAGGCAGGAAACTCCCCAGCTCACCTCCCTGCAGAAATGAGGAAGGTCAGAACAGCCACTGCACCTACTGCCACCACCTGCAGAGAAACCCACCCCTCAACTTTGGCACCGAGCTCACAGTTTAAGCCGCCTGAGATCTTACTCTGGTCTCAATCTGCTGCCTTGCTGGCAGTGGATTTGCTACACTGCTTCCACTGAACTGCAGAAGGGCTCTTTGCTGCCAGGGCTCTGCTCCTGGTGTGAGAGCTGCACCATCATTCCACATGGCTCCTAAACCTGGGTCAGTCCTGGAGGCAGCACAGAACCCACAACAGGAGCAGCCACGGTCACTGCTGGGACATCTCCCCCCAGGCAGGGTGGACAAGCAGACATCCTGCAAGCCACTGCTCTACCTCTCCCAAATACTGCAGGTCCCCTCTCACACCTTACTCTGAACTCTGCTCTTAAACCACTGCCACAAAGCAGATATGCCAAAACCACCAGGAAGCACTCCCTGGGGACAGCAAACGAGGGCTCCTGCCACTAAGTGGCAATGCAAGGCTGGATAAAGTCAGGGAGCAGGCAGCACCAGGCAGCCACTCTGCTGGCTTGGTGACCTGCTCTGGGGACACTGAATGCCAACACTGTCCTTGCAGCTACAGGAATGGCCTGGCTTCCCAGTATGACTGCTCCTGCAAGTCCAGCACCCCTGTCCCCAGACGTGTGACATCCCTGTGCTGGCAGAGCCAACCAAGCCACTGCTGGGGCAGCTCAGGGCCTGACTGTGCAGGGTGGTGAGCACCTGCATCTACCCATGCAGAAACCTGCTACTCTCAGGGACTGGTCCCTCAGGAAGAACCTGGACAAAGGCTGCTACTCCTTCCCACTCCCTTTTCACCTGTGCCAGGAGCTCACAGCAGAGCCTGCTGAAGTGAATGTCACTGCAGTGCTCCTGAGGGTGCTTCCAAGGGGAGAAAAAGGAAGAAAAGGCAGCCAACACAATCTCCTGGTCCTGCCAGAGCTGCTCAGCTCACACAGGAAACTGAAGGGGAAATGTTAACCCAATCCATGGGAATAATCCTCCAAAATCTGTCTCAATGTGCCTCCAGAAGGCAGGTCCCCCACTCCATGTGCTGCATGGGTAGGCTGAGCCAGGCAGAAGGAAAAGCAGAGGTGGAGCAGAGAGTTTCTGCCTCCCTGCCTTCACCTCTGGCTTGCACCCATCCACACCTTGTCTCCAGAAAGTGGCCTTGCTCTGGGAAACACTGCTTTGGCAACAGCAAGAGCTCAGTTGCATCCAAAGGAAGATGTGGAAATATTTAACATCAGGTCTCTGGCCGCCAAGGTTTGCTTCACCAGGTGCTTTTTTAAAGGCAATTTATTTTTAAAGCCCCAGGCAAGGAACCTGTCACCACTGGCTCGAGATGATTGATTTCCAGAGCACTGCCACGGCTGCATGCAGACAGGATGCTCAGCCCAAGGAGCTCCTCAGGAAAACCAAAGAACTCCAGCTATTGCAAAATCTGCACAACCATGTGAGCCAGAAGCTGGGCATCCTGAGCTAAAACAGAGCAACCCAATGGCCTCAAACTCTAGCAGGGCTTTAAGGAAACAGACAAGGACAGAGCCTCACCCAGCAGCCACTCCTCTCTCCTCCCACAGAGAAGGGAGAGAAGAGGTGCCCAAAAGCACCCTGGCACCTCCTGAGAGGGGCAGCTCGAGGGACAGTGCTGAGCCAGGGTGGGCAGTGCCAGTGCCAGCCCTGGCAAGGCTCACTGGCTGCTCTGGAGAAACCCTGCATTTCTGCCAGCTGCTTTTAACCCTGGTACTGACCTGGCAGTGTTTTATTAGACCACCTACAGAATTCCCTATGATAAAAATAAACCTCTGCAGAGGACTTCTTGTGCTTGCAAATCTGGCAGGTTTTGGAGCAGCCACCTCTTTATTTCCATGGGAATTTTCCACTGGGCTGTGTCACTGCATCTCCCTTCTCCAGGGGAGGGGTAACAGGGCCTGATGTTTTGGGAGGGAAGGGGACTCCAGATGTTGCAGCACTGCCACTACACACAGGAACACATCAGTGGGGCAAGAGCTCCCTGTGCATCTCCAGACCATGCAGGAACATGACTGTAATGGGCCCCAAGAGAGGCTTCAGAGCTGGCAGAGAAATTCTCAGAGATGACAGAAAAAAGCAAAGCAGGAATTTGACAGCAGTAATTTCCCACTAGCACACAGCAGAGAGAAAAACATCCGCCCCAGAAAGCAGCTACCACGCTGAGGCAACACAGGGTAATACGTCTGCAGCTCCTTCTTGCACAAGGAGAGGCCAGAAATCCAAAGCACAGCCTGACAGGTAAGCCAGAAATATGAGCCTTTAGGGACAGCCCAGGGCAAGGCCTCTGAGTGCTCCCAAGTCCTTTCTTGCCAGGTTTTAAGCTCTGGTTGTAGATCTTAACTCCCATCTTCTCCCAATTACTGCTGCTGCTTCTGGGAGGAGCTGGTGGTTAACAAGTTCCTCGCATCCGGCTACCCCACAGACCCTCTGGGAGAAGAGTTTTGTAGAACCAGCTGTTTCTTAAGGTTTTAATCAGAGAACTGGGAAGCCAAATGCACAGGCTGGATCTCCCTTCCAGCCAGCTGTCTCTGATCCCACCTTGCACAGCAGCAGGACAGCAGCTCCCTGCCCTGCACAGGCTGGATCCAATCTCCGGTACTGATAAGCACAAGGGAATGTTTTCTGCATCCAGACTTCTCTGTGATAGCAGCCACTTGGAAGTGAGCTGCTGCTTGGCTTCTGGAGAAGCTGAAATACAGCCTGGGATGGTACAGGGAAGAGACTGAAAGAGGAGGGCAGGGAGGAGGTAAGAAATCCCACCTTCAGGCCTAGAGCAACAACCCCCAACTGCAGACACTGGTGCCAACTTTGGCACTCCCTACGTGTCACGACAATATTTAAAAAAATACATTTAATACCAGAGAGTAAAATAATTCTCTTGTCCTAAGGAGCATTTAACCTTTAACTCTTGCAGCCTAATTGGGCAGATGAAACAGAAGACATGTGCTGCATCACAGCACTGACACAGGATCAGCTCCAAAGCCAATCCTGTATTTGCACAGAGCTATGTTCAGCACAGCCTCACTCCCTGGCACTGAGCTGCAGCCCCCTGTCATACTCACAGGCAAAATACTGCCAGGGCTCGTAGGTGAGGCCAAAATCAGTCGATCGCTCCAGCACCCAGAGGTCAGGACGAGGGGAATTGGCAAACTTGATCAGGACATACGCTACGTGGAAGAGCTGAAAGAAAGAACACAGAGTCAGTTGGCTGCTTGAGGCACCCTGAAAAGCAGAGAGAACTTCTTGGGATCCAAGTGGAATAAATGAGCTGGCAGCTCCTGCTGCTCACAGGCAGCCTGTGGAGCGAAATCCTCCGTATCTAAAGGGATGGTGATACAACACGGCTGCTGCAGAGAGCCAGATTAGGGAGCTCAGCTCCCCCTGAATGCAAACACAGCTCAGACTTTGTGGCTACAGGCTGTGCTCAGGTTGTGCTGGGAGGCACCTCAGGCTTAGCCTGAGCAGGCTGCATTACAAGCCAGCCACAATGCTGCCCTGGGGACTTGGCTTTTGGGCTCTTTGTGGGGTAACAGGTGACACACTGGCCTGCCAGCCAGGGAACATCCAACTGTACCTTGCAGAATCTACCACAAAATCCTTCTTTTTGCTTTTTCAAGGCATTCCACATACCAGCCCTGCTTCACCAACACGACCTCTTTTTGGAAGCCTGTTCCAGAAAAACCCCAGCACAGGTGCTCTTCCCCAGGTGCCACAGGGAGGGGAGAGCAGGAGACCCACTCGGCTCCAGCACAGCTCCAACACGGGGCTGCTCCCATTTGTCTGGACACTGACATGTGCACACACACTCCTGCCAAGTATAAAATAAACCTAGTCTTTAAAGAGCTCCAATGTCAGTGCTGGAGAGAAACAAAAGGCCCAGCAGAATTTCCCTTCCCCGGCTGGCACAGGCTCGCTCCAAGAATCCCCACTCCATCATCCTGTCACAAAGTGATATTTAAAGGCAAATAAAGTTCTCTTATCAGAGGAAATTCCTAATGTCAAAAACAACCCAAAAGGGAGTTTAGTGCTTGAAAAGCAGAGATTTATAGCCGAGGAGTCCCTCCTCATGCAGAGCTGGGGCTGTATGAGCATACACCCCCCTGAAGACCGACAAGTATCCAGAGGGACATTTCTGCAAGGGGAGGAGCAGGACGGCTCCGTGCCCATCTCAGCCATGCAGGAGCCAGAACAGCAGCCCAGCCCTGCCCTGGCCACACACATCACCAAGCCAGAGGACACTCATTAATAATAACATGCCTCCAAAACAGCCCTGACAATCCACAGGTTGGGAAAGAACAGAAGAAACAAGAAAGAGGCATTTAAATGTACCAAGCCATCTACAAAGCACAGATCTTGCTGGGGTCAGTCACACAAGGGGTCTGCTGGCGAGCAGATGTGGAGCAAGGGGATGTGGGCAGCCCTGAGGACTGGCACCAGCTCAGTTCCCCCCTCAGCAGGACATTCAGGCAAAAACCTCCTCAGGAGACTCCCAAATGCTCCTCTGGCTCTGGGGCAACCTCTCCTCCACTTACCAGGGGGACTGGTGTGGTTCCCACTGCAGGCTGGTGGCACCTGGAAACACACCTGGGTGTAGGCTAAGGGGGCTTGAGAGAGATGCTCAGGGAGGAGGGAGCCAGATCCAGCTGGGAAATCCACATGAGGATAAAGCAGAGTGGGTCAGGGGCTGTTCTCCAGCTGGGAGTGGGCAGGAGGGTGGGATTTGTCACCACTCTTGGGGTTTGCACTGCTAAGGACTGGTGCCATCCAGGATAATGAAACCAAAGCAGTCACCCAACTCAGTTCTCTGCTGCCAAAAGACTTTCAAGCCCAGCCAAGGGGGAAACAGGCATCCTTTCCAAAAACTGAGGGAAAGCAGACCCCAGTGCTGCCCTAGTTCCCCTCTGCAACATACATGCTGTCAAGGCATACAAGGCTAGGCTTTTTTTGAGGAGCAGCTTTTTCTGCCTGCTTACCCTCTCAGCAGAGCTGGTATTTGATAGGGAAGCCCAAGAGGCTTCAGCTCAGGCAGCTGCTTTCTCTGCAGGACCAGTTCTCACAGCTCAACATCTGCCTCTTGGCATGGGAACAGGGCTGAACACCAGCCTGTGAAGTGACACCTTCCCTCTGCTCTAACCCCCCCTCCAGCTTTATTCCACAGGGAATAAATGAATGCTCCTGATGGAATCTAGCACTGCCTGTAGCTGCACAAAATTCCCTGCAGCTCAAAAATACCTGTACATGTTCTGGCCTCAGGCACAGGGGGTTCTCTGCTCTGAATGAACAGCAACCACAAACACAAATTCAGAAACGTGAGGTGCATCCCTCTCTTCTGCCTTTCTTTTTGCAAAGCCAGAAATGAATTTTCTGCCAGTAAATCCCATGGGATTTCTAGGGGGTCCTGCTCTTTGTTCATCAGCTTTATGCTGGAACAGAGTGTTCCTAATTAAATGTGCTGGAGTCCAACTCCTCACAGCTTCTGGTTCTCAGAAGTCCCCTCCCTCTGGAGAGCATGGATTACCAGGGAGGCAAATTGGGGCAGTTTTTGCCCAAACAGTGAAATTTGACACAAAACCAAGCCTCGGGCTCAGTGATTCACCAAGTGGAAACAACAGCCAGAACAAACCCCAGCACTGCTGGTTGCGAGCTCAGGTGCAACTGGGGCAGGGCAGGGTTGGGCAGGCACAGGCTCTGGGCCCCTCTGAGCCCTCTCCTGCTGAAAGAAGGAGGTAGGGATGGTTTCAGAGCATTTTGAGTCATGGGGGACACACACACACACACACTGCTGATAAAACAGTGTCCTTGCCTGCTGGGAGCTCTCTGAAAGGCCAGTCCCAGCCCCACTGGCAGGGTCAGATGCCCAAGCCCAGGGCTAGCACAGCTTTTATCTCCCATCCCTGCTTTCCACAGCAAAGCACAGGAACCTCTGGGTTCTTGCTGGATATGTCTGGATCATCTGCAATACCTCAGCTGAAAGACAGGGCAGACACCTGCTCTCAAAGCTAAAGACAATTCCTCTCTCCATACCCAAATCCATCTCCAGCACTGCTGTTACTGCTGCTGAATTTTATTCCGGTTGTGACCGCAGTCTTGGGACACAAATAAACCAGCCAGCCCTGCACAACCACTCCCCTTCCAGCATGGAAGGGTCATTCCTAATGGAGCACAGAAAACATTCAGGAGTCTGTGACCACAGTGACCCCAAACCTGGAACAAGACCCATGTCCTGGTATTCAGGGGGATTTTTGTCCAGTCTGGTGAGTCCCCTGCCCCTCCATCCAACATTCTTATCCTGCAGATTATCACAGCCTGGCCAGAAAAAATAACAGCAAATTGCCTGTTTCCAGTGCATCTGCTGAGAAAACTCAGATGCAAAGATGGAGCAGTAGCTCTAAAAATAGAGCTGGCAGAAAAGCCAGACTTTTCATTCCATGTTTAGTTCCAGTACAGTTCTGCCCAACCAATATTGCAAGAGAAATGGTTGGGTTTTTTTCAAAGCCTTTATTTAGCTCCTATTATCAGTCAGATGAATAAAAACCTCTATGCTCTCAACCACTTCAGACATTTTCTTCCCTTCTTCATGGAGAAAAGAGGTGAAACACCAGCCTTGATGTTCACACTTTTCTTCAGGCACGCAGATCCCTTATTTTCCCTACCTCTGAAACCATGCCAGGTACAGCTCAACCTTTGACCAGCCCCTGGAATTCCATAAAACGACCTTCCAGCCAGGAAATTCTGACACTACTTTAATTAGCAACCAGATTTCTTTGAAAATAGTAACATCTCTACATGGAGTTGATGTTGCTGTTAGTGGTTTTGAAGCAAGTTTCCTTAGTAACAATCACTTGCAGCTGCCCCAGTGCCTGGAAGGATGAAGCAAGTGCCAGAGCCAGGAGGGGAAGATGGAGATGAGGGCATTTCCTCTGTGTCCCACACTCCATCCATTTGTGCCTTTAGATGGTGAGCAGCTTTATCCAGCACCAAAATACCATTAAAATACAATAAACACCAATAAAGTATAATCCTGATTACTGCCCAGTGTGTGACAGTGCAAAGACTGAAGGGGTAAAAACAGATTCCAGAGAGTCAAGAGAAACTCAGCTGCTGCTTTTGGAGCAGCACCTTCTCTGTCCATTTGTTCATCCATCTTTCTGTATAAGCAGCACATGATGAAAAACTCTCACATTTCTTCTCTATTCCTTCCCTCAAGACACTGATTTCACTTTTCCAGCTCTGGGAGGTCCATGTGGGAAGAAGAATACAGGCTGGACGAGGTTTGTATCCTGTGTTGCTTTGGTGAGGCACTTCTGGGGAAGTCTCACTGATACTCCAAGGCACCTCAAAGCCACACAGAAACATTCAATAACCAAAATAAATCCTCACACTGTTCAAACATTGACAACTACACTTCCACCAGCAGCAAGAGGGGCTCTTTTTGGTTGTGGGATTAGAAGGTCTGAGCAGGCAGTGCTGGCTGGGAGGCAGACCCAGCTCTGCTCCCAGCCCCAGACGCTGCAGGACAAGTTTACACAGCAAACCACTCGCTAATTTTCCACGGGACAGATTTATTACCTCTGGCATTGACTTATGAAAATAGCACCATGTAAAAACCAAGCAGTTCATCTCTCCCTGACCACTGCTCCAGCCCCCTGTGGAGTGTGTGTGTGCGCAGAGCATTACCAGCACTGCTCATCCCTGCTGGGCATTTCCTGGGAGGGTGGGAAGGACCTGCTGAGCCATGCCAGGGTGCAGGCAATGACTGCCACTGTTTAGGGGCACATGCAAAATCTAGTAGCAGGAAAAGCATAAAAAGAACTGCTTTGGAAAGTGTGTGGAAGCGTTAATTTAATTTCCCCTCTTTCAAAAAACAAATTATTTTACTCCCTCCCAAGCCCATCCATCCCCTCAGGCACTGCCTGGTCCATCCCTGCAGCCACAAGCCCACCTGAAAAACGTGGAGATGTCAGAGCCTGGACGGGGTTATCAATCCACAGTGGCAGGGAAAAGCACTCTCAGGGAGCACAGGTCACCTCTGTCCACAGCCCCGGCTGCTCTGCTGCCACTGATCAGCCTTGGAAACGCTCGGCAGCGCTGGCACCACATCACTGGCAGCAGCTGCAGCTAATAAGGTGTCTTTTTGTGCACCTTTTATCCCCACAAACAAATAGGCAGGAGGTGGAAAAGCCCTGGAAAAGCAGAGAGCTTCTATCTCACTTTGAATTTCTCCAGGTCAGTGATCTGCCCCTTTTGCATCCTTCGCCTGTAATCATTTATTCTCATGGAAGCAGTGAATTTACTCATTAACAACTTGACTGTCCCCCTGCTGAGCTTCTGCAGTCCTACAGCAGATTTATTTCTCTGCAGCCCATCCATCAAAATCCTTTAATAAAATCTCTCACATTTAGTGTGTGCCTACCTTTTATTTTCAATCACACAAGAACTGCTTCAACCCTTCCAGGCAGCAAACAAAGGTGCTTCCCCTCCAAGTGGGCACGGCTCTTTATCCAGTCATTTTTCTATAAAATACTCAAGTGCCTGAGAGCAAACAAACCCCACGTATGAAAGCACAAAAGTCTGTGTTTGAAAGAGGGGTGTGCACTGAAACATGCTTTGCCCCCATTTTGCTCTTTTCCTCACAGCAACTCCTGGCTTGTTCTTGTATGTCTGTGTCTCAAATCCTCACTCCTAAAAATTACGTTTTTCCAAATTATTCATGGAGGATTACAAGGTTCTGAATGAGAAGGTTCCCTATGCTGGTATCTCAAGATTTTGACAGCCAGGCTTTAGAAACAACCAGCCATCCCTTTCACCACGGGGGAAGGACAGAGGTGCAAAGTGGCAGCTACCAAACACCTCAGTAGGGCAGGGGAGAGAGGTGTGCACTGAGAATCCATTTTGCACTAACCTTTTTTCAAGTTTTCTCTCAAAACTCTGGGGTTTTATTGAGAGAGATCAAAGACAACACTCTCCATGAAGCCACAGATTCAGAGCTACCAGCCAGCATGAAACCTGCTCCGTGCCATAACAAGCAGCAGCAGCAACCCAATACTTTAAGATGTTATTTTCTAAACAGTGCCTGTTCCCTTCCTAAGCAGCTTGGCTTAGATGAACAGCTGATGGAGCATTTTCCACAAAGGATTTTTTCTTTAAACGCCACTTCTGAGAAGGATTTGGCTCGCCACCGATTTCACACACAGCACTGCTTTATCTCCACAGCATCCTCCCGTGCAAATTGTCCTTCCCCTGCCAGTGCCACACACACCTCCTGCCAAAGATCCTTGGGGGACTAAATCTGCAGCACTTGGCACATGGCAGGGCAGAGCAGTGCCATCCCTTGTGGCCTGCGCAGTGCTCAGGATCTGCAGAGCCAAGCTTTACAAGTGACCTCCAACAGGGCAGCAGCAAGAGCCTGACTGGCAGCAGGTTCAGCCAGCTGGCACTAAGGAGAGGCACAGAGGAGCACCCTGTTAAATCCCTGCCCAGATGGAGCTGCAGACAGCAAATGCCACACAGCTACAGGTGCAGCATCCAGGGATGCTGACACACCAACCTGGTCAAACCCCAGGTGGGGATCAGCCCTTGTGTGTGCCCAACAGCCACCCAAAGGTCACCCCAGTAACCAGAGGCACCACAGAAGAGCAAAACTGGTCAGGCCACAAGGGGGTGGCTGGAATTCCTTGGGATGAGGCTTCAGTCACTGACAGAGAAGGACTTTGCCCACCGCAGCCTCTCACTGCCCAGTAGGAGATTCCTACACTTGACTGACATGGAAATTTGCAACTTTCTCAGTTGCTGGGTGAAATGTTAAGTAACCCATTAAAGACAAGACTTAAATATTTGTCTTTTAGCCCAAACATGAGCTACCCTCAGGGAATGGCTACCTGGACTCCCCTGTCCTTGGGCACCTTGTAAGGGGTGCAAGCCCTGGTCTGCGAGGCCAGCTCAGCCCAGGAGCTGACTGAGCCCAGAGAATGTGCAGAGGGTCAGGTGCCCCCACCAGGATTTCCACCCTCTCCAGTTGCTTTAATCCCCCTGCAAACACCATCAGAAACCCAGCACAGAGGTGGCTGTAAAGAGGCCCTTAAAACTTCCTGGTGCTGCAGAGATAAGACAGTGTAACTACATCCAGGATTTCAGACTATTTACCTTGAGGTGTCAATTGTCCTTGATGGTTAAATGCTTCTAGGAAGCCTCTGGGAATGTTTGGTTGGGGTTTTTTTTAGGAGTGGTGTGTTCTGGGAAAATATGTGAATTAATAATTAGCTGGCAGGATAAGTGGCAGTTCATACCAGGGTCTTCCTCCCAGTAAAATACAGTATTACATGAGAAGAAGGATAAGGAAAAAAGTGACTCAAAGGAAAAAAAAATCCTCTTTTACAGAGACACAAAATGCCCTGATGGCCCTCACTGTGAAGAGCAATGTGCAGAAATGAAAAAGCCAAAACTCCTGCAAGCAGCTTCAGGCAGACAGGTGAGCAATAAGCAGGTGTTCCAGGAAGACTTGTTATCCTAGAGGAATTTAACTGGGAGCCACTCAAATACAGCCAGCTCAATAAATCCAGCCACATACTTCATGAGAGAGAAAAAACCCCACATGGTTCTCAAGGCTGATTTTTGAGGGGCCTTAATGATCCTCCCTTAAACTAACAGGAGTTTGAGACTAATTTTAGCAAAATTAAAACTACACCACAGCAGAAACTCGTAATCCCAGAACGTACAGAAAAAAAAGTGCCTTCCTATAAATAGAAAAAGTGGGGAATTCCAGCTTGCTAATACTAACTGGTGTGCTTGCAGCCAAAGTCTGAAACTGCTAAGAAAAAGGCTGACTTGAGGGATGTCATCTGACTGCAGTTATTTGAGACTGTGAGAAGCAGAGTCTCTTCAGGGAGCTGTCACTCCACACACCAGGAGAGTGGGGTTTTTGTAACTAATGGGAAAGAACTGACTCAGCTTTTAATGCCTGCCAGACTTTGAAAGGAAATAAACAAAATCTCCTTGGAGTGCCCCATTGTGCCATGGTAAACTCTACACAAGGAGCACATCTCTGCCCTGGAAGGAGATGAGCAATCCCTGTGCCCAGGATGAAGAGCTCAGTACCTCACACTGAGCTCAGCATGGCACTGATCTGGAAATGAACCTTTTCAGTCCATCTGGGTCATCCTGCAGCGTTCACATGGACAACACTCCTCAAGAGTGGCTGATCCCAGTGCTGCCTTTGCTCAGGGAACAACCTCACACCTGTGTTTCAGGGACATCAGCCGGGTGCTTTGTGAAGAAGACTCAAACAACAGATAGGAGACATGAAGGAGAGGATAGCACTGCCACAACCTCTCCTCACATGGCTAAAAAACCTCATCTATCCATTAGTTCTTGGGGATAAAGTGCAGATTTAGAGACAAACCTGTCCCTGTTCTCTTCCCCAGTGCCTGGCCACCAGTGCACAGCGAGCACAGCTGGGAGGAGAGCCCAGCCCAGCCCCTTCCTTACTGCCAAACTGTCCCGGCAGCTGTAGGTATTGCCTGTAAGGCCTCCCTGGGCATCTGCTGCTGGGACACAGAGGAACAGGCTCCAAGTCAAGAGCTGTAATACTTTTAGCAACCACAGCCCTGCCTGGTACCTCCTGTTTATCAATGTGCAGTCTGACAGGGTAGAAACTATGACCTTGAGCACAAGGAAAAGAATTCCATTAAAAACCCACGTTCATTCCTCTACCTGCCAAAGACATCACCACCATGAGAGGATTTCACCCAGAGTTCATCAGTCACTGCTGCTCATCTTTCTCATTTCCTCAGAGAATGACTGAACAGCTCTGGGTTAATTTGGTTTGAGTGTTCCCCCAGCTGCCTGCGTGCTGACACACAGGGAGCAGTGTCCACAGTCACGGATTGTTTGCTTTTAAAACATATAGGAGGAATCCGTGGCTCTGGCAGAGAGTGTGATGGAACCAAGCCATGAAAGCAGGGCACATTCCAGAGCCAGATGTATGGGCACAGCTGTGACAGAGCACAGCTCAGAGGCTCTGCTGCGCTCAGGTCTTCTCCTCCTTCTCCCTGAAAGGAGGCACAGTGCTCTTCTCACACCTCCCATTCTGACCACAGCACAGCCTGCAAGGTGCAAGCCACTCGTGCCCTTATAAATAAAATCTGGGTGAAGCCTCCATGGATTTGTGAGCAGAGCTGCCTCCCCCGAGCTGAAGCTCCCACACAACCAAGCAGGAATTTCAGCCTGCAAGGGCCAAAATTCCTCAATTTCCTCCAAACAGCTATTCACTAAAAAATCTGGTCTGACCTTTCGCACCACTCCATTTCTTCTGCTCTGCAATTAAAAAGTGGCACAGCCGGGACATCGATTTGTGCGCCGTTTCTGTATGGAAGCAGCGTGGGCTGCTGAGGATTTGGGAGTAATGAGGCAGATTTGTGTGGCAGCTTATGTGGTACCTACACTGTACTGCTGATGTCTGAACTTAGCAAACCCTGCCTGTGGGTAAATTACACCCCAATAAAGATGGGGAGCCCACAAATACGGAACTCTCACAGGTATTTCAAGACCAGCAAAAAAATTGGCAGATTAAGAAAGGAATCTGCCTGGTTCTCAGTTTGGGTTCAACCTCAGAACTGAGTTCCTGAGAGATGTAATACTCAGCAATTTTCAAAACCATCTTTCAAGAAAGGATTTTTGTTTGAACATGCCTGAAACCCCCTGGAGCCAGTGTAACCCTGCAACCAGTTCCTGCATCTCACTGTATCTGCCCATCATCACTCTGCCTTCAACACCTCCCAAACCCAGGCATTCAGAGAGAAAAATGCAATGCAGACAGGAAGGAGACCTCTCTCCACAGGGTTAACAGAGCCGTAATGATCTAACACCAGCTTCCCAACAAGCTGGGGTGGGAGAGTGCAAAATCAAGACAAAATGCACAGTGATTAATTTCCCCTAGTTGTAGAAGTCTCAGATACCACAAGATGGATTAGTGGAACAAGAATGCAGGGGAGGAAAAGCTGAGGAGGGTACATGAGAAACCTTTTGATTTTAGCCAGGTATTAACAGCAAAATCCTTTAAATGGACCAATATTAAAAAAAAAAAATTAGTGAAGTAATAGATATGATGTCATACAACTCTGAACATAATGAACTTGTATCTAACAGGTGGTCCCAGTTAAACTAAAAGCTGTCTCAGGTACCTCACAAGCCAATGCTGTGCAGAGTAGTTGGTGGGAAAAGTAATCATCCTGAGCAGCCGAAAGTTCAAATTCCCTTGAACTTTCTGCTCTGCCAGTTCACTCATATTCTCTGAAGTACATTATCTCTGCTTGCAGGGTTTACTCCAGCCTTTCATTGTTGTCTTATCTACAGCCTCTTCCTGCCCCAGCTTCAAAAAGAACACAGAGCATCACAGAACAATATGAATGAGCTAAAAAAAAATTTATATAAATATATATATATATATACACACACCACCCCAAAATCTTCATCAACCAGGCTACCCAGCACACTTGGAGAGGCAGGAGGGGGTTTTGCATGAAGAGATGAGGAGAAATAATCTCTCCTGGCTGATGAGGACAGGGTAATTACAAAATTCCCTCAGACCAACCTATCTGCAGCCCATCAGTAGTGTCAAGCTAGGCAGCATCCACTGGGACCACAGGAGCAGGGAAAAAGGCAAACAAATCTCAGTTATGCTTGTGCCAGCACATAAACTACGGTCCATTCTTGGGTATGATGGACCAAAGCAGCTTATCTACAACTCACAGTGAAAACTTTCTGGACAACAACCCTGTAAGCAGTTGGTTCCTGCAGTTGTGTTTGTGAGAGTGCACTGAGAAGGGCTTCCCAGGAGCTGGAGAAAACAACCTTCTCTGTCTGGCTGAGGAGAACGTGTCCCAGAGAAGACCTTTTCCTTGCACAGCATCCATCCATACATGACTACTGGGAGAAATCCCCATGCATGTCAGACCAGCAAGGCACATCCCAGGTGGTGGGCAGCCCCGTCCTGACAGCACAGCAGGACCCACCCATCTGCACAGACCCAGAACAGCAGTCAGGCATCCAAGAGATGCCTCAAAACACACCTGAGCTGAGCCTCTCTACAACGTCCAGGACAACAGGTCCCACAGCTCTTCTCATCTGCCAGTTAAAAAAAAAAATACCAAAAAGATGAAAGACAAAAACAAACCAAAAAGCCCCAAACTGCCTGGCCCCAGCACCTCCCACACAGTCCCAGGGCTTGTGAGTCACAGCCACGTCAGATCCCAGGCTGCTGCCATGGGATTTTTGCACAAACCTATCTGCCCAGGAAGAGCACAGTCATGACACCAGAGGAGCCTGGAGACCAGCATAATCTCCCAAGATAAGGCTTGGCCGTGGTGAAAGGAAATTGGCTGCTTTGTCTCAAAGCAGAGCTCCCTGGTGAGCACCTTTGTGCACAGCCTGCCTCTCCTCCCAGCCCTGCGGGTCAGCTCTGGACCCAGCCATAAATCCCTGGGGTGGGCTCTGGGCCAGCACAGGGAGGGCTGGGCTCTGCTGTGAGCAGCCCTCCCTGGGACCTGCTTAATTGGGCCCTTTAGACTCACTTCACATTTCCAGAGGCCACTGTGCCCCACCACCATTTGCTCATTGAAGGAGCAAACCCGGGAGCCCCATCCATCAAAGGCTGATGCTAACGAAGAGCACAAACCAATGAGCAATCCCCCAGCTGACTCATCAGGGGTTCCTGCATCCTGCGTGTGCTGCAGGGTGCTCACCTACTCTGACTACACTAAAAGTCTCTTGAAAAGCATCTTTGAGGTCATCCAGGCTATTCACATTTTGGGTTATTTTTAGGGCTCCAAATGATGTCGGGATATCCGGGAAGACTTCACAGATTTAGTCCCATTCCCACAGAGTTCAGGACCAAATTGCTCACAAACTCATTTTATCCTCAAGAGTTTTTTCTTAATGCTTGGCTTATACCCTCCTGCTTCTACTGGTATGTTAATTAGTTAAAAAACCCCAACTTATTAAACATTATTTTAAAGTGAAAATATGCTGCAATTTTTGTGGTCAAAGCAGATATTTCAAAGCATTTCCCACACTGGGAATAAAGGTCTAGAACATCTGAAAAGTCCTATCTTGCCTTTCCCATTACTTTTGAGCTGTCGCCACAGAAAATGTGAGAAGCCAAAAGAATGGAATAATTTTTAAAGGTACACAGGCAGGATAGAGCACAGCAGGTGATTCAGAATCCAGCTTGGGCTTTGTAGAGATGGCAAGTACAACACCAACAGTCGTGTTACAGGAGTAACTTGGCCAACATTCCCATTTGGATACCTGTGCCTCCTTACACTCCCCAGAGGCCACATGGGCTGCATGCCAGCTGCCCATCCCAGGGGCAGAACAGGGATCCCAGCAGAGACCCAGGAGAATTCCCAACCCTAGGAATCAACCACCTTCCCCCACCCACTGGGCTGCTCCTGCATTTCCTATACAAGAAATACTGCAGGTCTATTGTCCAGCTCAGCTCTTTCCCTTTTGGTGCTCATGCTGGCTCATGCTCCTTCAAATTTTGATCAGCCCACAGCATTTTTGATATTTTTTCCTTTCACACTACAAATTATCATCTACAGCATCAATTGCTGCTGTTCTGCTCCCAGGAGTCCTTGATGGATGCACCCTGGTTACAACGCCACTTCCATGACTTAGGTAAGGGGCTGCTGTCAGCTCCCACCTCCATCTTTTCCTAGAAAATCCCCTCAGATCTGGGCACTGTCACAGCTGTCCCCTGGCATCACCATCCCCTGGCACCTCCAATCTGAATGCAGGGACTACAGGCAAACTCCTGCAGATGCCCAAATTTATCTCTTCTAAACCCATGCACCTTCTTGATCAAAGAGGAAAATAAGTGCCAAACTTTGGCAACTCAACTCCCTAACATGAGCTGGAATGAGTGCTGGATGATATCCTGCAATTCTCTACTTTGTGGAAGTGCCCAGTCCATGCTGGCCAGGACCACTAGAAGCAAGCTGGAGCATCCTTACTAGGACCAAAGCCGATGCTGGCAAGGACAGAGTAATCCACAGAACTGGAATTCAGCCCTCCTCCTTTTAATCCAAAATAGCCCCATTGCTGGCTCATCAGGCTCAGCCCAGAACTCAACTGCTTTGGGGTCAGATGAGGAAAAAGGAATTGTAGGAGGCAGCTGTAAGTGGCAGGGCTGGAAAGTTAATGCAAAGGGGCTGCTAAGGATTGGTGCTGATTTCTGCTGTGGGGCTTGGTTCTGAAGGCAGAACCAGGCACCATAATCCAATAAAGTGACAGTGCACAGCCTGGGGACAGCTGAATCCCTGCCCTGTCCATCACACTGATGCTGGATCCCCACAGCAGCCATCTCTGCTGCCCAGAGAACAAACCACACTAACTCACTTGTCCACAGCAGATTATGTTGTGGAATATTTATTGCCTCCCCGATCGGAAGAAAGAAACATTTCTGTCTTGGACATAATGAAGAACACATTTCCAGCACTTAACAGCTGGAAGCTGGAAAGGTGGCCAAAGAAAATCCCTGACTATTTTTTTTCCCCCTTTAAAGTAAGCAAGCATCTGGAAAGCTAATTTCTGGGGAAGAGGAACCTTCCTAAATCAATCCAAGGAAAGAGTCAAACTTGGTCACAATTTACAGGCAGGGGCTGATAAGATCATATTGTGAGTGTGATATCAACAACATGGTTTTTGTCTGCCCCTGTCAGCTTGACTCCAAGAGGATGAGGAGAGGCTGTTTTTATTTAATGAAATGCAGCAACTCACACTGGCAGAGATTTTCAGTATGGTTTTGATCATCCACTGAAATATCGGGGAGTTTTTTCCACCCCACATCACTGCAGCTGATACACTCTGGGTGATGCTGACATGTCCCCAACCTCTTGGGATGACAAGTAAGGTCCCTCTACTCCCTCAGCCCCAAAGTGTCCCTGGGACCAACTCCTCCAGCCTGTGTCAGCATGAACACAGGGAATAACAACTGGCACGTGTTCTTGCAAGCAAAACACTGCTCTGCCCAGCAGAGCCTCACACTAACCCTTCCCTGTTCCTCTCCTTGCATGTTAACACCATTAATCCTCACATCCTGAGTGCACCTTGAGGTCTGGAGGCAGTCATTGATGATGCTGCAGGGCTACACATTATCTGCCAAAGAAGCCCTGTGCCATGGCTGGTTCACCAGCTAAAGCTGCTGCCGGGCTGCCCAAATCTGCCTCTGCTCCAGGCCACAGGAGGTGCTGCTGGATGGGCACTCCCCAGGCCAGTGCTCCTTGTCCCCACAGCTCAGCACACGCTGAGGGCTCTTCCCAGAAGCACAAGCAGCTGATGAGAACAGAAATGCTCCACTTGGGATGAGATGTCTGGGAAAATGTTTCTCCTCTAACTTTCCTGACAGGTTCAAGTTCTTTCAGAGGGAGGGCTAATGCGGGTTGTTTTCAAACAGGGGCTGTGTTATTGTAACCAATAACAGGAAATCGATAGCTTGCAGTGTGGTGGGACACAAGGCAGTCCCCCTGGGGCAGGCAGGCTGCTGACTGTCCCCAGCACAGCCATATCCTGTGGGCTGGCTGTCACTGCTGCCTGTGGAGCAGAGCCTGCAGAAAGCACCCAACACCCACCACAGGGAAGGCAGAATCCAGAGCCAAAGCCTTTCCACATGCCCCATCCCATGTGTCCTGTAGCTGTGGGGAAAACGAAGCCTGAAGCCTTTGTCCAGGTTTGCTGCAGCTGTGCTGAACACCAAAGGCACTTCCAGAAATGAAGGGTGCCACATCCCCCACCTTGGGGACAGGCAAAGAGACTCCCCTCCCCTCCTCAATCCCTGGCTGCCACACACCAGCCACTGAGAGAAAAGATGCTGCTGGCAAAGCCAAGAGTTCTCTTAGAGAAGCAGGGCTAGCTCACGCTGTTCCCCAGCATTATCCACCCCAGCACGGGCCCGGGCTGTGCCAGAACAAACAGCCCATCAAATAAACAGCAATTAACACAGCGCACGCTGCGCACACGTGCGGGCACTCTGCTCCCCAGCCCCGTGGCTCAGACATCCCCAGCAGCTTCACTCTGCTCCCTGTAAAGCCCCAGGGCTGCCCAAAGCAGGGCTTGCTGCTCACAGAGAAGCCCAGCCCAGCTGCAGCAGCTTCACTCTGCTGAGCACTGGTGCTTTCAGCACACCTCCAGCCCCCCTGCTCAGACAGGGCTCGGCACACAAAGGGAAAAGCAGCCAGCTGCAAAGCACATCACTGAAGGGCTGCTGCTGCTCAGTCAGCACCCAGCCAGGGCAGCCCTAACCCACCTGCTCACATTCCTCACACTGAATTTCTGGCTCGGGCAGCAGCCAGGGATGGGAGGAAGTGGCACAGCCCAGCACTCCTCAAGCCCATCCATCGGTGTGTTCCAGGTCAGGCTCCTGACCCAGTTCCAAACCCAGGGGGGGGTTTATTTGCAGAGCACAGGGAGCTGCAGTGCCAGCCATGCACCTGTCACCCCCCTCCCTTTCAGCAACCTGAGCCAGGGCCACCACACCACGAACACACTCACATCCTGTCCCAGCCCTGGGGACACTGAGGCACGCAGGGCAGGAATGCTGAGCTGCACCAGGACTCTCTGCTGACACTGGGATGTGGGGAAATAAACCCCAAAGCCTTTCCAACACCAGCACCAAAGACAACCCAGCCATCTCATGTTTCCTCCTTCCTGGTAGTGTAGGAACATGATAACTGATCAGTCCCCACTGCAGAAATCCAAGTCCTTCTCTCCACTCCCTGCCCAGAAAATAACATCACCAGGGGCAATTCACTATCCCTCAACACAAGAAAAAAAAAGGACTGGAACTCACGTATTAGTTATGGACACAGCATGAACAGGGGATTACAAACTCAGCACGCCTGGAACACCCAGTGCATGTCCTCACTGGACATGTGTGCAGCCCTCAGCACCCCAGGCACAGGGAGTTCATCTTGATCAGGCTCTGGGATTTGCTCTGGTTCAGGCAGGGACAGTGCACCCCACACTGCTGCTGAAATCTGGGATCTGTGCTGCTCCTTGGAGCAAGAACCAAGGACATGAGGCTGGTACTCTGCAGATGGCAGTAGCACTGCTGTAGCACATCAGGCTGCTAGGAGATGAACAAGAAGCTTTTACTGATCTTTTATTGGTGTGAATGTCCCAAAATACCTTTAGAGCAGCCAAATAATAATAATAATAACAATAAAATAATTCTACCCTTAAACACACCCAGTTCTTTAGGAGGCAGAGCCCTTCAAGTGCAATTTAGCAGTGAATACAGCCCTGTGTAACAGCAACACAAACACCATGGGGTCTGCAGTAAGTGGCTACTGGGAAGAAGTGGGATCTCAGCAGGACACCAACCTGAGCAGGTCTGGCTCATGAGCAGTCAGACAGCTGTACTTCAGCCCACAGGAGGCCACTGTACTGTAAGGATCTGCTCCCAAGGGGAGCTTTATAAATATTTTCCAGGATGAACATTTGTAAATAGTGTCTTTCAACACGTCTTGAGAACAGATTCCTGATGTCCTGTTTTCAAAAGAGAATCATCATCTTCAAAGGCAGGGAGCACATGCAAACCATCGATGCAAACAGCACAGCTACAAGCCATGCAGTTTGGCACTGGTCTCCAGAGCTGCTGAGGTGGGTGTTTGCACTAGATGTGTGTCTACCAGGCACAGCCAGAACCTCCCCTGTGATGGCTCCCAGCCCTGTTCCCAGGCACAGGGCACATCACCCTCAGAGCCCCCAGCAATCCGATCTGCCTGGGGAAAGGTGATCACCTCCATTCCCTGCTGCTGAGGGACACGAGGCACTCTCTGCCAAGATCACAGCAAAGCACACTGGCATCTGCCTCGGAGCCTCAGGGCTCAGGAAATCAATATACAGGCCATGGGAGTCATTCTGTCTCCTCCTCTTCAAAGAGTTCCCTCCCTTCCTTCTCCCCAGCCACAAAATCTTGTTCTGGGTGGTCCCTTCCAAGACTGTAAATTGATTTGTTGAAAGCCTTAGCAAAAGAAAGGTCAGATGCCTTACAAACACAAAAGTGACAGTGCTGTACAACTGTCCAGACATCATTCCAAGGATATGCACATCCCCACAGCTGCTTGCTCCACAGCAGGCACTCACACCTCATCCAGGTGCACTCACATTGCACAGGTTTCCCCCAAAACAGCACCTGCAGATGCAGCCTGCTGCCCTGGCCCAAAGCTGCAGCTCTGCCTACAGACTGAGGTAGGGCTGGCGTGAGCTGTGGAGCTGCTGCCCTTCCCTGGGGATGGCAAATTCCACAGGATTTCACAATATCCTTATTCTGGTTGTGAATAAAGGGGACAGACAGCAGTGACAAGACCACAGCTACACCTGACAGCAACCTGCAAAACAGTTTTCAGTCTTTTTCTGTTACCTGCAAACCACACAAGAAACTGCAATTCTGGACTGCATCAACACACTACAAATCCCCCTGCCTCAGACTCTACAACATAAAATCACCTTGCAGAACCCCCAGCTGCCCAGCAATTTGAGAAAGCCCAACTGTCCTACAGGTGCTCTCAGCCTTGTCTGTTGCTGTTAAGCCCCAGACCATCACTGCAGGGCAAACAGGCATTTACAGCCCCTCCAGGTTCCCTGCTCCCACTGCCCAGCCCAGGGAAGGAACAGAGATAAGGGGAGTGCTACAGAAAACACAAGGGCTTAAGAAAGCTCTGATTTAGTGCAGATAAGAGGTCCGGGTGAGTAAGCACACACTACTGAAATAAAGACCACTGCTGAGAGGAGGGCAGGCATGGCACATGTCCAGGGTGGGGGCACAGCACGGGTGTGTCTGACTTCAGAGGTTAAAAACCAAGTTTTTAAGCAGTACCTAGGTTGTCATTCTCATGGCACCACATCCTGATGAAATATGCCCAACTGGCCTTCATGGAAGGGGCTCTCTGCAGGTGCCTCGTGGATGCCAGAGCAGCCCAGAGTGGGCACTCACACATTTCAGGCAGAAAGCAGCCCTGGTATAAAATACACAGTGTAGGGCAGCATCCAGCCCCTGAGCTGGCTGATGGTGTGTGAGCACAGCCTCACCAAAAGCCCCCAGCACACTCTTCTAGCAGGTGCACAGACCTGCTACCAAAAGTGCTGGGGAGCTTCCAGCAATGAGACACATGAACAACAGGGTGGTGGGGGAAGAAAATAAAGGATTAACCAGACAGAAAAATCACATCTCCAAACACAGGGCTTGCTCTATCAAGAGGCAATCCCATGTCTGCAGCAAGCTCAGAGCCAGAGGGAGCCTGCTAAAAACAAAACTGCAACAACTGGGGCTCTGCAGGGTCTAAATGAGCTCCACTCTCCTACCCCTGACTCCAAACCAAGCTGCCAGCCCCAGGGATAACACAAGCCAGGAGTAACAGCTCAGCACAGCCCTTACTCTGAGCACACAATTCCCCAGGCTCCTTAATAAGACACACTAATTTTTCACACTATTAAGGGGAAAGCAAACAGCTCAGACATTTCTGTTCCTACACCAGGCTCTCGAGCACTTTTGCTGCCTATCTTATCAGCAGCCTCAGCAGCCTTTCGAAGCCGTTTCAAGACTTTGGCCTTCAGAAACCTGCAGAGGGGGTGGAAAAACCCTCTATTCATTCTTACCAAAGCACAGCACATTTTCAAGAGGACATTCCTACCATCCAGAGCAAACAAAGGTTCCCAACTGTATGTTCTGTGGGGTTGTTTGAGTTGCAGCAAGTAAGATCAATACAGGTTCACTGCACAAGGTATTTAAATATTCTTAGACGAGTTCCTGGGCCAGTTTAGAATTAAAAGGGAGAAGCCAGACAAAAGAATACTTGTCTGTGCTTTAGACAGCTTGCAGGCTGGTTTTTACACCCAGAGTTTTACAAGCATAGCTCCATCAGTCAGGACAGGCTCTCCAGAGCACGCTAGGAGCTGTACAGATCTGGGACCTGCTCCATCCAGACATCCCAGGCTCTGCAGTACTAAAAATAAAATTTAAAAAATACTATAAAAGAGCTATAGCAAGACCCTTTTCAGTACTGCCAAAGCCTTGCTGATTTCCTAAGTTTGCTAAGGCTAAATCACAGGCTGAAAAAAGAAACACTCAATACCCTTCCATAGGATACAAACAGGATCTTGTGCTTTGGATGAGACTTGAAACAGCATCTGCTGCTTCTGTGGCCAGCAGTGAATAACAGCTCTGTGACATTCCCAGTTTTCTTGAGGGGATGTCAGGATCTCACCAAAACACAGCATGCACAGAGATAAATGCCACCTGATCTGCTATGACAAACAGGAGCCAAATCTTGTGTCCCACAGGGCACAGTGGGCAGAACAAGGTGTTAGAGCACAAGCCCAGGTGTCAGCCCACCACAGTCTCACCCCTCTACACAACACCCCAGGGCCCTGGACATCATTGCTTTGGCCACAGCAAGGAGTTAAGTTCCAGACACTTCAATTCACTACTTTTCTTGCCATTATCAATACGGCTCTGAATTTGTGACAAAAACGACTCATGCCTTCATGGAGCACTCGGGAATCACTAAGCAGAACCTCCAGCTTTAACACACTGAATGGTGCATGGTCAACCAGCATCTTCACCACAAACTGAATTATAAAAAAAAAAACCAAAAAAACCATGAAAAACCACCACTCTAAAAACCCCAGACCTGTTGCATCTCAGCTCTTAATTCAACTAAAAAAAACCCCAAGATTGATTTCAACCTTGACAAGGCACAACTTGTACATCTGTGACACAGCAATTTCCCATCAAAGAGAGGATTTCAGACACAGCCTGTCTGTAACCTACCCAAGTCCTCTTTTTCCCTGCATTTATGGGATTAAAAAAAAAACAAAAAACAAACCAATAAACACATGTCATACACTTCACTTCCAGAGCTGCAGGAAATCCACTCTAAGTTGCATGCCAGCTTCAGCTCCAAGGTTTTCCTTGGGCTGTTCTCTCAGCAACAAAAAGAACAAAACAATCTTGGCAGCAGGCCATGCTACAAGTATTTCCCCCATTCCCTGGGATGAAGTGGATATCCTGTCACAAACCTGCGTGCATGGGAAGGGTGAGGAGAGGAAGGAAATGGAAGAGGACGAATTAGCTAAAAATTGGCACAACGTGAGAGGTCTCAGCCTGCCACCAAAGCCCCTGAAAGGCTTTTCATTTTAAAGGGCCAAGTGCCAATGATGAATGACTCACACGAGCCTCAGGAAGCCCAAGCTCCCCAGCACTCAAAATGAATATACTGAAATCCTCCCTCCACTGGATTTGGAAGGGCACATGGATGCTGGAGCTCCGACACCTTATTTGTGTCTGCTTCTGAACCCAGTTCTCAGAGGTGGCAAATGCCTGTCTTTCCTTGTATTTCTCAGTTCACCATTTCCAGGGCCAAGTGGGTTTGGAAAGCCCCTCTCTGGATCACTGTCAGGCTCCAGATCCTGACATGTACCAAGACGACTCATTTCCAGCAGGAAAAGCCTCCCCAGCACCTTGTACGAGGTCCCTGCACCAAACCCCAGTGCCCCCAGCTTCCAGGCAGCGCTTCCCGCCTCTCTGGAATTCCTCTGCATGGCTCCTGCAAGCCTTGACAGCGCTGGCTTGAAAGCCTGGTCGTTAGCAGATTTCAACAAAGCCAAACTTGACACATGCAAGCAGGTTTATTCTTCTAAAAATCTGCGTCCCAGCCGTGCAGCACGTTGGCATTTGTCAGCAGGTTTCCCTCCCCACCGTGACACAGCCGGGTGAGCCGACCCAAGAGCAGCACGCAGCAGGGTCACAGCAGGATTAACATTCCCTACAGCACTGCTAACACCAGCACAGATCCGCAGCCACCGTGCTTGTGTGGAGTTCTTGCTGCTGGTCAGAGCTACGAGGCTCACAAGAACACGGGGTTTGTCCTCACAATCCCCCACCAAGACCCTGCTGTATTCCCAGCCCCGTCTGCAGAAACTTGAAGCAAGCCTGCTCCAAGGCAGAAAACAGCAACTGGTAGAGAAAGACACAATCAAACCCTTCCTGGAGTCCAGCCAAAATCTTTGTGCCCACTAAGTCTGGGTGGATGCAGACTTTGCCAAAGCCTGGAATAGGATTAAGGAACAGCTTTAGCAAACAGCCAGGACAACAACAGTGAAGTCACGATGAAACCAGCAATACAGATTTCTGTTTGCAGTCATGAGCCTGTGTTCACAGTTTGCAACTATGTGCAAATACCAGAAAGCCATTCTTTTCCTCTTCCCATTGGGGCTTGGCATTAGGCACATTTAACTAGATCCAAGAGATGCCTACAGCAGCACGCCAGCTGGATTTTGGGCACAGGGCATGCTCCAACCCACAGTGATGGGAACTTGCAGGAACCCATAAATAGAACTCAGCTGAGTGTGTGTGTGTGTGAGGGAGAGCTCTGCATCAAAGCAGGCAGAGAGAGAAATGGGAAGAGAAACTAAAAATTAAATTGTGGCATTCTCAGTTTGGCTGTTTGCTTGTCCCTGCACGGGTTACACAAACAACCACTGCAAGACTCATGATGCCAAGCAAAGTGATTCTCAGGCAGGGCACAACAACTAGAGCAAGATATAAACACAAGCTTTGCCAGGGAATCTGCTCCATCAAAGACACAGTTTACATACAGCACACAGCTTCATGGGGAAAGCCATCAGTGATATGCACATCTTCTAGCACAAAGGCAACTTCTTCTAAGGGAAACTGTTGTAGCTTCCAGATAACCATGCAACAGGAGCTCAGCTGGTTTAACCCTGCTGCTGAACTCCAGCTTCTCCAGGTAGATGCACCTGGCTGGGAACAAGAGGCACAGCGCTTTCTGCCACATCATCTCCCATGAATGTTCTGCTGTTTGACAGAGGGAAGGACAAGAATGTCAGACTACCATCCTAACACTGCTCTCCAGGAGCTCTGACTGACAAGTCCTGGCAGGACTTGGTGCAGCAGCAATTGCTGGCCCTGATGCCTGCTCATCCTCTCCCTGACTCTGTCTAGCTGCCTTGCCAAAGCCCAGGGGCCAGGTTGGGGTGCCTGGAGCAAACAGGCAACGTGGCTTCCTCCTCTGCACAAACAGGAGCTGGCACCCTCCAGACCCACCTTCCATTAGCAGTGACCTCATGTTAACAAAGGCGTTTTCATGGTTATGCTTGGCAAGTCCTCCTGTGGGGAACAAAACATCATTCCTCTCGTTCTTCTCAGGGTCTCTGGTGACCAAAAAAGCCCCAAACCACAGCTCAGTCCTTGCCTTGTGCAGAGTCATCCATGTGTCACTCCCAAGGCTTTGTCCTCTTCCTCCCTGCATCTCCCAGTATGACTGATCCCTGCTCCCATCTCTCCTCTCTAACCTCCACAATGCCTCCAGAAGCAAAACCTCAGTTAGCAGGTCTGTGGGAATAGGCCCCATTTCCCCAATCAACTGCCACTGATCTGGAGTCTGCTCTTAAACCATTTAGGAAGATTCTTCCCCAGCACCAGGCACGTGCCTTCCCCTTGTGTCTTCCCACTGATCTCCATCTTCACTTCTATCAAACAGGGAGCAGTGAACTATTTATTGCACTGCTTGGCATTACACACGGGAGGGGAAGTCTGGAATTTGAAGAGCACTGATTCCAGAAAACAGGAAACAACTAAGGATCAAGGCTGGGCACAGCCTGAAGGCCCACGTTTATGACTATAATAAAAGGATAAGGCAGAGATGAATGCAGGGCTGAGCCAGGCTTGGTAAAGCATCAAAAGAAAGGTGCAGGGGGCTAGAACAGGCTTGAAAGAGCAGAGAAGCTGACTAGGCAGATGATCAAGAGTGTATTTAGCATCCTCCCTGCCAGCCCTGTGGATCTGAGCCAGGACAGAGCCGTGCTGGAGCTGTGCAGGGCAAGGACAGCCCCTGGAACTGAGCCCCAGGAAGCAGGAAGAGCTCACTTGAGGGGCTTCTCATCCCAAGCAGGACAGGCATCAAGAACTGAAGTGGCTGAGCAATGCCACAGGATGAGCCTGTCTCACAAAGAGCAGGGCTGGCAGTGACTGCAGGCTCACAGGCCTTGGGGCTGTGTGCAGGACACGAGTTCATGGACAGATGGGCACTCACAGGGCTGAGGGATGCTCTCGCTCACTTGCTGAAAAAGTGACAGACAGGAAAAGGGCTGCACAGAGCCAAGCCAAGAGCCTGACTCAGGCAATCATTCCCTTCTGCAACAGACTGGTCTGGTGCTACAGGGGCTCCTGCACAGAAAATCATGGAGATAAAACACAGTACTCCCATTCTGCAGGTGGGACAAGCCAAGACACAGAAAATGCTAAACCATTTGATGGGATACAGCATGCTCTGTGTCAGAGCTGTGAACTTCTCTGGCTAGAGAGACCTTCCCAAGAAGCTCCCTGTACCATCTCCCTGAGGGAGGAATACAACCCCAAGAGGGGCCTGACCCAGGCAGCCCTGCTTTGTTTTAATTCCCCTGGCACAGCCCAGGCAGGGCTGACCCTGAGCACGTGGAGCCACACAAGCCCCAGTCAAGGCACACTCTTGTTTTCCAGCCCAGCCAAGCAGACACTTTCCAGGAGAACAGCAAGAAATTACCAGGCTTGCCTTCCAGCTATTCATTACCAACTAAAGCCTCCCCTGCTCCAGCCTGACCTTTCCCCAGCCCACGCTCACCCCGGGGCTCTCTCCTAATCTTTGAAGAATCCCAGGGAGTTGAGAAGAAGGGACAGGCTGGAGGAAATAAGAAGCTCCACGGCAGGAGACCTCACTGTCAGCCTCTTTGTTTCTCATTACACCAACGTTATAAATAGGCAACAACACCTAGGGAGAAACTAAAATGGAAATCTTGCATGCATTTCTCAGAACCAGCAATTATCCTTTCATCAGTCATTACCTGGAGCTGTTCTGGGGGGAGAGGCTGAGGCTTATTTTAACACCTGGTTCAGGTCTAGGCAGAGCAAGCACAGCCTCTGGGAAGATTAAGCTGTTGAAGCACAAGGGTCATTTGTATGAGATGCAAAGAACAGGCAGAAACAACCTCCTGAGGCCACAAAAGGTGCCACAACGCTGAGCGACCTGCCCAGAGCCTCCTGCTGCCCTGCTCCTCCCTGTGCTCAGCCTGGCAGACGTGAGGCAAGGCAGGTCTTCTGGGATTCAGATGTTCCAAGTGAAATCCTGCTCACTGCAGCCCTGGAAGACTGATTTTAAACAGTACTGGCTCATGACTTGAATGAACATAACATACAATTAAAATTCATGTGTCACCTGGGATTTACCCACACCAGTATCCTGCCCATCTTTTCCCTTAACAGCAACCAACAGCAGCAGCAACAAAGAGGAAAGAAGTTTCAGCTTTGGCTGCTCTGGAGCTTGGCATCCAATTTGGCAAGGCTGTTTGAAAAGGAGAGGGTGGCTCTGCTCTCACTGCCAGAGGAGACAGATCCCCACTTGATTAACAACCAGGCACTCCCTTCCCGCTCACCTGAGCGGCTCCCACACAGCCCCTGGAGCCAGGAATCTGGTGGGAGCTGGCAGATGGCCCTTCTCGACCTTTCTGTGCTAAGTGAAAGCAAAAAAGGAAAAAAAAATTCAATTTCATCAGCACCAAAAAAGGAAAAAAAAATTCAATAGCTGCTGGTCCAGGCCAGGGGAACCGCGGCTTTGAAGAAACAGAAGAGACTTCACAGCTAAGTTAATTTAAACAATAAAGTGTGAAATAAACTGGGAGAGAAGATCCATCCACTTGGGTTGGGTGCCAGCTCTCAGCGCTGCATGCCCTCCCAGTCACACCTTTGCTGCCTTGCCCAGAAGAATTACACATGTACCCCCTGCTTCCATTCCACACCCATGGCCCAGGACAGCAGCACTGAACAGGCTCTGCAGTTAAATGTGAGCCACTGACCATCTCAGATCAGGGAGCTAAAGTTCTGAAACCTAGAAACAAAGATCCTGATCTACTTTTGAAGGATTTTATGGCAGTTGGAGAGGACTCTACACAGGAGAAGAGACCACAGGCTCAGCTGTTGAATGAAGAAAAGATTTCTGCTCAGCCTACTTAATGGGCTTTATTTTTAATGCTGCTTTTGCTCCAACAGCCAGAGAACAATTTGGAGAAAGAAGGTCTTTGTGTTAGAGATTTTACGCCCCAGCCCTTTATTTAAGGTGCAAAAGCTCACAATAAATGTCACTAAGCTCTCCTACCCCTTTCCCACAGTGGTGCCCCAGCACAGTGAGGACCAAGGAGGAGTAATTACCCAATAGCTACTCCTCAGCAGTAAGAGAAGTTAAGAAAAGTAAAAACCATCTGAAAAAAAAAAAAAAATTCTGGAATCCTCACCCATTCTTGCAATGCTCCATGGAAAACACACCAGGCAGGTAAGGCAGCCTGTGGCCCTGAGATAAAAGGACACTGTGCATTTTCCAGGGGTGAGTGCTGGAGAAAATGCTGCAGGAGACATCCCCAGTGAGGGGAAGGAAAAGAAGAGACTTCAACTTTCCCCCTTTGCACAGCAAGAATGAACAAGAGCGCCCTTGAGGGAAACGTGAGCAGCAGCTTCATCACCTGGAGGCTGTAAGGGCTCCCAAGCAAGAGAAATGAAGTTGCAAAAGGAACAAGGTGAAAAAAAGGAGAAATTTAAACGGTTTTCAGCTGAAAATGCTTGGATAACCATCACCCCTAACCCACATCAAGCCTAGGGAAAGCAGCCTCTAGGACATCATCTTTATTCACGAAGAACCCTGAGTGGTCTCTTGGGATTTCATGAGTTAACTCCCTCAAGAGGGATTTTTCAATTAATTAAGCCAGAGAATGAACATCAGGTTCATCTTCACATTGAAAGCTTTTGTTGGGAACAGGAGGTGAGCCTCAAGCCCATCAGTTTTCAGGATTTCCTTCCAGCTGCCTTTCACAGAGGGCTCCTGGATACCTCCACCAGCAGCTCCCAGCACTATTCCAACTAACTGACAATAAATGGGAGCTGAGAAACTGAGGTGAAAGAAAGTGTCAGTGTTTTTACACACAAGGTACTATGCTCTGCATCAGTGGTGCTGCTTTAGCATTAGGCCAGATCTAACCCAGTCCAGATCTGCCAAAGATGAGTAAGAATTTAATCCTCATTAACAAGAGCACAGCTCACACAGCAAGGATTGAGCTGTTCATGCAAGTCAGGCACTATTTAGCTACACCTGCACATCTGCAGGCATCCTGCACATCAAACCATTGTGCAAAGCTGGTCCTGAGGGGCCACGTTTCCAGTGCCAAAGGGAAAGGAAGCAGGTTTATGTCCTGAAAATCCACCACGGGAAAAACGCCCGGCTCCTTCAGGAGCCAAGTCTCACACTGAAAGACCAGCAGCCTGTTGCCAAGGGCTGAAGCACCTCGTGTGTTTTGTGTATCAACACCTTTACTCTGGAGCTGGGAGAGCCTGGCAAGCACAGGTTCATCAGTTCAGAGGCCAGAAAAAGTGGCACCTTTGGCAGATCCCATTGCAACTACTAGAAAACTCAAGAGGTGCTTCTCAAAACACCTCAAAAGTTATCATCAATCTACTCCCTTGCTGAGACACATCCCAGTGACTGCAAACCCACCCTGGCACTGGCCCTGGAGCGTGGCTAACAATGCCTTTCAATTCCTTTCCATCTCTGTGAATTACCAATAAATACAACTTCTTTTCCTCCTTCTAAGCCCAAAGGGAGCTGCATTTCAAGGAGTTCTGGAGGTCTCCAAAGGCGGAGGCTTCTCCTCTCCTCAGCAGAAGTGAATGGATGTCAGCGTTTCTGTCAGGCACTGCCCAACTAAATACCTCTGGGGTATCAACCAAAACCCCCTGCAAAGCTTCAGTCTGAAATCCTGCTGTTCTCTGGTGTCACCAGGGCCAGCAGAGGAGGCAGGGGGAGATGGGGGCTGCTGCCCAGCCATCCTCCCACTGCAGTAATTAACCTCCAAGCACTGGCATGAAGCTCCTGCTCTCGCATGACTGCAAGCATTCCTCCCCCAGAGTTTATCATAAAGCACCAACTATCCATAACATCTCAAGGAAGGGCTGGCCTGGGTTCACCTTCATGCAAGGAAGATGTCAGGCTCTGGCAGGGAGCCAGCCATTCATGTTTCCCTAAACCTTGTCAGCTATGACTCAAATAACCTTTTTTTTGGGGGGGAAGAAAAAAAGAATCTTCCATCACACCCTTCCTCCCCCTCCACCCACTGTGGCACTTAATCACAGCAGGACCACAGGGGACAATTCCCATGGTGGCTGTGAGTCACGGTGTGCTGTCCCTCTGCTCTCTGCACAGCCCCTCTGCAGCAGAGGCACGTTCCCATTTCAGCTGGCCTGGAGGCTCCAGGCAGGACAGGAAAGAGCCTGGAGCTGAGCAGCAGCACGGCAGCTTTAGGAGCCTCTACCACAACGTGGACCTCTGCCCTCCAAGCCAGGGAGGACAGCCACTTCTTGGGACTTGGACAAATCCAGACAGTCCAGTGACAGCAGTGTCCTCTCAGCACAGAGCACCCTCAGCTCTACTCCAAAACCCGAGCTGTGCTTCACATGGTGCCATGACGTATTTTACACAAAATTCATGCAGTGGCCCAGCCATTCATCCTAAATATAATAAGCACAAGGTCATGATTAAAAGCAAGGAAAAAATTCCTCTCCATACTCCTCAGCATCTCCTAAAATCCATTTAACTTTCCTTCCTGGAGCTGTTTGTCATATCTCTGGCACTCAGACCTGGGTCTGACATGGAAACCTTCAAGTGACTTTTCATCCTCTTGCAGTCTTTTCTCCCCCACCCAACCAATTCTGAAAAGCAGAATCACTCCTCTCCAAGGAGGCAGGAACAGACAAGGTACCAGCAGGAGCAACTCCCATCCCAGCAGATACCTGGACACAGCCCCATCCCAAGCCATGGTGGGAGCCCTGATCCACCTTGCGGATGAAGCCATTAAGATTAGGCTGTGAGGAGAGTGTTTAATATCCTCACATCAGCTTGGTGGCCAGCCCAAGCCATTCTGGAGCTTATTTGCTGGCTGTGAATATTCCTCCTTCTCTCCTTCCCACAGGATTTTAACACCCCTGTGAGGAGAGCAAGCTCCCAGCCAGCAAAAAGCAAAGAGCAACAGGCTGCTTAATTAACTGCCCCTCTCCCAATTGCCACAGCCTTGCCAAAGGCTGGAGAAACCCAATGCCAGCTGGTAATTAAGCACTTATGGCTGGAGAGGGACAGAGCCAGCAGGGAAGCGCAGCAGCAAAGGAAGGGGCTGACACCACAACCGCCTGTGCCAGCCCTGCGTGCTCCCAGTGCCATCAGCACTCCTGAGCTCCCAGAGGGACAAAAGCTTTTAGCAGCTGTGAATCCCTTAAATTAAACATTAATTGGTCCAAGAGCTCTCTAGATTGATACACAGAGCAAGGAAAGGCTTTGTTTGCCAGCCAAAAAAAGCCTTGCTGTCAGACATGCCTAGGAGGGTGTTCCCACCTGTGCAGTTCTCACTGGTATCCAAGGAATTTGGGAAGCCTGGCTGCCAGGTACACTGGCCTGATCCTGCAGCTGACCACACTGGGTCCCAAGAATTTCTCCCTCTTCTATCCTTTCAACCAGAGTCAACTTCAAAAGGAGGAAATTGGCGATTCTCTAGCATTTAATCTGTTTCTATTGCCCGACCTACCAAAACAAAGGAGTTAAAAGCAAAGAACTGACTCTCACCAGGAACATAAACAGGTGATTATAGCAATTACATGCAATGAGGCCATGTAGGAAGGGGAAGCCACTAAAACCAGCTGAAGATTTATTTAGGCTTGTGCTGCTCTTGGGACCAGCAGGGTATATCCTGTATTGCAAAGGTGACAGGGAAGCAGAGGGTCTGTGAGCCCAGAGGAAATCCACACCAGGTGAAGCATCTGCCACCAGCTCCACACATGCAAATTCTGATAGCAATCCTGCAGAAATGATGGTGCAATCCCACCTCCCTGGGTTCTGGGGGCAAACAGGAGAGAGAATGTCAGTGTAGACCAGCTCAGTTTTAACACCACTGAAGCCCTCCCAAATTATTCCAGGCTCTGGCTCCCAGCACAGCAGCTCTGAAGGCTGCAAACCCCCAGGTGAGCCAAGCCCAGCAGCTTGCAGGCAGACAGTGCAGCTGGGGTAGCTCTGGCCTAAAGCCAGAGAGCTGCCAGGGAGAGGGACAAAGAGGAGCAGAAGCTCCAATGCAGGCTGGCCCTTGGTCACAGGGGGAGTGAGTGCAAAGCCATGCACCCAGCAGCACATCCCTGCCAGCTGGGATGTTTCTAAAAGACGGACACAGCAGATGCCACCTCTGCTGGGGAGGGCTCAGCTCTGGCAGGCTTTGCCCACACAAAGCTGCACTGCAATGGAGAGTACAAAAAACAACATTTAAATCTGGCCAGAAAAACATGGTACAGAGCAGTCAGTTATCAAGCAATTCAGAAAATAGAGGGTTTCATTCAATTCAGAAAATACAGCCTGCTAACACAAATCAAGATGCACAAAGTTTTGTCTGCACCAATTTCAACTGTGGGTGCAAAATGTACACGAAAAGGCTCAAAACCCCCACAACCACCCAGTGTACAATCTGGGCTGCTCAGAGCAGCATCCCCCCTGAATTTCAGATATGCAGCAAACACTGACAAAGGATCCCAGACTCAAAGGACTGGTTACCAGAAGCAGGAGTATCTGAGGGAGAAGCTGCACTGCAATGGAGAGCAGGGGCTCAAACTCCATGGTCAGCAGCTCCTGTGCCCTGGTCAGTGGCAGATATTTCTGTGCTGGTACAGCACAGCTTGAGACAGCTGGCACTCATGGAGAGACCAAATTTATGAAGGGTGTTTGGCTCCAAAGTTTGCAGACTCCAAATGAGTGCTAGAGCAAGGCAGGGAGCAGAGCCAGTCCTGGGGACTCAGGTGTGTGTTTGAAGCATCTAACTGAAGGGTTCACTATCAATGCAGACTGGCCACTATGGATGTAAATCTGGAGTCAGGCACCTTGCAAATTGCACTGACAAATGAGCCTTGACTCTAGCAGAGAGAGTGAAAGATCCACCTCTGAAGTCACTGTAAAGTTTTGGTATCTGAAAAATCTCAAAATCCCTGCAAAACAAAGCAAACTCCCAAAGGGGCTGTGACTCAGCCCCCAAAAGGCTGCTGAGCAATCACAAACAGGTCTCCTGGGGAGAGGTGAGCTCCAAAATTGCCCCATCCCACAGACTTCTCTGACTTGCCACCATTAGAGAGCAAACATCCATTGTCACCCTTTGTCTTTTATAGGAAGACCTTCAGCAGGGACTTGCTGTTTTTTTAAAAAGTTGTAAACACACCAGTTAAAAGTTTTAGAGCCTTGAATTTCTCAGGGCTGTATTTTCCCATTTTGGGATGAGGCTTTGTTAAGTGTCCCCCTCTGAGAGGCAGGTACCCTCTAAGGGGAATGGCACCTACAAAAGGTGAGGAGTTTCCACAAGTGACTCAGCTCTTAGGGAAGATCTAAATAGTAACAAAGAGCACCATGTAGTTATATTACAAAAAGACAAGAAGTTTTTTCTTCCCTATTTTAACCAAATCCTCCTGCCCTGTCATTAAACAAGTGGATTTTGTTCCACACTTCCAGCAAGGTCCACTAAAGGATTTTAGAAGCAGAAAAGCAGTTCCTCACCAGCACGGTCTACAACACAAAGAAGAAAGGATTTGTGTTACCTGTCCAAGGTCCAGGGTGACGTTGACCTGGTTGAACTCCAGCCCCCGGGAGAGAGGGGGGCTCTGCCACCAGCGCTCTGTCCCATCAATGGCATTTGTGATGGGGTGGGCCTTGTTGCTGTTTGCAGAGGAGCAGATGTCACAGTACTGGCCCTGGCAGAAAGTACAAAAAACAACAATTAACTCTGGCCAGAAAAACGTGGTACAGAGCAGTCAGTTATTAAGCAATTCAGAAAATACAGGGTTTCATTCAATTCAGAAAATACAGCCTGCTAACACAAATCAAGATGCACAAGGTTTTGTCTGCACCAATTTCAACTGTGGGTGCAAAATGTACATGAAAAGGCTCAAAACCCCCACAACCACCCAGTGTAGAATCTGGGCTGCTCAGAGCAGCATCCCCCCTGAATTTCAGATATGCAGCAAACACTGACAAAGGATCCCAGACTCAAAGGACTGGTTACCAGAAGCAGGAGTATCTGAGGGAGAAGCTGCACTGCAATGGAGAGCAGGGGCTCAAACTCCACGGTCAGCAGCTCCTGTGCTGGGGCTGCCACTCACACCCATCCCTGCCCAGCCCAGAGATCCTGCCCAGCACCATTCAGGCATTTCTATGGTCTCAGACTGGCAGCTCCTCTGCCCAGCTCCCTGCAATCTGTTTCTTGCCCACCTATTCATCTCACAGTATAGCTCTTTCAGCTACATTCTCAAGCTCAGTCTCCCAGCCAAGTTCCTTTTGCTGATGATGCTGCAATGCAAAGCCAGAAAGGGACAGCCCCAGCTGTCAGCTGGCCAGGGACTGCCGCCACTTCTCTGCCTTGCTTTTGTGACTCGGGGTGGCTTTGTCAGCTCCATGGACACGCTGCCAGAGAAAACAACCCCACAACTTGAACAGCACCTCCTGAGCAGGATCAGACAAAGACCTGAGCTGCTAGGGGCAATTCTTTCTCTCATTAACGGACAAATGAATCTGACCCACGCTCAAAGAAACCTGCAAAGCCCCCTGAAAACTGGCAAATTGTTGTGTGGAGCCACTGTTGTGTCACTTGAATTGCTGCTACAAACAGCCTGGAAGGGAGCTGTGTTAGAGGCAGTTTTCCTTTTAAAGGCACAGTTATCCCCAGGCAGGAATGCTGCCCTTGTCTGTCCCAGCTGCAGCCAGCGTTAATATTGCACCAGGTACAAGATCTCAAGACAGGCAATCCCCTTCCTGCCCCTGCCAGGGCTGGGGCAAGGCAGGGCCACTGCAGAGCATGTGATTTTCCAGATCCTCCAAACTTTGGATGAATCTCAGTGCAAATGAAACAGATTTCACAGCATTATTCCCCACACCACGTGCTTTGTTACCCACAGACAATTATGCAATACAAGTTATCCTGAACAAAACCACTTTTAATTAATTCCTCCAGAGATGTGAAAACAGAGATGGGCAAGCACAAGGTCAAAGAAAAGGGAGCTGAAACCATCCAGGTGAGCCTGACATAGATGCAGGGAGCACTCAGTGTACAGAGAGGTCACAAGGCTGGTTTGGACATGTTTTGAGCCAGGAGGGAGAGCAGACCAGATAAAACTGACCCGACTCTTCAAGCTCAAACCTTGGGAACCGGTGCAACAGGTTGTGTGGAAATTTCTGCTGCACAACACACAACACTGAGGTGGGGGGGGGAGTGAGGCAAGGTTACAAAACAGGGATAAATAACAAAAAAAAAAAAAAAAATCCAAAAAACTTTCATACTTTAAATTCTTGCCACAGATGTAAAAACCATTTTGAACCCAGACTTCACATTGATGGGAGACAGTCAACTCAAGCTGAGTAAGAGGGGAGTAAAAATTAGGATCAGCTGCTCCACATATATAAGGCTGCTGTTGTCCCTCCCTGGGCAGCCTGCTGGGCTGGGAACACATCAACAGCTGAAGCAGGTTTGCTGTTCAAAGTGTGATTAGCCTCTCTGATGCACAAGGTGCTCATTAGTTGTTTCATTAGAGCCAAACCTAAACCTGACCAGAATAATTTCCAGTTATTTGTATTTTAGAGCAGCTCAGGCTCCTGCACATTGTGTCAGGCTCTCTACAGGGAAGTTCTGACATCAGCAAGAGGATTTTAATTAAAAAGCAATTGTGAGCAGCAGGCTTAGCAGAGACTGCAGGTTGCCAGAGCAGTAGAGGCATGGCCACTACAAAGGGATGGCCAAAGGAAGAACCTCAGCAATGCAAGGAGTTGCAGGGCAGCTCAGAGAACATAAAACTGCCACTATCAGAGCAAACTGCAGAGAGGGAGAGATAAGGAGGAGGTTTGAATGAGGGGCAGCTTCCAGGGACCTGCAAGCCTGATCCTGCTCAGGGCACTGGGAGCTTTGAAGTTTCCCCTGAGCATAAAGACCAACTGGGCACCCTGCTGGCACCTCTCTCAGGGGACACAGGTGGCTCTGTCCCAGTTTACCTGGCCCTGCCGTGACCCACCACCAACTCCCCTCTTTCTGATTTATCAGAAAGCCACAGGGAGCATGGGGCTGCTGGGGATGAGGTAAAAAGGGCAGGAAATGGGGTGTAAAAAGTACTGTTTGAGACCAAGTGCCTGCTTGCAAGCTGCTCCCAGGGCTGTCCCTGCAGATCAGCTGCTCACAGAGAGTCAGGCAGGTGCTGTCTCACCATGTTTCCTTCCTGTGGGCAACAACTTGTTCCAAGCCTGTGTTTTCAGCAGCAGTTAAATCACTGAAATCCAACGCTATCATAGGTGCCAGCCCAGAAGAGACACCTACAGAGAGGCACAGCACCAATTGTCGCCTGGAGCACTGAGAGCCCTGGGCTGAGCCAGGTTCCTTCTGCCACACACCAGAGACAGGACACGGGATAAAGAGGCATCAGCACAAATGGTGACAATTCTGAGACATTCAGGGATGAAACAGCTTCAGATTTCATCTGTTACCAACACCTGGAAGAGTGAGAGGGCCAGAGCTCTCTGCACAGTGCCCACACTGCTCAGGCAAGGACAGCTCAGGGCTGCAGCTCAGTGCTGTGAACAGGCTTCTGAGGAAGGCACAAGCAGCACTGCCTTGAAATCAGTCAAATTTATTGTACGTTCTTAAATTCTGAGGTCTGTAATTGCTTTAATTAATGCCAGTAACCAGCCTCACTGCTACAATCCTAATCTGAAATAAGAATCTACAGCCATGCCCCACCCTGAGGAGCAGGGCACCATCCCTGCTGGCTCTGGAACAGCCCCCAGGCACAGGGTGGGATGGGGAACATGGGCACACAGCTCTGCCTTTGCAGACTTGTCTGTCTTGGAAGACAGCACCTCCAGTAAAGCTTAAACAAAAAAAGAAACCAATGATCTCTCTTCTGCCTTATCCTCGAGACATTATCATGAAGGCAGGGCTGACCCACACTGAGGAGGGAATGTGATGAGGGAAGCAAACCTCCGAGGCAAGTCTCTTTCAGCACACCTCAGCTGTGCCTCACATCCTTCCAGACTGAAAAGCCCCCCACCGTTGGAAATGCAGTCTTCTGCCAAAAAGCTCTGAATAAAGCAAAGGAAACTCCTTGAAAAGGTTTACAGCCTTCCCACAAGCTGTGCCAAAACCACTGCAAGTGTCTTTGAGGCAGTTTACTTCAGAAAACTTAATGATTATTGACATTTTAAGACCATCATGTTTAAAAGTCAGTGAACTCCCTTTTCTGAAGCCTTCTGTAATGTCAAATTAAACCAGCAGAAAATACAGAACTGACTCAACTCATTTATTAGACAACTATATTAATGTTTATCCCAGGTCTTTAACCAAGCAAATGTCCCTTCACCACCACAGCACGTGGATGTCTCTCAGAAGGTCCCAAGTGGCATTTTCCCAGTATTCCTGATGAAAACTCCTTATGCCACAGCACATCACACAGTAATGAGCAGGTGAATGGAGGAGGGCAGGGGCGCTGGGCTGGTGGGACACGCAGGCACTGAGGGCACACATGTGGAGCTCATTATTGTTGCTTCAGTCTGCTCAAATTGAACACTTCCCTCCCACCTCCCTCCTTGCTTTAGTCACCGGGTGGTGCCAAGACCCCGAAAGGGGATGAATTGGGAACTCTGACCTCTGCTCTGATGCCTCCTGTTCCCTCCCCTCCCTTTTAGGTGCTGCCTGTGGTCACGGAAAGGAGCCACTACAAAAGGAATTTTCTAAAGCTTTCAGACTGAGCGAAGCCTGCTGGCCTGGGAAGCGGTGCTCAGATCAAAGCCCCCCTGTGCCAGAGCTGCACAGGGGACAGGAGGGGGTCGCTGCAGAATCCCACAGCTCGGGAGCTGTGTTTGGCACTGGGGGGATGCTGGGGCTGCCCCTAGAGCTGGTACAGCCTGAAGGGTTTATTTCAGTCAGCAGCATCCTCAATACTGCGTGTCATGCTGAGCTTGCAGGGTGGCCAGAGCACAGATGGACACACGTGGAGTGATAAATGCACACCCACATTTGCCAGCTTTTCCAAGCAGCCTCATCCTCCCCGTTTTGCTTGGCACATCGTTCACATATTCGTCTGCGAGTGCACAGAGCAGCAGTTACTTCTTCGCCTTTCCTTACTCCTCTGCCTCCCTGGAGGCACAATTACTACATCGAGGTCCCTGTAAGCCTCCTGCTACTGGGACTTCAGGCAAAACTTCTTCTATTTACAGTGCAGTGAAGTGAGACGTGGCTTTAAAAGGTGGCAAAGCTCGCAGGAGGATACGTCAGGTTTTTGCCATCCAGTGATATCTTCAACCATTTATACTACACAGACAGCAAAATTCCGTGTCATAACCACACAATAGCTGGAAAATTCCTAGTGCAGCACTAACTCAGGAGAATGTGGGCCAGAATGAAAGAAATGCTTCAGAGATGATCTTGTCACAAAGCCACCCCCAGTGAAAGGCCAAGAAAGGCTCGGTCTGAGAAACTGACAGTTTTCCTTTGCTCCTCCTTGTTATTAGTACAACAGGGACAACAGCACTGCTCCCCCGCAACAGGTGAGTGGCACCAGGGCTCTCACAAGCAGAACGCAGAAAACACCGAGCAGCAGCTGGTGGCTCCATGGCTGGCTTCAGGCTGCAGGAGCATTTCAAACCAGAGCTGCTCTTCCCGGCTTGGGCTGCCCTCAGGGGGGACACTGGGTCTGGAGCTCCTGCAACTAAACCTGGTGTTTTACAAGCCTGTTTACAACTGTTCTTTCCTCCCTTCAAGGGAGCCACGGCTGTCTCACTGCACTGCAGCTTTTACCGTCCACATTCCTGGCTGCAAGCTCCCTCTGGGCAGCTTAAAATGGGACCCCCGAGATAAATCACCTGACATTCGGCTGTAAAATCCATTCTTGTAACTTGCTCCTCTGCTCATCCCAATGCCCCACCGAACACACGGAGTTAAAACACATCAATGTAAATATTATCAGTTCAAGACGCACCAAAGTAATCCCTATCACATTCACCGTAACGATTCCCTGACTACCAAAGGAACTTAGGCGCTAGTTTGCCCGGGATTTTACAAACACAAAGAACCCAGAACTTTAAAAAGATCACCCCGAGAGCCCAGCGAGCCGCGTTCCATGCGAGCAGCTCCTGGCAAGGCTGGGAGAGAGCCCGAACACGTGCGTGCCCCCAGCCCCGCGGCTCCGGGGGATGCCCCGGAACCAGCCCTCGCTGGCCGTTCCACCACCAGAGCCCCCAGCACCGACCCACCCGCGGTGCTCCCGCGGCGAGCGGGGCCCTGCCCGCGCAGCCCCGCTGCCCGCGGCGGCGGCACCGGGGGCGCACAAAGGGGGGCTC
>JAYDZK010000070.1:9730176-9758902 GCA_034509185.1 Euphonia xanthogaster | reverse complement strand
CACCTGCGGCGCGGAGCTCGGCGGGGACCGGGCGGGGAGGGGGCCGGGGGGCAGCGGGGGTAGCCCGGTCCGAGAAGCCCTCCCCGGGGTGCTGTACCCTCGGCGGGCTCGGGAACCGCCGGGATGGAGGCAGCTCAGCCCCTGCGAGCAGCGGCGGGAGCGGATTCTGCGGGAAAAGTTTCTCCTCCGGGGCCGTGGGAGATGGAGGGGCTGCGGTGCAGGCACTGGAGAGGGCGGCTGCCCTGGGCAGCGCACCCGGCCGCTGCTCCAGTCCCCTGCCCTACCCTGCAGCCCAGTCAGGGGAGTGAAGGGACAGAGGAATGGGAAACAGGAAAAGGGCTCAGGTCTTTCCTAGCTAAAAGCACCCCGGCTTCATCTGAGCACGAAGCAAGGGACGGGAAAGGAATATTCAGGAGCATCCTGGGGAGCCCAAAGCACAGGACCTGCACAGAAACCAGGAGTCAGGGTACAGCAGCCACTTAACCTTTCTGAGGGTGATGGGAGGGCAAGGGACACTCCTTGCTTCTGATGCAGCTTTCTGGTTTAAACTCTCCTGTACCCCATTTACTCACACCACATCCTGCAGTGAGTGTCAGACAACAATTTAATCAATGGGAAAAATGGATAACACCTTCAGTTGGTGTCCAAGTGGGTGCATATAACAAGCATGAAGTTGGAGGGCTGGTGTCAAAGAAAACTTTCTTTTTTCATAAATGCAGTCTCGTGTTGAATGCATTCTGGCACTGACCTCATGTCTAGTCCAGGCCATTCACCTGCTCCACGGATTTGATGTCCCGATTGTAGGAGATTATGCCTGAATCCCAAAGAAGTGAAACAGATCTCCACCTAATCCTTCCAGTGCTCCTGAGATGAAGCTGCCTGTTAGCCTTTACTAGGCACCTACAAAAAGTAACAACATGATTAGCCTAAGGCTGAGGGAGGCTCAGGGACAGGACTGCTCACTGCCCACCAGGACCAGGCTGCCTCCCTGGGAAATGTACATATGATAATTTAGAAGGAAGGACACATAAGGAATGTCTCAGCTTAATTGGCTTGTTTATAGTTCTTGCGCTGAAAGCAGAAGATGCAAATAATTCTTTGTGTGACCAATTCTTATTTTACCCTTCTTTTTTTCAGGGCAAACTCTTGTAAAGGGCGTTCCTGGGCTCTGACCTTGTCAGTTATTTCTGTGACTGCCTGTGTTTGAATTTACATTTTGCTCCTCCCGGGTAATATTTCTTTGACTTACCTGTCAGATGAAAAAGCATATATCAGAGAATTTATAACTACATTTTATCTGTTCTGAATAAACACAAAACCCAGGACACTTGGCATCCTTGGCAGGAGGGTTTTTCCGAGCAGAACACTTCTGCCTGAAGGGCAGTCTGGTCTCTGTAGCATAGCACTGAGGCACATTGCTTTTCTCAACACTCACAGTTAAATCTCAGGGCGATGTCACCATAAATGTTTGTTAAGCTTTGAAAAATCCATGAAACAAGAAATCTACTTTTTTTTTTTTTCCACATGAGGCTCAGTGTGACAAGAAGTAAATGCAGAGATTCCATCTGCTGTTTCCTTATGCTGATGCACAGTTGTTGAGGATGTAAGTCAAAGACTAGCTGGCAGAAAAGGACATTCAAAACCCTTCTTTGCTTGGACACTGCTGGAATAATAATATAAAAATATCTAAATGAAAGGAAAGAACAAGTCCAAGTCTAGCAGCTCTGTTTTTAAGGATCTTACACCCCTGTTATTTGGATTCCTTTCCAGGGGTCATCTGAGTGCATGGACCCACGATCCTTTGGAGGCAAAGAAGGTGCTCTGTGGGCCATACTGCCATTCCAAGCTGTAGACCTTGGGCATGTAGCACAGACACAACTGTATGCTAATTTCCCATGTTTGTGTTTGCCCTGTTGTTGGCCTCACAAACTCTGTCAGTATGTCTTTGTTCCCTTATCTCAGCATCCCTCTGCTAGCAGAACCTGTCCACACCACTTTTCATCACTACGGCTCAGCAATGACTTAGCATCTAGAATTAAGGATCAAACGTACAGTAGTCTGCTCATAAAGTATCTTCAGCTCAGGCTGTTGACCCTTTCAAACCATATTTTAATGAGGGTTATGTTTTATATTTATGATCTCCTTCTGTGAGCAGGCAGGAGGACTCTGTATGGGCTTGAACAACTTCCCACAGAAGGCAGCACAGAAGACTGGGTCCAAAAGGTGTCTGACTGCCCACTGGAGGTAATGACCACGAAGCCAGGCTTGCAAGTGGTACCTGCAAACCTCTTCCAGGTGAGCTGCCTTCCCCCAGTGTCACAGCTGCCTGTTAGACAGATGTGTCAGGCAGCTGGAGGATTTACTGGGAGGATCAAGAAAGGACAGAAGGGTAAAAGGCACTTTGTTTCCTGCCTAATCTTGATTCCACATCTCCCACTCCCTACAGCCCCACACCTCACAGAGTTGCCACACAGCCCAGATCAGAGCTGTAGCCCATTCTCACCACACATCAGGGAGGGGGAGATACAGGGGCAGCAACTGTGCACATCCCTGAACAAAGGCCAAGCCTCTTCCACAGTCATTGAGATGTCTTTAAGAAAGTAAATGTCTCTGTGTTGGACTCCCCATCGAAAACTTAAAGGTTTTCATGCTCTTTTAGCATGAGAAGTCCTTCCAAGGATAATGTTTCCTATTGTACCATGCCATCTTGAGAGCTCCTGAAATGCTGAAGCAAGCACCAATTTCAGTAGAATAGTGACATTTATGAAGTTAGTGGATAGGACTTGTGTGTGTAATGGCAGCACTTTCCTAACCAGTAGCTCCAGGCTGGGAAAGTAATTTCCAGGAAAAAAAAAAAACTAGAAATTTACTGCTTCCAGACTGGCAGCAAAAATCATTTATTGTGGGAAATCTAGGGTTGAAATAAACCCCAGTAATTTCCACCAACTCTCTCTCTACCACACACAGAGAGATACATGGAAAGAACTTTCTGAATTAATTTCCTGGAATATTATGGCATCCTGATACCAAAAGTAACTCTCCTTGCCCAGAGAGACTATTGGAGAATGTCCCACAGAAATGAATGCAGCTCTTAGCAGTTCTGTTTTTCAAAACAGCTGGTGTGACCAAACTGAATCCAGATTTAAACAGGAGGAGGGCATTGGCAAGATACTTTCAGTAACAAGGCCTTAAATCTTAGTTTATTCTCTGTATGCAAGAGCTCCCATATGCAAACCTTATGGTTACACAACACTGCTTTTTATGATTTCCCAGCCTTCTCTTAAGTATAGTAAAGGCTGGTTAAATCCATTCTGAGCTCTGTTGTTTTATCAGACACACCACAGTTGCATCTGTCTTCCCTGTTTATAGCAATGAGTCAGGAAAGCAACATTTTAAATACTTATCCATGCTAGAAAAGACTTTCTAAAATTGCTTAGGTATAATGCTGTAAAAATGTTTCACACATATAAATAAAATTTATGGCTAAATAAAATACATAAATTAAATATTAAGGCAATGTCTAATACAGCATGTTTTTGAAGACCTGCATTCCAGTTCCATTGTCTGTATTTAATATAAAACCATCTTTTTCCTCAGTGGGTGTGAGAGGCGAGCTGGATGCCTGAGTCTGATTGCAATCTACCAGTAATAGAGCTATTTATATGTGGTCAGCACAGGTTTCTTTTTTGATGAATTTTTTGCAGACTGAGTGACACCAAATAACAGAAATATGTAAGCAGAAAAACATGCAGTAAGTACAGGGAACTGGAACGTTGTGTTGTCAGTGGCTAGAGAGCAAGAACTTCCCTAAGGAAATATTTAGAAAAACGTGTTTGTAGCTATAAGTGCTGTAAGTGGAAAGCACCATGCATGGGCTTTGTGCTGTGCAGAGAGTGCCACCCTCTGCTCCTGCAGAGTATGGAGCCTTTCTCTCCTTCCTGACTCTTCTTTCACCAGTGCAATTCTCCTGCAGTGAGTTACAAAATTAGCCAGCTGGACAGGAACTCTACAAGTGGCCAGTATTCCCTGGTAATTTTGTTAGGTCATCTCTTTAATTGCACTATATGCCACCTTTTTTATTTTTTTCCTCAGAGGAAAGATGAATAAATTTCCCTTCCCCTTTTAGGAACAAGGCCCTGAAAAAGACAATTTCTATTAAGGTGTGACAGAGCTCACTTGGAGAGAAGGCAGCATGGCAGCTCCTGTATGCAATGTAGTTGCAGGATGAGAGAATGCTGCAGCTGGCTGTGGTTAAAGAATTTGTTCTGGTACCTTCTGATCTTTCTTCCTGAAGAATTAGAGAGCTCAGCAACAAGAACTCTAACAGGCTTTGGGATAAGCCATGGGCTCTTTCACTGCTGGAGACAGAGACTGCACTTTATACAAGTTGTCTCCTGCAAATTTACAGGAATTCCTGCCCTTAAAGGCCTCATTTGTGACAGCGTTTGACATTTTTTCTGGCTTTTTAAACCACTACATTCCTCTGTTGTGCTAAAAATTACATTACTGATGATTTCAGTATGAAGGATTCTCTTTCAGGCAGACTTGTTAAGCCTGTTGCAGCTTTGTGCCATTCTTGGACAACAGTCTCCAAACAAGAGGCTGTTCCTGTAGCTGGAGCTTTGGTGCTATGTGGCAGAGTAGCAAGTAAAAAAGAGATACTTTGGAGCTTTACCCAAGCATTGCATTGTTCCAGAGAGATGGGATCAAAGTCAAAAAGCAAACGTAGACAAATATTCCAACTGAAGAGAAAAGCTACTTCAGTGACTCAACAACTGAGCTCTCTATTAGTTATTGTTTTCTGGTTTTGGGTTCTCTGTGAGAGGCAAAACTCCAAGCTTTTACATTCTTAAAAGAAAATCAAAACCAGATCAAATGAAGAGCAAGCATTCAAGTCTTCCTCACCATATTGACATCTTCTGTGTAAGAGTACCCAGTGAAGGTCACTGCTAAAGATTTGAAACACTTGTTCATGCAAGCAATTCTCAGGGTTTCCTCTCATATCTCAGCACAGCCTCCTTCACTCAGCTCCCCTTCACACATTCAAATCCCACACGTGGTTTATGAGCCCAGTGCCAAACGTGCATGCAGCCAAGATCAAACTTCAGTAGTGGTGTTGAGCCACAGCCTGGGATGGCCCCTTCATACCGGCATCTGGCTCCGGCAGCAGAACAGCCGGAGGCTGTCCCAGGAATCCAGATCCACCTATCTGATACCTGGGATCATCACGCTGGGAGCCTCTTATATCCATGCATTTGCACTCGAGAACAGTCCTCTTCCTGACTTTATAAAGCAATGGTCTCTTCCAAATAATGCCCAGAGGGCTGTGTAATGTGTGCAGGAAAACACCCAGCTGCTGGCAGGATCCAGGAGCTCGGTTAACAGGTTTGCAGCTCAAACAACATGCTGGTGTTTTGGTTTATCAGCTCTCTGGACTTGTGGAACAGCCTCCCGTCTTCCTAGAGAAACAGCTCAGAGGATTCATGTTCATAATAAGGGTAATTTGGAAAGGTTGATAACAGAGGAATATCTGGCAAAGTGAACACTGTTTAGCTGGCAATTATATTAAGGGTGGCAGCATGACGTTAGCAGTAGTTTTCATTATGAAATTATGTGCTCCGATGCACCAGCTCCCAATACCCCAAAGGACTTGTGGGATGCCCGGCTCCAGAAAGACGCTGGAAACTCTAAGGACTGAGTTATGAGGAAAGGACCATCGGGAACGCTGAAAACGTGACATTTACAGACATGCCACGGGACTCTCCTGACTCAGACCCTGTAAAAGGCAACGCTAATGCAGGAACAGGAATGATGCAGATACACACAGCTGCGACGGGCGCACCACCTTCACAAAGAAATTTTAATTTTTAATTTATGTACAACTTAATTTTAATTTACGCACGTCGGTGCCAGCCCCAGGGTGCCTACGGAGGAGCCGGTCACACCCCCGCCCCTCAGAGAGCCCCGGCACAGCCGGGGGGGCGGGCACTGAGGCGGCCCGGCCCGAGAGCCGCTCCCCCTCCGTGCCTCCCTCCCCTCGGTGCGCCGCCGGAAGGGTCCGTCCGGAAAAGCCGCCGCCTTTCCCCGGGCCCGGCGGCCCCGCCGCCCCGGTTAACCCTTTGCCGCCTCGGGAACCCCCCGGCCCCGGCGGAGCGAGGGGAGGCCGAGTGGGGTGAAGGATGCCGCCCCTTCCCTCCCCAGGGAACAATGTGCCCATTGTGTCTGCGGGGCTGCGCTGCCCGCGGCGGCTCGCTGGGGTTTTAGTACGGTAAACTCCATTAACCGATAGATCGGGTTATCTACAGGAAAAACTCCATTACTAATTAACAAAACAGGGGAACGGGGCTTGACCAAACCCAGTTCGCGCTCCTCGAGGTATGCTGTGGGTTCTCATTTAATTTGGGCAGTGAAAATTTTACTTCCACTTTCCCCGGAAAGGATGGCTTTGGGGAAATGACTTTACCTTCTCACCTAAGGGGGAAGGAAGCAGCTCAGCGATAACCCAACTTTCTCCCATCCCCTGGCTGCCCGTGGACAATCCCTCCGTGGTGTGACACATGCACCGTCAGCTCTTTGTGCTGCTGGGGGAAAGACATTTTACAGATGAACATAAAACCTGAACATAAATACAGAGCAACACATAAATTAACTCATCAAACCACTGCTTTGATTTTCTGGCAAACACAGACTGTTTTAAAATCCAAGAATTAAATAATACACGTGAAATGTTGTGCCTGAACTGGACAAGACTGCATCTTTAAAGTAGGACATACCAAGAGACCAGGTCTGGACTCCAAACAGTTGGATTGCTGCGGTATTTGAGCCCCACAGGAAGCAAAACAAGCTCTAAAGCCTGCCCAGGTCTTCACAGGCTGCTGCTGGGCATTTGCTCTTTGCATCACATCATCTTCTTTGTTTCTTATTTTCTGTGGACAGCCTAGGAGGTACCAGTCCTCTTGAAAAAGCTACTGTCTTAAGTATGAAAAGCTTTAAAAAGAAAACAAACAAACAAACAAAACCCCCCACATTGTGATGCCTGTGGCTCAAATATATAGTTCCACGAACTGAATTTCCACATGGCGTGTACCAGCCAGGCTCTGCAATTACACTGATTTCAGCACTTTCGGGGGCTTTTGAAAGATCCCTCTTGCTGTGTGTGGAGCACAGTGAATGTATATTAATGTATGTATGGATTGATTGTCAGGTTTCCACAGGGTCCTGCAGGCAGTGGGGCACCGGCAGCCCTCCAGCCAGGTGCTGCTCGGGAATGCTGGTGGGTCCGAGCATCGGGAGGGGGAGGATTTGTCATTTTTGCTATTCCTTTACTGCCCCGCGCCATCGGGAGCATCCAGTGCCAGCTGTCGCCCGGGGATCACATTGTCATGACATCAGGATTTGAGAGCGCAGGGCGGTGAGAGGTGCCTGGTTCCACATGGTGAGGAAGCACTGAAGCACGGCCGCCAAACCCATTCAGTTAGAAAGATTTCCTAAAGCGCTTTCAGACATCTTTTAACCCCTTCCTGCTCGCCCGTCTCTTTGGAGACCTTTCCCCTGGTTTCCCCACTAAATGCAAGATCTTATCTCCAAGCGGATGAATGTATCCTTTAAAAGCTAAATAGAACCTTTAAAAACAAATTCTTATCAAGAGAACAGACAGTCTTTGCCCTTTAAACCGTGCTTGAAAATGAGTAGGTTCCGCTGGGAACAGCCACCTTTGAAAATATTTCTGCTCTGCAGTAATCGTTAACTAACATGTTTATGTGGGGGAGACCAATACTCCACAGGACAGGAATTAAAACTTCCTTCAACTTTACCAAATGCCATATTTAATTAGCTACTTACACCCCATGGCACCTGTAAATACGTAAAAAGAGTTAACAAGGAAAGCAGGGCACAGATTAGGAAAATAACTTTCTCCCACCCCCACAAGAGTTTCAGGGCAAAACACTTGGGCCAGTCTAATATCTGTAATCCCTCTAGTGGTAATATAATTAATCTCCCTTCCAAAATGCAATTAAGGAAAGTGAAATCACAGTTAGCACGTGGGTTTTGTGGCACAGACTCAAGAGCACCACGCAGAAAAAATGACCCTTCTGCAGTCTGAACTGGCCTCCAGTTGACTGCAGAGTCAAAGACAATTTGAAGACTGAAATCATACTTAGGCTACCTGTAACTGAGGGGATCTGAAGTTTTCCAAGAAGCAATGGAAATAGTTTAAATACAGGGCATCCTGGAGGTCTTTTTCCAGCACAGGAAGAAAAAGACAGAGGGTTTCTAACATTGCTCAACATTCAATTTAGAGGTTAACCAAAAAGTTGAGGTTAACAACTTAAACTCCTTCCCTGATGCCATCTCTTTTCAGCCACACTCAAGAAAAAAAGTCATGTTTACTAATTTGGACACGAGTCCCATCTGGTCTAACATCTCACCTGAGAGTCACCAGCAGCAAACATTTCCAGTGAAAACCCCCATGGGTGGCTGAGGAATACTCTGCTCCCAGAACCGATGTTGCCTGATTTATAACAGCTAGAACTTAGCTTGGGTAGTGAAGCCTTTCTTCCATTTAAGAGCTTTTTCTAAGCATAAATTTCAACATCCCTGGACATTTGCCATTCCTTTACTGCTCTGATCCCTCTTTGAATTTTACTGGTTTCTTGAGCCTCGCACTGGTGCTTCTTGGCTCGGCTTCACAAGGCTGGTCACAGTGACATGCTCTCAAAGAAGAGGTGTTGAAGCAGAAGAGACTTTTCATTTTAAACCCAAACCACGAATGGTGAATGCAGAGAGAACTGGAAAAAAAGAATCCAGCCTGTAGCATTCCTGCTCCAGTCTTCTGTGAGCCTACATGTAGTAACACGACCTCAGCCATGCTGTTATCCATCTGCACCTGCTAAAGGCATCCCAGTTCCACTGAAGGTTTTCCTTTTGCCTCCCTAAAAACTGCAGGACCATGAGGAGCTTGCCCAAAGCTGCCACCAGAAACCACAAGCTCTTTCTTCAAGCAAGCTGTAGAGTGGCAGAAGGAGTTTGGGGTGTGGAGGGACAGGAAGAGCTTAAAAGAAATCTCAGAACAAATTCAATGTATGGGCTCCAAACAACTTATCTCAGTGAGAGAATCCAGTTCCTAAATCTGAACAAAGATTCTGCAAGTTACAAGAGAGAGTTTTCCTGTCTATACAGAGCCTTTTAACCTACAGCAGGAGCACAGGGAAGCATCCCACAGCCAGGAGCAAGTAATTCAGCAGTGACACAGACACATTCTGCTTCCTGTGAATAAATTCTCTGGTTTTATCTTGTCTATTACATAGAGAAATGTAAGGAGTTCTTTCACTCCAGGAAAGGCAACATATAGCCAATGGAGAAAGACCCATTTCCTTGCAATATTTCCTACCAAGGCACCACCACAGCCAGAGCCATCACTGAGAGCAGGGCCTGAGCCAAGAGAAATAAGTGAGCATATGGTTCTTGTATGGTGTAGGGTCAGGAACACGTTATCTCAGGGAAGATTTAATCTCTTTCCTGCTACCCTGCTGCAGGCTGTGTGAAGGAAGGTGTTTCCTGAGCTGTGCTCTGTGCTGACCCCAGAACTCCACAGCAAGCTCATCATCTATAAGGGTGTTGTGCCTTGACTCAAGTGTGTCAGGAGCAGCTACCAGGAGCTAAGAACTAATTCAGCATGAGCTGGAGTTGACTAACACAAACCAGAAGTGCAATCAATATCCTGCAAGCACATCTCCAGCTTTATAATTTTACAGTCTCCACAGGCTCTACTTGAGATGGTTGTAAAACAAACCCACAAAAGGCATCAGCAGGTCCCATGTGAGGTTTGCAGGGGTTTGCTGAGTTCACAGAGGCTCAGAAAGGAGCCCCCCTCCTGTTCACACAGACCCCCACACATGCACATACAGACAGTTCTGCAAACAGCCCCCAAACAGAGACCTAAGGTACATTTCCCCTGTTTGTTCTTCAAACTGACAGCTCAATTACAGCTTTTTAAACCCTTCTGCATCGGGGGAGCTAGGGCACAGCTTGAATCTGCAGTGGGAAAGGACTGGAGAGTTTTGTTGAAGGCATGAGGAATTTGACCAGGATCTGCCTTGTTTCTCAGACTGTTTCTTATGAACATATAAAGCCAAAAGCCAGAGGGGATGACCAAAACATTCACACTATCATCTGCTATAGCCTGCTTTTATGAAAGCTGCTTTTGCCACATTGACAGAAATAGTTAAGACTGAACAAACCAGACCAGAGTGATAAGGTGATTCAATAGGAAGCAACTCTAGGAAAGACATAATTCTTCATATCTTTTTTGGAATTGAATTACACCATGTGAAAATGCAGCCCCCTAAAACTGCCAAGTACCAAGGAGGATTGGCAAGAACCTGATTAGGAGGCATCTGGAATGAACAGTTATTTTTCCTCTCTCAGTAGAATTACTTTAATGTGTTTTATCTTTGTTTCCTTTATAGTGTTCCTCCTTTAACATTTATTCAAAATTGAAAAGGACTGTTTTGAGAGAGAGCTGGTCAATTTGCCGTGCCCAAGCATCACCTTTTAGTTAAAACCAAAAGCAGCAGACATCTGTGTTTTGTCTGCTGTGGACATTTTCACCAAGAGATCAAGAAGATTCCTAATGTAGCAGGACATGTTACTCTACACCAGAGAATTCAACTCCCTTTAAGGTCAGCCTGTACCTTCCTGGTAATCAAATGGTTCCAAAACCCTCCCAAAGCCAGAACAGGTGTTTCATTCATACTGTCTGTCTACCTGGCAAGGACCCAAATACTTTCTTTTAAAGCCTGAACTCTGTATTATTCTGGGACACATGGAAAACACACCTAAGTGCTGTCTCCTAGGCACGCTCCGGGCTGGGTCATCACTAGCTGCGTGTTTTTCTTTGCACAGCTCAAGCAGGGACACAGCTGCTTTTCTGTTAATAACTAAATCATGCTTTAAATGTGCCACACAGCCCTGCCTTCAGCCAGAAGGGCCCTGCAGATTTAACGAGCTGACATGTCAACAGAGATCAGTTCACCCACCAGAAAAGTGTAGCTACTCCTGGGGTGAGCTTTGGTACTTGTTCAGCACTGCAGGAGGACCAAGAGCTCTGTGTCAAGTTGAATCCATGGAGGAAGCAGGGGGAGGAGTGAATGTGCTCAGGGTGAAAAGCAGAGCAGTGCTGGGGTTACACACTCCCTCGAGTGTGACGGAGCACTGGGGGAAGACTGGACACACGCAGACAGAACGTGCATTTGCTCCTTGTCTGAAAGGTGGGACACATCCAGCACTGCAAATGGGAAACTGACTCAAGCCTGACTCAGAGAATAGAACTTCTCCTGCTATGTCATTGTAACTTTTTTGAATGCCTGGAAGTTCATCCTCCCACAGATTACTTCATCTGGGGTTGATTCTGTGCCCTGTGGCTATGTGGACATAAATACTCTTCAGGCATGGGGTCATGACATACCCTTGTTGGCTTCCACCAACATCATATCCAGTTTTTCAAAAACTAGGTGGAAATTACTGGTAGCAGATAAAAACCCAGTAGCACTTCTAACTTCTGTCATACAGAATAGTTGTGTTGCCATTTTCCTATTAAATCCTAACGAGTGTTTCACTAACGAGAAATAATACACAGCTAATGAAAAGTGTAATTAGGAACAAGCATCAGACCCCTGCTGCTGGCCCAGAGGAAAGAACATCTCAAGCAATATCCCACACTAGCAGATGCCCTTTTATTTTCACATGTGTTTTCCCAGAGGAACAGGATGCCCAGGCCAACACTCAGTGGCTGTGGCTCCCCCAGGGAATCAGCAACAGCTCTTGAGTCAGTGCCAAGGAAGACAGTTAGGGGAAGGTGCACAGAGCCAGCAGACACAGCAGTGACAGCCACAGCCCTGAGGTGTGAGAGTGGCACTGTCCCCCAGTTTGAGGGCACCAGCCTGTACTGGGGCAGGCTGTGCTGCAGCCACTCTGAGCGGGACCTGGCACAGCTCTGCTGCTCTGCATCTCCACATGGATGAGGATGAGTTCATACCTGCATTTTCCATCTATTTCACAGCTGGAAAGAGGGAGATTATTTGGACTCTCCTCAGGGCACAAGGCAGTGCTGGATGACAGAGTTTAGCTCCAGCTGCTCATTGTGGCTCTGCCTAAGGGAAATGCTTTACCTTCTTTTTTTCCCCTCTGGGATACATCCAATCCAAGCACAATATTGACAATCACCTCTTCTTTCTGAGATTCCCAGTCCTAATCCATGGGACTTGCAGAGGGCAGAAGCATTGTAATGAAATATTAGCAAGAGTTGCCTTGGTAACTGCCCAGATGAAGCCCTCTTATATTCACTGAAGTCCTCCCAGCGTGACTAATACCTCCTGGGCTGTAGTTACACCAGTCTGAACGCCCTGAATGCATGACCAAGTCAGCAGAGCAAACACACTCAAGCCCCATTTATACAGTTATGGCTTAATCTGATTATTTGTAGTTTGACCAAGTGCAAGAGAAATTTGTGGAGCTTCGCTCTGCAGCTCCTCACTTTCATCTCACCCCTCTCAATAACACAGGCTAGGCTTTCCCATTCTGCAGTGTCTAAGGCAGAAAAGCCAGCAGCTTAACAGCTGAGTGCAAATTGCAGTCATCTGTTAGAATGCATTTGGTAACATTTTCTTTATCCTGTTAACCTTATCAGAGAGCAGAACACATGGGGAATGCTGAGGGCCTTCATGCAATGCAAAGTAAGAAATGCTCCACTCACACATCTCAGAGGCCTTTCTGCCACAAAATCCAGATCTGAGCAAGCCTCTCCCCTCCTGTCCCTCCCAGGCTCCCTGGCACTGCAGGCACGCTGCTCCCCACTTGCTGTCTGAGGTGTTCAGGTCGTGCTGCTCACCATGTACAGCTTAAGGCTTGCACTAAACAGAAATTCTCTGTTTGAGCAGATCCCTGTGAAGAAAGCCCTGGATTACAGCCCTGCTGTCCCCACGAAGGCTGTCCCCATCTCATCCACAGGGCATTGACAGCAGGAGAAACTTCAGCTCCAGTTCCCTTGTAGACTGCTCCTGACAGCCTGGAGTGCCATCCCTGCCCCAGACCTGGGCTTGGTCCTTGTGCTGGCTCCCTCCATCCCTGCTGTCCATCCCAAGCTTTAATTTTCATTTTGTGAAGCTCCTCTCACATCCAGGATTGAGGATTTACAGGTCCCAGAGAGAACAACTCAGTGACTGCCCTGATCCTCCCTGCCTCTCACTCTTGCTCTTGTTTCTGGGAAAAGGATTCATTTCCCTCAGCGGGATCAGGGCAGAGTGCCTGCAAGAGAGGAAGGCTTGCAAGAGCAAGAGTTGCCATCAGTCACCAGCACCAGCTGACTCCCACACTAAATGCACAGCCCAGGCTGGGAGCTCTGCACAAAAGGGATGTTTGTGCCTTTCTTTAGTGTGTGCTCCCCATGTGCAGCACGAGACACGTTCCACACCTGTGTCCACCATCAATAAGAACAACCCATGGTTTGGGCTCCATATCAGGAACAGATTTTATTTATTTCCATTGTCACAGCCATTAATCTGAAATCTAAATGACTTCCTATTTGGGAAAGCATCTGAGGTTTTTGGGGTTTTTTTCCATGCAGATTATTCCTACAGTAGCTTAATAGGAACAGCCAGCTGTTTTGTGCTTAAAAATAATTCCCTCCTGTAGGAAGAGGTAGCAAATAGGAAAATAGGTGCTTTCTCCACAATAGAAGAGCTGTGAGCCTGTTTCAGACATCACAGAGAGAGATGGTGCCACAGCCAAGAACTTAAATTATTTCTGAGGCTCAAGTCCCTTCACTACTGCTTCCCTGCATGACCTTGGACACATCACTGAACTTTTTCTTTCCCTCTTTACATCAACTCAAAATGAAAAGTAGTAGCAGTCATAGGGGTATGAGAAGAATAAAAGCTGTAAGATGCTCAACCATGCAATATAGGTGCATTTTGAAGTTTGTAAAAAAATGGATTTAACAGCTAAGCCCTGCTTGGACCCCATAAGTCCAATAGACTTCAGTGAAAATCCCACAAATTCTGCCCAGCCTCTTCCCCTTCCAGGAGATCAAACAGCAAGCACAAGAGCTGCTGGTGTGTCACGATTTACACAGATCAGGAGCACAATGAGCCCTAAACTCAGCTCTAAGGGCTGGTGAATGGAAGGGCCATGGCCAGCTCTCATCCCAGGGCAGCTGAGGGGCTCTCCAGGTGGGAATTCAGGAGCTTGCAGAGGGATGTTTCTCTACAAACAGCCTTGATACGCTGGAGAATCTTGGATTGTCCCAGAGGATGAGCTGAAGTGCAGAGTGGCTGCAGGCCTGGAGGTCAGGAGCCCTTTTTCATACCAGGGGAAGCACTTTGGGGTCCTTCAGTGCAGAACTTTGAGTGCAGTTTTGCAGCCCTAATGCTTCAAATAAGGCAGCTGGAAACATGACAGAGAGCAGCCCTGGGCTCGTTCTTTGGCTACTGGTTTTCCCTTGCCATAAGCTCCAATTTCCTCAGCACTTTAGGGAAGGTTTATGTTGTGCATTACCTCTGTGCAGCCCAAGTAACCCAAGAAATCTCAAACTCAAATGCCTGGTTGCTGGGGTAGATCTTATTACTGCTTTTAAATGCTTTGCATTCATATAGAGGATGATATTTTAAAAAACGAAAAAAGAAACCTCATAATCACAGCCAGGCTATTTGTGGGAGGTTTCTTCTCAGTTTTCAAAGATCCTTGAAAAGCTGGCAAGGAAACCAAAAGCTATTTTACTTTCTTTAGGAGCACTAAAGGGAAAAAGGTACTTTGCGGATTAGGAGATTAAAATTACATATACACTGTCTGATAATTTCATAGTAATTAAAGTAATTAACTTGATTGTGTGCTACCATTTGAGCTGGCTTGGGCTTTTAGAATCTTATTTAAAGGAGACACATCATTAAAGAACTTCAGATGTGGAATTACTGCTGAAAGGTATCCACTCTGGATTGATCCATAGCTCTGAACTCGTAAGGGCTCCCAAGATGAAAGCCATTTGGAAACTCCTCATGTGATTTATGCATACAGTGCCTGACATCCTCATCTTCGTGGCAGGGGATTTATTCCTTGCCTAGTGAGGTGAAGGTCAGGCCTGCCACACTCCTTGTGGCAGCAGAGAGGGCACGGGCGTGTGCCCGTTGGCATTCCTGCCTTGGGCTCTGCACTCCAAGGGTGAATAAAGCAATTTAATTAGTTCTTGCCTCCTTCTACTAAACAGCTCTAGAGGGAGGGATGCAGAGGCAGTGTAATAGGGAGGATATGTGATTTGCATGCTAATAAAGGCACGCACACTTTCTCTGGACAAGCCTTGACTTGACACCAAGATTAGAAGTTGCCCCAAACCCAACTGTGTTCCAAAGTGAGCCTGCCACACACAGCAGCAGGCGTTCCACAGGGTTTAAAGTTAATTACACTCTACTCTGCTTCTGCTCTTTTATGTCTCTCTGGCTGTTCCCTGGCCTGCAGCTCCCTGAAAAAGCAGAGTAAGTGCTTTGGGGTGTTTATCAAATCCTTGTTATTGCAGGCCCTCGCTGGCTTTGGGAGAGGAAGTGTCAGAGTCCCTTTGCTGTTTGTGGAGGGTGTTTGGGGCTGCTGGGAGTGGAGGGGACCTGCTCCCCACACAGGAGGGACTGAGGCTGTGGCTTCACAACATGTTGTGTTTGGCAGCAGCACTGACACAATCAGTGCTCACCCTTCTTCCCCTTCTGCTTGTGCCAACAGAGCCGTTTGTGGAACCAGGTTGTGAACTGACCCAGCTATAAAAAGGGGTGTAAACAATTCTTGTGCAGTTTGTTTTTTTTAAGCTCTCCTAACCCATTTTAGGAATAGCCCTCCCTGTGAGACTGCACAAGTCAGGCATGTGGAAGCAGAGCTATTTCTGTGTGAGGCTGTTAACACAGGTAAGCACGGCAAGCTGCTGAAAGGCACATCCAGCTCTTGCTGATTTAAGGCAGGAGTTCCTAATATTAGGAGTAATGATGAATAGGCAAGTGGAGTGTCATTAGGCCAGAACTGAAAGTGATCCATCTGTTTTGTAGGAGAGAAAGACAGGTCAATGCACTTAAAGCAGAGTTTTTAATTCTTAGAACATGCATAAGCTGTGCTGTTTCAGCCAGCCTTACAGATCTTGTCAGGGCAAAATCCCAAATGTTTTGCTGGAGTAGTCTCCAGCCAAATCCAGATTTTCAATGGGGATGGCTGAGTTTGTCAGGAAAGATAAATGAGCTGCAGTAATCAGCAGCAGAAAATAAAAAAAAACCAAAATATTTTAAGTGCTTATCTGGAGTCTGGATTAAGTCCTTGATTTTCATGAGTTTCCTACGTGGTCCTGGAAGGATTGCTTGCCTGCACCCCAGTTTCCCAGCTGGAAAGCAGATACAATCAGACTGCAAACATATTGAAGTAAAACACTCTCCTAGCAGAACAGGGAAAAGACTCACCAACAGCACATGGCAGCAGCTTGTACCCACGGCAGGGACAAGATGGCAACAGCATCTCACAGCAGTTTCAAAGCACAGCCATGTTCTCAGGGAAGAGTCTGGGTGGTCTCTGCTGCAGCTTACATTGATAATTTGCAATAAAACACCATCTTGGCAGCATACCTCAAACACCTTCCTCCTAAATGAAAGTCTGACTTTGTCCCTGGAGCTGTTCAGCCTGACACAGCTGCTCTGAACACGGTCCAAGGGCCCTGCAGAGCTGGGAGGTGCCTGGGAAAACCCTGCACAAGTGTGGGTGAAACAACCTCCTCATTTCCCCCAAATCTCCCAGCTCACAGCCCAGGCATGGCTTCTGCACTGCTGGTTCAGCCACCCCACAAGTGCCTGATAGATATTCCCTGTCCCACCAAACCACCTGCACCAGCTGGGCTTGGGACCCTCACCCCAAGACCCCATCCCATCCCAAAGGATGGGACCATCTCTTGTTGGGTGCATTTTCCCCTTCCCCAGACTGCCTTACTGTCACCAACCAGCAGAAACTTAATTTCAAATCCAGCAAATATTCCACATATGCAGTGGGCTGGATTTTTCAAATATTGCAGCTGACATAACCCAGTTCCCAACTATCCCAATTTTGGGATAATCCACCTTCACACTTTTTAACTCCAGAGTATTTCACAAACTGTACTAAAGGACTGAGTTTGGTGTTTCTTTTTTTTTGAGAGGGAGATGTGACTTACAATCTGCATTTGTACACTGTAAAATGGTCACATTTTAAGGTAAACTATGAACTCCTGAAAATCAGACGTGCAGCACGAGACACAAGCTCAATAGCTGTGTTTGGAAGTTCTGCCTGGTGTGCAAAAGACTGGGGAGAAAGGATTCCAAATGAACACAGGGAATTGCTGTTCTGCCAGAGAGCAGGAGAGCTTTGGAGTCAGAGCAACTTCCCTGAGAGCACCACACACGACCTGAGCCAGCAGAAAAGCCCCAAATTCTTTGACAAGTACACGCATCCTGTTGCCCTGCTTCACAAGGGGGGAGCAGCAGTCATTTACACGAGGTTGCACTGAATCCATGCCAGACTTCTTTAGAAATACTTGAAAATCCTCCATGAGCATCTCCAGACAGCAAGCTTGAAAGGAGATGAGCTGGGGAATAGCACAAGCCCCCACCAAGGAAAAGGAATCCCTGCAGAATTCCTCAGGAATGCAGAAAAACCTTACAACTCTTCCCAATATTTTTTCTACTCTTTTGGTGATTACTAATCTTTATGGAGTTTACATTCCATCTATCATTTTTATAGCCAGAGATCAGAGAGGGATTATGGCTGGGGGTTGCAAGCTATTCACACAGAGACCCTGTTTATCCAAGCAAAGAGAGCAGCTCTTCTACTTTAACCATTTAGAAGGTGGCAGAAACACCATGTGGGACATGTTCAGAGCTAATTTGTTGTCCTACACCAGAAATTTAGGTGGTGACGCTTATATTTTGTCAGAAGCATCTCTAATACACAGCAGTCAAAACATGGACATGCCCCAGCAGATTGTCATTTTTACATTCACTTCACATCCAGCTTTTCTTTCTTTCTTTTTTTTTTTTTTTAAATCAACATCAATAATTGCATCCCTTCTCCCACACTGGGAGTGTGCTGGGAGCTGGAAGTGCTCTGATGATGGAGAGCTGTGACCCCAGGACCTCTGGCAGCCATAATCTAGAGAAGTCACAGTGCAGATCTAAATTCGTACTAAAGGTCAGATCATCCCTTGGGGGCTCGCTGCGGCCAGAGCTCGGCTACGAGAGAGCTGGGATGCCCAAATTGACCAGAAAGGAACTGAAATCCAGCCCCCTCGGCTGGATTTGGTGTGTCTCAATCACCCGTGCCTCGCATGAAAAGGTTGGTTACTTAAAATGCGGCTGCCACCTCTTGAGGGTAACAATGATGTTTGAAAAGGTTCCTTTGATCTTCAGCAAACACTACAGCCCTGATAGCAGAAATACTTGAGCCACCCAGATCCCACTTCCCGTGAAGCCGAGAGGTTAAAAGAAAAAAAAAGAAAAATTAAAAGAAAACAAACACCAACATGCACAACAAAACAACAACAAAAAGGAGCAAGAATTAATTTTTTTTTAAATAAAATATCTGTAAATATTTGGTGCTAAGAAATGAAATTGATTCCCTGGTGCACAGCAGCATCCTCTTAAATATCAGGCAGAGCTTTAATCCATAAATTTACATGTAATGAGAATAAAGCAATTGATGAAGGGAAGGAAAAGGGACCTCGGGAGACTTTTTGGAAGAGAAGGGGGGCCCAGGTTACAGCAAAAAGGGCGAGTTGGGGATTTAATGCTTATAAGGTCATAGTGCAGACTTTCTGAGGAGTGATTTTCCCCCAGTATTTTCTTGCAGAGAGCCCTGATACCTTTGAAGTGCTATATAAATTATCCAATAACCACGAAGAGTGGGACTTGCTGGCCTGATAGTGCTTTCACTAAGTACTTTATCCTAATTTAAAGGGCACTCCCTCTGTGCAGATACTCTCAGTTACTTCAAAGGCAGCTGGCACCCACTCCTTTCTCCTGCCAGGTGTGTTTTTTATCTCCTGCACAGCTATTGTTTCCGTGGGCAGCTCAGAGCCTCAGCAGGCAGCAAGCCTGCCCAGCCCTCCTTCAGCCCCTGCAGCAGGGTGGGATTGCAGCTTTCTGCCTGTGCGCGGCCAGGAATGGGCACGAGGCCCTTCTGATGCTCTCTGCTCTCGGATAAACCACGAGACTGAGCTGCTGTGCAGCATTAAATAGAAGATCTGAACATCCTGAGTTGATGGGGAGAGGAAGAATTATTTCAAAGCAGAACCTGAGCCCCAGAGTTTAGGAAGGAGATGCCTGCTTGCAGCACCGGGAGATGCTCTGCATCCCACAGAGGTGAGCAGAAACCTCCTGAAGCAGCTCCTAACCACCCTGAGCAGGAGCAAATCCAGCCCTAGAGATCCCTCTTGAAAACGAGATTTTCTGTGTGTTTGGGGGCAGTGTCAGGACTCCCAGGGCAGGAGGAGCTGTGCTGCTGCTCCCTGGAAGGGCCCAAGTGTCCCCAGGCTGCAGAACAGCCCTGCCAGGGAGAGCTGAGGCTTTCCAGGGCACCTTCCCCCTGCTCCCCACTGCCAGCCCTGCAGGTATGAGCAGCCCCAGCCCCTCCCCACCTCCCCCACAGCCCACGGGGGCATTTGCAGCCAGAAACAGCCTCAGGGACAACCTCAGACAGCTCCGGAGGCAAAGGTTACAGGTGTGAACCCGGGGAGCCCGGGGTGACAGCTTGATGAATGACATGCCACAGAAAGGCTGGCAGCTTCCTTGCCTGGGAGGAGCAGGGAGGTGCAGGAGCATTTTTCTCCTCTGAAATCATCTCCCTGCCTGCCTGCCATTTCTAGCCCCTGCAGCTCTGGTTTTTCCCCCTTAATAAAATGTTTTCAAGACAAAATGTACCAGTGGAAGATCCCCTCCTTGAGATGAAGACAGCATTCCAGGGATTTCCATGCTTCAGGGCTGGCTGTTTTCCCAGTCACCTCGTGGCACAAGAACACAGCTGTGGCAAAGGGGACAACTGGCACTGATAACCTGGCACTTCTTGCACCTTTCTTTGGGAGAAATAGGAGAGAGAGGACAGACCCTCGTCCCACGGGTCACTCCTGGTTATTCAGAGCACTATAATCTGTGCATTTCTGCTTTATCTTCTTCCCAGTCTGGATACTGGGCAGAGTTTGGCTCTTTTTAGTTCTGAAAAGGACCTAGTGATTACCCTTCATTTCCAGAACAGGTGGGAGCAGAAATCACAAGCCATTAACTCCAGTCCCATTTGTACTTCAGGCAAAGCAGAGAGATGCTGCCTTATGAAAACCTGAGTGTTTCACTTCAGAGTCCTTTCCTGCTATAGAGGAGAGGCATTCTGTCAGCAAGAGACTCCCCAGGCAGCTCTGGATCAAACCCAAGGATCTGCACAGCCCCACCATGCAGCCTCAGTTCCTCAGCTCAGTAACAAATGTACAGAAAAAGCCAAGTCCACATAGGAAACCGCTATTTCTTCTTTGAAACTGAAGATGTGAAATAAGCAAGACTACAGAATTCTTTTTACCAATGGAAAAAAGCCAAAGCAAGGAACACCAAGGGAAAGCCTGGCACCTGAAGCTGCAGGCATCACTCAGACAGCTGTGCTGCAGCAGGGACACAAATGCATGGGAAAGGACAGGCTGCAGCTCCCCAGCACATCCAGAAGGACCGGGGCCCACCCCCCTCTGTTTTGGCAGTTTCAAGTGACATCTGACCATGGCTCATAAATCTCAGCTAAGCAGGGCATTTCCTTAGGCCCTGTATCTTTGTTTAATCTCTGCCTCTAGACCAGGCTGACTTCCCAGGTCTTGCATGCAATAGCTCAGCAGTTCCAGCAAGTGACAGGAATGAGTGATGACCCCATGAACCACCCCAGAGCCCCATGAACCACCCCAGGGCCCCATGTGCCACCCCATGAACCACCCCAGGGCCCCATGTGCCACCCCAGGACCCCACATGCCAGTCCAGGGCCCCATGTACCACCCCAGGACCCCACATATCACCCCATGAACCACCCCAGGACCCCATGAACCACCCCATGGTCCCATGAACCACCCCACAGCTTGGGCTGCTGCTGCCTCTGCTCACACACCTGACCATCTGCACCCCCCTGTGCTCCTGGGCAGGGCTCACAGCAGTGCCCCACTGCCTGCACAAAGCTTTACTGTTCCACCCAGGCTCTTGTGTGGTTCACCATGCACCATCTTCCATGATGACAAAGATTAAATGAGTCATTCTTTAGCAAGTGTTTAGCTGGCCAAACACAACCTCATGGGGCTCTCTGATTGTAGCTCCAGCTACTTAAATCTGTTCTACATTAGGTTCCCCTAAGCCACAGAGGGTTAATTTAAAACTTGTGTTGGGGTGATATCACAGCTTTTGCTGCAGATTTGATAAAACCCACAGTGCTCCAAGACCCAGTGTGGTAAAAATGAGTTTTCAGGAAGGTGCCTGAGTCAGCCAAGCAGTGTGCTCTTCTGAGAGAGAGGGAATCTGACTCAAAATGCACCTCACTTACATCATGTCTGATACCAATCCATGGGAAAAAGTTGGTATTAGCAAGGCCCAGTGGCAAAGAGTTTAACTTGTCCAAGTCTGGGGACTGTTCTTTGAGTTTTCAGTGAGTGCCTGCTATTAAAATCCTTCTGCTGTAAATAGTCCAAAATCAACTATAATTTTAGCCTGTGACTCAAGCAGAATTAAAAAAAAAAAGGAAAAGCAAAACCAGCACAAAAACATTTTAAAAGCAAAACAAAAGATGCTTCACTTTCATTTCTGAGTTACAAAGCAACTGAGACTGGACTGGGGGAGGGGACATTAATTCACCTACAGAAGGAATGAATGAGGCAGTGACTTGTATTTAATGAGTTTTAAACATATTGGCCATGAAACTCCAGTGTCCCATGCGTCCTGGCATTTCCCACCATTGGAAGACTCCAGCCTAACATTTAAAAATTAGAGATTGGTGTTTGCATGGGATAATAGTTTAATCTTTTCAACAATGGAGCTGCCTGCCTGGCAGTGGTGGGGAGGATTAGGTATTAAGATGCAGTTTTCTGAATGGGGACAATCAGTCAGAGCTGTCAGGCTGGTTTTGTTTGGATTATCAAAGTAATATCCAGAAGTGAAGGTGTTCATAGGGAGCCAGATGCCAAATGCAGCAGGGCTTTGCCTTGCAGCAATTAGCAAACAGGTGAAGAGCCATTACAAAGGAAACTCACCCTGTGCAGACACAGACACGAAAATATTTGCTGAAGTCCTGAAGTCACTTTCAGAAAGCATCTAGTTCAGATCTCCCACTTGTCCCAATCCCACTGGCTGCCCTAACCCATGCTGACTATGTACCTCCTTATGAAGCCATTAAAAGTGGTGCCCTGTGTGCTAATGAGCAGCACACCACGTGCTGAGCTGCTTCTACGTGCACAGGACTCCTGTTGGGGCAATGAAGTGCTCAGGCTGTTGTCTCACATTTGCCTCCACACCTGCTCCTCCCTGGGTGAATTTGGGAAGGAGCTGTGCAGTCTCAGCTAGGACACAGCCATACCAGGGTGAGGTGGACTCTAATGTTAATTTCTGACTTCAGTCCCCTGGACCAGTTCCTGAAGGGAACATCTCTCCATTCAGCTCAAAGTCATCTCATTTGTCTGAGTGCAAGCTGATCTTTCAGAGCACTTGAGGGGAAAAACCACCACAGATGGTGCAGAAAGGATCTTTTCAGCTGTCTTCATTCCCAAAAGTGCAGCAAAACATGAAACACATGAGCAGGTGAGGTCAGAGCACACAGGCAGATGCTGTCTGTCATCAGCACAGCACAAATGGCCCCTGCAATTAAAAGCACAGGCTCTGTCTGGTTCTGGCATCTTTCATTTCTGATAGCTGCTGCCATGCAAGAGGCTGTAGGTGAAACTGAACCTGGAAAACCATCATAATATATCACTTTTATCCCAATATCTGAAGTGAAAAGTATGCTTATGCTGGAATGTGACAATTTAAGTGTTGTTCCTGTCAATCTCCAAAAGCATTTGCAGTCACTTTGAGCTGCCCAAACTTCTTTGCTCCATTTGAAAAATTATGAGTAATAAAAAGTGTTAGGTGATGAGCAGAGGGGACAGGTGATGCTGAAATGAATTAGCATATGAAGTCTTGGGGACATCTCTGTACCTCCTCACCCTGCAAGCACCTGTCCCTTGGAATATTTTGATATATGTGGTCTTGGTTTGGAAGAACAGAGGCAAGTGGGAACAGCAGGAAAAATGTGGTGTCTGAGCATGTCTGTGTCTGAGCAGTGTGAAACACTGGGGTGGAGGCAGGGAGCAGAAAAGGTTCAGAGCCCTGGGGGAGTTCCCTGATGGGCAGCCTGCAGAGCCTCTCCTGTGTGATGGTAACCAAACAATTCCCATTACATGGGGGAATGGCTTCTCCTCCCCTCCCCAGCGCCTCCAGCCAGGGCACACTGTGTTCTCAGCCCATGCACTCCCATCCCCACACGCCCTTTTTCCATGTGGGAAGCCTGAGGGCGGCCAAACAAAGGGATTTTTCAAATTTCATGTACTGTAAGTGCCACGGCTACGAACAAGATGAAAAGAGGTCCCAGCCTCCGTGTCCTCTCCAAACCCACTCCTGCAGGGGCACTGCCTGTGCCAGGGCAGTTGCATGTCCTTTATCTGTGCAGACAGGGTCCCCAGCTCCCCATTCAGCCTGGGACATCCAGCACAGGGTTTAGTTAATCATCCACGGAAAGAACACAGCCCTCTTTGTCAGAGCCCCGCGGGTGTAAAAGGCTCTCCAGGGAAGGGGTGGGCATCACTTGAAATTATGACACTAACGAGGGTCAAACACTCCTTGTTTCCCTTCCATTAGTCCCATTGAGCCTGTGCAGCACAGTGGAAAAGCTGCATCTGGAGCAGGGTGCCCACAGAGGGGACCCTGCCCACCATGCCAGGGCTGGGCTCTGGACATGGACGGGCTGGAGTTGGTGGCATGTAGCCAAGCACTCTGTGCCTCTGGCTCCCTTCCCCAGCAAGGGACACCTGGGCACGGCACCAGAACACTGGGAGAGGGCTGCTGGCCCACCAGTGACTCCCAGAACTCTGGCTTGGAGGGACATGCATGTCGGCAATGCTACAAGACTGGCTGTCACTGAAGCTCTGGTTGTCACTGGTGCCTTGGGTGCATAAAAATCTGTATCCACATGTGCCTGGCAGCATCCCTCCAGCACAGGGAGGATGGAGCAATTTGGATTTTCCAAATTTTTCCATTGCTGTCTTGAAAACTGCAGTGTTCTTTCATCCCTTACCTTCCCACTGCATATATGGCCTCCCTTCTTTTGGGATGAGGCACAAATCCTTCATTAACAGAGTGGGGTTTGATGTAAACCCCATCAGCCTCTTCTCAACCAGCTACACCATGACAGCCCCTTAGCTCAATATCTTCTTGAAAGCTCAATTATTTTGCCTGCTAAAGTGCAGCAGCTCAAGCAACAGTTTCTAGAAGTGCATCCTTTGGGACTGAACCTCAGAACAGCCCAAACCACTCCACAAACACCCCCCACATTTCTTGTGTTCCGTCACAAATCTTAAGGAAAGCCCAAGTCATGGTGGCCTGAGGTGAAGCCACAGTGGGCATGGTGACCCCAGAGCTGTGTGTGCTCTCAGGATGGTGTTTTCAAGCCCAGAAATGAGGACTGAGGTTATGTTGGTGTGGGCTGGTGACTGACCACCGGCTGCCCTGCGTGGGCCGACCCACTGTCATCCCAGGACCTACAGCAGCCAGAAGAAATGTGCGTGGGCAGAATTCCTGCGTCCACAACTGGCCTCAAAAATCAGATAATACCATGGGAAAATACAGGGATGACCCCTGGGGAAGCAATCCTGTATCCCCAACAGCCTTCTTGAGAGTGGCTCTAAAGCTGTCCCCACTGCATGCACATAATGCCCCTGGGCTTCTGTGGCTGCAGCAAATGCTGAATTGTTTGAGAGCTGGATCCCAAACAAACTGCCTGGATCTGAGCAATTAGAGAGAAAGAGAAGTACATTCTACCAGCCAACTGCTTAATTATCGAGGGTATTAAGCACAGCATGCAGCTAATAGCAAAGCTTTGGATTTTCAGGACAAGCCTTTCTCCCTGCTCTGTTTGTTGGAAAGAATCTGAGGAATAACAGGATCACCACTCATTCCCAGCAGTTCCAGCCCTACTGTGGGGTGAGATGGAAATGCCACTGTTCTGGGTACAAGCTCTTTGCTCTGCTCCCAAGGGAAAGGGTGGACTTTTAAGAATTGGGCAAGATTCCCATGGTGGAGAGAATTCCCCTGGTAGGTTTGTACTGCCCTGTGACCATAGTTGGCTTTCTGTCATTCCCTGAGCCCTGGGATGGGCAGAGCAGAGGATTTGGTGGTGTGGAAGAGGGCAGAGCCCTGTGAGCTCAGTGGGATCTCACCCTCCTCTGGCACTGGAAGCCCTCCAGGGAGATAATGCTGTCACTGAGTGATGAGCCCACTGGCACTGCTGACACAGCATTTCTTTTCAAATGTAAACACTTGTTCATGGTCCAAGAAAGCATTTCACACTGCCCAGCCCAAACATTTTAATAAAAACCCAAAACCCCTCCTCTCCCTGAGTCTTGTTTAAGAACCTCAATTTAATTTCCATTAAGTTAATGAACTTTAGTGTTTGTTCTCTTCAGTTTGCTTTCTGGACTGCCCTTGGAGTGTATCTAAGTTTTTCCCTACAGATTTCATGAGAAGAAATGCAGCTTTTTAAAAAGATGCAAGAGGAAAAGGAAGCTAGCAGTAAAACATCTGATACTGCAAGACATGATAAAATCAGGGGAGCTGGCAGAGCTGGCAGGCTGCCCTCTCCTCCTCCAGCCCTGGCCTATGTCCCTTTGTGAATTGGCCTTTGTTTGCTACAGATTCACTCTAGCGGTTTCTCACACCAGAAATTAAGCCCTATTTTATCCAAACCTGGCCCAGAGGGCCTTTGGCTCCCAGCCAGAACATACAGAGCATTTCTTTTTATTTGCTCTTCTTTTCTCTGTCTCTCTCCCTGCAGGGTACTGCTATTATTATTATTATTTTTTTTTTAATCTTGCATTTTACTGATTAAAGCACTTACATTCATGTTGATACATTTGTTTTGTGGTGCCTTTGGGGTCATCAGGAAGCACAAATTATTCTGGATTGGAAGGGAGCTGGGAAAAGCTGAGGAGAAAACCAGGATATTATCAGGCATTCCTTTGGTACTGACACATGGGCACTGATATCAGCCTGCTGATGATTCAGGGCTGGGGAGGAGGGAAATGGCATTTGGATGGAACGAGATGGGCTGTGATGTGCCTGAGGAGGGCTGAGGGGACCGGCTGTTACCAGCAGCATGTGCTGTGTGTGGTGGGACAGGGCTCCTGTCCCAGCCCAGGCTGTCCCTGAGCCCACCACAGCATCTCTGCCCTCAGTGCCACACCTCCAAAACCACGGGAAAGCAGCGCCCAGGGGCTGCTCTCAGCACAAACCTCGCGTTCAGGGAGGGACACACATCCCTGCCAGCAGCACCAGTCCCCCCAGGCTCTGCCAGATGTGGCTCTGCATCTGCAGCCAGGGCAGAGCTCGTGTCCTACCTGCAGGTGTCTGTGCTGCAGGCAGCTTCCAGGGCTGCTCCTCTCCCTCCCGCTGCACATCCCTGGCTTTTGGCTCTGCTCCCAGGCTGCTGCTGCTCACCAGCACCTTCCCCAGGGCAGGCAGGAGCCCTGGGGGGTTTTGCTGGTGCCCTGAGAAGGAAGGAAACAGCAGGTGAGGAATCTCTTAAGTGGAGACTGGCTGAGCAAAGCTACACCTGCCCTCTTAGCTGGGTGTAAGTGGCTTCAAAAAGGGGTGAAAATCTGCATCTGAGAGACAGTGAATTCTGACAATGAATCCGAGCATGGAGGTTGGAGAGCAGAGACCTTTCAGCAGCTCGCAGATGCTGCCACCTTCCTAATTCACGAGGTTTGGGGAAAGCAGTGCCCACGGGGTCAGGAGCATCTCAGAAGTCACTGAGTGTCCCCTGTAAGCACCTGTGCCCCTCAGGGATGCCAGCACCTTGCTCTGCCCCTGGCCTCTCTGGCTCTGCTTGGTCTCAGACCACAAGGTGTAAAATCTCTATTAGAAATCTCTAATGGGGGAGAATGAACAGAATCAAATGGGGAAATATTAGAGGACTGTAGGACAGAAAAGGTTTTCTTGGCATCTTACAGATTTTCCTTGCCATCCTCCTGTTATTTCAGTTACTTCTTCATATCTAATCTCCATTTCCACCTTCAAATTCTCTTTCCTGATCTGAGAGATCTGACTGTGTGCAGGCTGTTTCCAACAGATAACTAGCTCCCCCCTAACACTAGCTGAGCCCTTTCCCTTCCTTCTGTCCCACCTCGAGATGAGACCTTGTGCAATTGTCTGGTTTTTGCCCCCCAAGGGCTGTCTGCCTTCGGCTGATAAGACCTGGACCCTGTAAACATTTGCTGAAAAGCATGGAAGAAATGACTGCCTCTTCCACGACCTCGAGCAGCTTAGAGAACAGTGTCTTTATCCAAATCTGGAGCTCACTGTCTCCTTAAATCAATTTAAACTGAAATCAGATCCATTCCTCCCTCGTTCCCTATGCAAAAGTCAGCTGCAATCCCAGGACACTGAGTCTTGCACAGGCTGGGGACCAGAATGTGCCTCTGACAGGAGTGCTGGGCAATTTATCACAGGAGATTACACTCGGGGGTGCTCATGTGACTGGGATTTAACAGTCAATTAAATAACACCAACACTTCTAACAAAGGAGCTGGGGTCAAGGAAGGACTCCAAAATTACTCCTTTTCCTTCCCAGCTCTGATGCCAGCGCTGGGAATCTCCCTGTTATTAACCCAGATGTTCAATTAAAGCTGACAGGAACAAATAAAATTGTTCTGAAGTGTCCCTACAATGGGAGTCAGACAGCAGGTCTGCCCCTGAGGCAGTTTGTAGGAAGCTGTCCCATGTCTTGGACTTTATCAAAAGGATTCCAGCCATGTGTTTAGTGCAAGTGATTACACTGCTGCTGCTCAAGTCATTTCTGAGGAGCAGACAGGGAAGTGCTGCTTCTTGTCAGGATTAGCCAGTGCCAGACAGGGCAGATGAACACGGTGCTGCTGCTTCAGAAGGACACATCCAGCTGCCCACACATTCACCAGAACACGTGGCAGGGCAGGGCTTGTACACTGAGCTCAGTGTCTGGGCCCCACAGAGCACATAAATACACAAAACCTCTCCCTTCCCCATCTCTTCCAGCAGGCAGCAGTGCCTCCCTCCAGATCTCTTATGGCTTTCCTTGAGACTCCCCCCAAGTCATGAGCACCTCAGTTTTGCCAGATGTTCCCTCCTTCCTGTCCCACTGCTCCTGAGTGTGCCCATTGCTCCTGCAGTTACCCTGCTTTATCCCTCCTCACAAGCAGACTCACTCCCAGTGCTCAGGTATCTCCTGCTCTGGTGTGTGGTGTTGTTGGGGGTCCCCAGGACGAGGTGAGAGATTAGAATTTGACTCCAAGTTCTCAGAAGACTGATTATTATATTAATAATATAACATAACATAATATAATATAATATAATATAATATAATATAATATAATATAATATAATATAATATA